>JAVYIG010000760.1:0-423689 GCA_035222895.1 Strongylocentrotus droebachiensis | reverse complement strand
TAGCATTATCGAAAATGTTGAAATAAAAGCTCCTTAACTGAGTCTCCATTGTGCAACAAATGTTACTCGTATGAATATTCGACCAATCCTTCTCTTTGGATTGATGGCCAAAGAGTTCCTCCCATTCACTCTCCCTTTTGGCATTAGTACATCTGTATTTCCTTAGCAGAATATTGTATGTACACTTAGACATTTTCTTTTGACATAATAGATCTTTAAAAATTCGATTAAATATAGAGAATCAGGAGCGTACGCAGGGGGGGGGGGGTTAGGGGGTTGAACCCCCCCTTTAACTTTTTTTTATGTGTGTGTCTTGGAGGAAACCTCCCCCCTCCCCTTTTTTTTTAATGAAACAAATGTAATAAAAAATAAATTAAATAAAAATTTGTGTTCATGGGTGACCCAAAAAGCTTACCTCCCCCCCCCCCCCCCCCCCAACGAAACGAAATATCGATTGGCCAAATTTTGAGACACACACAAAAAAAAAAAATGTCCTCTTAGGGCAATTCTACCGACAATATCCTGACAGGTGGGTGTACACACCCTTCAGCGACACCCATGGTTTTGATCCCATTATTCTTTTAAAAGAAATGCAATTCCTCATGCTCTCACACCTCCTTCTATAGTTGTTTAATTCTCTTTCACATTTTTCCTTTCTCCTTTAACTCACAAAAATTCTGTCTTTTCCCCCTTTTTTCCATTTTTTTTTTTGTTTGGGGGGGGGGGGGGCTACACGCCTGGCAAGAAGGACCCCATATTATGCACACTGCAAAATTGCGTGCCCCCTTCCCCCCCCTTTTCCCGGTAAAAAACATTTTTTTTTTTATAAACATCCCATTTTCTTTCTTTTCCCTTCTCATTATTCTTCTTTCCCCTTTCTTCTCTCCTTCGTCTTTCCCCTTTCTTCCTTTTCCGCCCTTTCGAAAATAATTCTGGTCTAAATTCAGTTTTTCCCGCCCCGCGCGTAGCGCGGAAGCTTTTACGATTCATTAAACCATTAGAGAAAACAAACGATTCGTCGTACAGTTCTCGACTCTAAATCCTCGTCTGAATTCAGGTTTCACACCCCCGGCCCCCCCTAACCCCGCCCGCGGAAAGCGCGGAAGCTTTTACGTTTCATTAAATCATTACAGAAACAAGACGATTCGTTTTAGAGTTCTCGACTCTTAATCCTCGTCTGAATTCAGGCTCCCCCGTCCCGCGCGAAGCGCGGTAGCTTGTAAGTTTCATTAAATCATTAGAGAAAGAAGACGATTCGTTGTACCCGTTCTCGACTCTTAATCCTTGTCTGAAGTCAGTTCCCCCCTCCCCTCCTGCGCGAAGCGCGGAAGCTTTTACGTTTCATTAAATCATTAGAGAAAGAAGACGATTCGTTGTACCGTTCTCGACTCTTAATCCTTGTCTAAATTCGTCCCCCCTCCCCGCGCGAAACGCTGAAGCTTTCAAGTTTGATTAAAATCATTAGAGAAAGAAGACGATTCGTTGTATCGTTCTCGAAAATAATCCTCGTCTGAATTTAGTTTCCCCCCCCCCCCTCCCGCGCGAAGCGCGGAAGCTTTTACGTTTCATTTAATCATGAGAGAAACAAGACAATTCGTATTACCTTTCTCGACTCTTAATCCTTGTCTAAATTCAGTTTTTCCCCTACCGCGCGAAGCACGGAATTTTTGACGTTTCATAAGATTATGGGAGAAAGAAGACGATTCGCTGTACCGTTCTCGACTCTTAATCCTTGTCTGAATTCAGTTCCCCCCTCCCCTCCTGCGCGAAGCGCGGAAGCTTTGACGTTTCATTAAATCATTAGAGAAAGAAGACGATGCGTTGTACCGTTCTCTACTCTTAATCCTGAATCTAAATTCCAAAGATGTTCTTTGTCTGCTTCTTTTTATTCCTACGTCCTCTTCCTTTTCTCTCCTCTCTTTTTTATTTTGCCGGCGATTTTCGGGAACCCGCCCCCACAGCCCCCCCCCCCCTGGCTACGCGCCTGCGGGTCAGATAAACACATTTTGATAACTTGTCCGACCCCGGAAGCTCAGGTGTTAAAGGCTATAAATTACGGTCAGATAAGCATTCAGGGGCCCGCCTTAGGGCCCCTGGTGGGGTCGAGGCGGTGGAGCCCCCGGAGGCTCAGGGGTTTTAGGCGTTTAATTACGGTCAGATGAGCTTTTTTTTTGGACCTTATTATTTTGTGACACTGGCAGGACACTATTTGGCGTGGGGTCCAGGGGGCGAAGCCCCCAAAAGTCAGGGGTTTTAGACATTAAATCACCCTCCGATGAGCATCTAAGGGTCCGCCTTAGGGCCCTAGGTGGAATTCAGGCGCCAGCAGAGCCCCCGGAAGCTTGGGGGCTTTGACACTGGCAGTTAACTATTTTTTCTTTCTTGCTCTCTTTCTTTTTTATTTTTCTTTAATATACCTTTTCAAAAAAAGTGGGGGGGGGGGGGGGGGGCTTGAGGCTCCCGATCCCCGCCGTTCCTCGGGCCCTGACATGTAGGCATCTCAAGAATCATATTTCTTGCTTGGCTGTAAATTTAGGAATTTGTCACATACAAAATTATAATTTATTAAAAAGTGAGGAAAATCTCGGAAATTATGTCATTTCAGCATTATTTGTAATCTACCGTTATGGAATTAGAAATAAACCACGTTTGAATTTGATTTCCCCCAAGCCACCTTCCCCCTATCAGTTCGCCAGTATCTCCCCTTTCCTTTTTTATTTCCCTTTCCTTCCTTCTCTCTTATTTTTTTGATTGGGGGGGGGGGTGGGGCAACAGCCTGGGAGGGCCCTTTCGGCCCCCCGATCTCCTTCTTCCGCCTTTTCTTTTCTTCCTCTTCTCTCTTTCCCTTTCTCTCCTCTTTCCCTTTCCCTTCTTTTCCTTTCTTCTCTCTCTTTTTTTTTTTTTTTTTGGCGGGGGGGGGGGGGGGGGGAAGGCCCGCTCGGCCCCCCCCCATGGATCCGCGCCTGACCGACTGAGCTACGGCGCCTCAATGTCCTTTGGCAAAACATGTTCATTTGCCACTCCCCATCCGGGTGTAGTAAATGGGTACCAAGCTGGTATGAATTTATTCCTTGAATGCTTTCAGCGCCTTATGGCAGCGGGCTATAGCCATTATATATTTTTTATTTTGTAAGGGCCTTTCAGAGCATCCCCTGGCCGGATGAATACGTGCGCAATATAACTAAGGCCCTAAGGCAGCCTTCTTGGAAAAAATAGCAACAAATCGAAAAATAGTATAGCACTGCCTCCTCCTTTTATGAAAAAGTCCGGACGGGAAACTCTTAACTTTTTTTTTTACTTGGCCTAATGACTTATGTCAACCTTCCCCATGACTGAGTTTGTCATCCTTATCAGAACAGTGGGGATTTTGAGGCCGGGGCTGTTTCTAAGTCCAACTTTTTTGGACATCCAATATCCACGAACTTAAAAAAAGAGAAGAATATAAATAGTAATGCCCTGCCTCCTCCTTTTTTTTAAAAGTCCGGACGAGAAACACGTTAATTTCGTTTTTTGGCTCAATGTAGGCATTATGAACCTTCAATTTGTAACTCCAATCTTTGGTATTAGTAGGGCCTACCTCCTCGTTAAACATGAAACTTGAAAAAGTACATCTGAATGAATCATTCTAGAGGATTGAATCCGAATTTAATTGGACCAAGATTATTGCCGATACATACTTTGTCTCTCCATGTCATCCCTGACTTATAAATCACAACCGAAATACGCTTATGAGGTGGTTGAGTAAAAGATGGAAAATAAAAACAGCCAGACTTGAACTGAACCAATGAAGGAAAACTGTACCGAGAGCATTGGTCCTCAAATTTAGTGAGCGAGGGTGTATCCATGATCAATCAGAAATTAAGGGAGGGCGGCGACACTAGTATTTTCATCTCCACTCAGGAGTATGATTTTGAAAGTGGTGTCCAAGAACCCGCCAGCCATAAGTACCCCCTCCTCCCGGGGATCATTTTTTATTTCATTTCCAGGAACAGTGTCAGTAGGTAACATTGATAAATATCCTATAAAAGAAAAAACATCAACTAATTAAGCATGGTGATTACTAAAAGAAACTGAGTTTCTGTAAAAGGCTCTTCTCATTAGTTGGTAAATGCATAAAGATATATACACAAATATACATAAACATACATAATTACATACTATATAATTCAATACCAAGAAGATGCACAAGACAAATCATGAGATCATATAACAATAAAACAATTATATGTTATTCGGGTCGTATAAGAGTGAACCGATATAAAAGATGAACAAAGAAAGAAAAAAATCAACAATTATATTTGGCAAAGAAAAACCTGAAATAAAATAACATTATATCAACTTGGTTTGTATTGTAATTGTTTTGTAGACACCCTTTCAAATAAATTTCAAATTCAAACTATTACATCATTTACGGTTTTAAAGATATTAAAGGTGAAAAGTGCAATGGCATTTCATGAACGGAAACGAATTGATATATTGCATCACTGTAATAATATATCGCATGAGGTATTGAAATAATTTGTGGGAGCTTTAAAGACCGTCAACACGACTGGGCAAGAAGGGATTAGACCACACAGCGAGGTCACTGACAGGTGGCTATCTCATTAACTCAGCTCTCAACTAACATAAGAAAAAGAGGATCATGGGGGACGAACAGGCACCGATTGGGGAAGTTTTCTATATAGAGGGAGCAAGTAGCTACAAGTAGGACAGTGGGGCTTTAATAGCTAGGGTGCTATAATAATATCCAGATCTGACCAGCGAAAGAAAGGAAAAAGTAATCAAGTTTGGCGGGGTTTGGAAAGTGCCTACAAAAACATAAGGTAACCTGTGATTTGGGGGTGTGGGTGGGGGCGGGAACGTGGTTGCATTCACTCGTCTCGAGCTTTAATTTATTGTAGGCCCTAGAAACTCCCGTCCAGCATTGTAGGCAGAGGTGGCGGAGCGACTTCCAAAGTGGGGGGGGGGGGGCACCAACAAAAACGGGCACTTTCTAGAAAAAAAAGGGCGCCTACAAAGGGAAATCTCGAAGCGAAAATATACAATTTTTTAAAAGCATTGGTATATACCCCTATGTTGTAATTACATTATCAGGGATAATTTCAATATTTGCTGAAAATTCATTTGCGAGCGAGGAAAAAATTAAGATTTGTAGGTCGCAGTGCGAAAAATTACATCTTCATAAAGAGGAATAACCCGATCCTGATGGGGTTATAAACACATTTTCATAACAGAACTGAAAATACCTTTGATAAGTAACATCAGTGTGTCCTTCTTCGGCACTTCTTACGCCTAAAAAAGGGGTCCTCACCAGTGCAAATGGGAAATGGGCATTTGTCGACGGAAAAGAGGCACCCATCAGATTTTGATAGGGGCATCTATGCAATATGGAAAAGTTCCTTATTAGAAAGGAAAAGGGGCACGTATCATTGTTAAAAGGGTATTTATCAGAGGTGAAAAGGGGCAGTAGTCGCATCTGAAAAGGGGCACTTATGAGAATGAAAAAGGGGCACTAATAATAAAGGGAAATGTTCATTTGTTGAAGAAAAGGGGCATCGATCAGATTTTAATAGGGGCATTTATCGCGAGGTGGAGGGGGGATATATGAGAAGGTGGAAATGGCACTTATTAAAAAAAAAAGATGCACATGTTAAAATAAAAGGGGCAGTTATTGAAGATGAAAAGAGCACTTATCAGGAGGAAAAGGGGCACTTGTCAAAGTAAAACGAGTACCTCTCAGAATTTAATAGGGTCATTTACCAGAGATGGAAAGGGGCTATGAGAATGAAAAGGAACTGTTTTCATAAATGAAAGGGGACTGTTTTCATAGATGAAAAGGGGCATTTATGAGAAAGGGAAGGGGCTCTTTTTAAATGGAGGCACTTATTAGAAAGGAAAGGGCTCACATGCGAAAATATAAGGTGTACTTATCAGATTTGAATAGGGCAATTATCAGATGTGAAGGGGGCATTTATCAAAAGTGAAAAGGGGCACTTATTAGAGATTAAAAAGGGCACTTATGAGAATGGAAAATGAACACGTATTGCAAAAGAAAATGGGACCTTGTCGAAGGAAAAGGGGTACGTGTAAACAAAAGGGGGCACTTATCAGAGGTGGAAAGGGGAAGGGGCACTTTTTATGTAAAAAGGGGCACTTCTTACAAAGTTAAAAGGGCACTTTTCCTGTGTAAAAAGGGGCACTTTTGGGGTACTTTGCCCCCCGGGACCGCCGCCTCTGATTGTAGGTCTAGTTAGATAAGTTCTTTTCTCATGGTTAGTACACTAAATGACCAGTCATATGCCGCTCGTTTCAGGAACTGCAGTCGCAGAGCTTTGCGTTGTGTCTTCTCGATCTCATGTTGAAATAAAAATTCCGTGCTCGAATACAACAACACCCAACATCAATATTCATGTACCCAATCTTCACGCGAGCTCGCTAGCTTCACGTAACGTTGTAAACAAGTTGTGCAGTGAATCGAGACCCTGCATGTCGACAGCAGCACGGTAACTTCTTGGTGGTACACTACTCGTCCAGGCCAGCTCGAGTTCCGCCCAGCAGCCAGGGGTGGGCCGTCGATCGTATGTAGCTGTCCGTTCCGTACGTTTTAGTATGCATAGCCGATGTCAGACGATTTTTGTTGTTTGTTATGGACTCATTTTGCCTCTAACTAACTTAGAAGTCGAAAATTAAGAGCTTCACAGACAAGGACAAAGGTAAGGTATGGACTATGGGTGTTGTGTGTAGTCTAGACTCGAGTCTATGGACAATTGATTAAACAAAACACAGTAATAAATTGAAGACGTTACATCAACGCGCACTTACTGACTAAGGCCACCGGTATTACTTGGTAACATTGTTCAGATGAGAGGAAATGGTGCTAAGGCTGCCGCCTAAGGTAGTGACTTCAATGCTAGATGTACAAATAAGATAATCTGAAAGTTTGAGTGAAAACAGACCATGCATTGTTATTGATAACAATTGGGAAAAAATGGGCGCTAGTGTAGTTTCGTATTCTAAAATTTAGACCGAATTTTCCGTCTCTTTCGTTCGTTAGCCTCTTATTGGGGTAGGGTCGGCTGGCTCTCTCTTTAGAGACGGAAGCCGTTTATACACATGTCCTTGCTAACGCCACGGCCAGTTCTGGTCGTAGCGTTTTGCCCCCAAAATCCCCCAAAATGTCATTTTACCTCATGCATTGATTATTTAAAATTAGGAGAAGGTTATACTAACATCGGTTCCACTTACCAACTTGACTGTATAATCCGTTTAATGGTCCCTTTTAAAGAAATTACGGGTCTAAATTGACAGCCGTGTTGAAAATCTTGCAAGGCGTGTTAAACTCTCGCTGCCGGAGTCATCTACATGTAAATCAATCTCATCCCTTCTAGTCTACGCCGAAGGCAAAATGATTATGAAGGAAAAACTGTGATAACGCCATTACGAACGTGTAGATGGCGCACAGTTTTTCCTTCATAATCATTTTGCCTTCGGCGTAGACTAGAAGGGATGAGATTGATTTAGATGACTCCGGCAGCGAGAGTTTAACACGCCTTGCAAGATTTTCAACACGGCTGTCAATTTAGACCCGTAATTTCCTTAAAAGGGACCATTAAACGGATTATACAGTCAAGTTGGTAAGTGGAACCGATGTTAGTATAACCTTCTCCTAATTTTGAATAATCAATGCATGAGGTAAAATGACATTTTGGGGGATTTTGGGGGCAAAACGCTACGACCAGAACTGGCTATGGCGTTAGCAAGGACATGTGTATAAACGGCTTCCGTCTCTAAAGAGAGAGCCAGCCGACCCTACCCCAATAAGAGGCTAAGGAACGAAAGAGACGGAAAATTCGGTCTATCTAAAATTATGCAAACTTTGCGTATGCTTTATGGTATTACGCACATGCACGATACCATAAACTATACGAGAAGCTTGCATAATTTTAGACTGATAGCTTCAGTTTGAGTTGCAGTATAGTATAGTGCGGAGACGGTACTGACTACTGAGCGACGACGTCGACATCGAAGCCCTAAACGGAGGCTTCCCGATGTCGGATGTGATCCAAATTCAGGTGGAAAATGCAATATATGATTATGATTAAAATTAGTAAAAAATTGGGCTAAAATTCCTTTGCTAAGAATGGATATGAAACTGCTAAAAAAATGGATACGGAAATACACTAGCGCCAAAAAATGATCTGATCAATTCCTAAATTCTCCCAACTAAATTATTATAGACCAGGCGCGTAGCCAGGGGGGGGCGGTGGGGGCGGTCGCCCCCCCCCCAAAACGCCGGCCAAAAAAAAAAAAAAAGAGAGAGAAAAAAGAAGAAAGGAAGAGGACGTAGGAAGGAAAAGGATTAAGAGTCGAGAACGGTACAACGAATCGTCTTCTTTCTCTAATAATTTAATGAAACGTCTAAGCTTCCGCGCTTTGCGCGGTAGGGGAGGGGGAACTGAATTCAGATAAGGATTAAGAGTCGAGAACGGTACAACAAATCGTCTTCTTTCTCTAATAATTCATGAAACGTCAAAGCTTCCGCGGGAGGGGAGGGGGGAAACTGAATTCAGACAAGGATTAAGAGTCGATCGAGAATGGTACAACGAATCTTCTTCTTTCTTTAATAATCTAATAAAACTTCAGAGCTTCCGTGCTACAGCTTCCACGGAGGAAGGGGAACTTGATACAAAAAAAGGATTAAGAGTCGAGGACGGTACAATGAATCGTCTTCTTTCTCTAATGAAACGTCAAAAGAAACTGAATTTAGATAAGGATTAAGAGTCGAGAATGGTACCACGAATCGTCTTCTTTCTTTAATAATCTGATAAAACTTCTGAGCTTCCGCGCTACGCGCGGAGGCAGGGGAACTTGATTCAACAAAGTTTAAGAGTCGAGGACGGTACAGCGAATCGTCTTCTTTCTCTAATGAAACGTCAACAGAAACTGAATTTAGATAAGGATTAAGAGTCGAGAACGGTCCAACGAATCGTCTTCTTTCTCTTACAATTTGATGAAACCTCAAAGCTTTCGCGCTTTGCAAGGGAGGGGGGAAACTCCCCCCTAGGGAGCGCGCTCTGTAAGTGATTCGCACGCTTTGCGTGCTCACTACCGCCCCCCCTAAAATGAAATCCTGGCTACGCGCTTGTTATAGACTAATTCAAATAAATTTTAGGTGAATGTAAATTGTCACAAAGCAATGAATTGGCTCTAGAAAATATGTCATCCAAACATTTAAGTGTTCAAACATTAGTATTAAAGCCTGTTTTATTTTCATGGAAAAAATGGTTGGTTGGGAGAATGTACATAGTCTATGATGTAGACTAGATCTATCTAATGATTTCATGTAGTGAGACAAGGCTATATTTTTTGTTCTTTTATGTTTATAGACTTCCTGGTATACCTGGTTATTTCGAGAACTCATCTTTGACAAGCTACATGTATTGGAACTGGTTATAGGTAGCATGACTTAGGCATGGAGGACACAGCCATTTCTAATTGCAACTTTGAAAATGACAGCCCGCTCTATGTGGGTCAAGATCCAATGATAGCTGAACTAGATGATGATGATGTCGGGTCTTCTATGGCTGGAGACGGTCAAGTTCTAAGTGAAGACAATGACGGATGTAATATGCAAGAACACAGTGAACTTGGACAAGATGGGGAGCAAGAAGATTCTGGTCCCGACACAAATCTAGTTAGCAGTGAGAAGCAGTCGGGTGACCATCCGTCTGTAGATCCTCATCAGAATATGGAAAGCTGCCAGGCTTCAAAAGATGATTTTCTTTACAGTGGGAACACTGATTCATTTGATTGGACCAGAGATTCTGGTTGTACCAAGGTGGATGAGTATTCTGATGATGATGAAATTTGGGTCGGACATGAAGGGGAAAAACCTGAGTCGTCTCTGAGAAATAAGTCCTTAAAATGTCAGTCAACTGGAGACTGTGAAATCAGTTCGTTAGTAGACAGTAGCAAAGTAGAATGCAGTTCACCAGGGAAAGCAGGAACAAGAAATGTGGACAACAGATCATCGACAGAAAATGTAACGCAGTCTAAACATTTGTCAAGGTGTGAAACATTGCCTGGTAATGATTTGGGCAGAACATGTGACGAGGATGCAATTAAATGCAATAAATTGGAAGATTTATCATTCTTAGATATTAGAAACTGTGAGACTCCCAACAGCCAAGAACACCGGAGACCGTCTGAATCAGAGCTCCCAACAACTAGTAATTTGTCTAAAGATGAAACAGTAGAAAGCCAAACATATGATACAGTAAAAAATTGTCCTGCTATCGAATCATACTCACTTAGAACCAGAAAAAGAAGGGCCAGCTTCCAGGAAGCCAGTCCTAAATCTAAGCCTAAAACACCTTCGAAGAAGTCAGGTTTCAAAGATCCAAAGATAACATGTAAAGAAGGACATAAGAACAAAGAAGTACAAAAGGACAAAGAAGGAATAACTCCGGCTGTTCAAAGGCGAACTTCACCAAGAAAAAGGAACAGAATCGATCATGATCTAGGTGAGGACCAACCCAAAAGCAACACCATGTTCTCAGTTTGTGATGAGAATCTTAACAGCAAGATGGTAGATGAAGAAGTAAGGAATGATTCTCTACAGGGAAAGGAAAGGACGTCAGCCTTAAAGAGTGAAAGTTGCTGCATTGAGAGCTTGGACGAGAATTCTGTTTTAGACCTGGATGATGATGATGATGATTGTGAACCTGTTAGTAGTCAGATATTTACCGGTGCTCCGATGTTTTCTGGGTCCAAGACCGGGTCCAAGACTAGGAAACGAAGCCTCAGAGGCAAGGGATCTGCTTGTCAGACTTTGGAGGATGTCTCAGGAGCAGGAGAAGGAATGCAGCTGAATGTTAATGAGTCAACAATCCCAGAACCAGAACTAGATCATGAAGGAGAGAAGCGGACTAGTAATGAAGATCAATCCAACAATTCTAATCTGAAACAAGCGTGTGTTGAAGCAACTTCTCCTTGTCATGATGTTCTTAAAGCATCTAACAGGCAGAGGAGAAGCCAGGAACAAAGTGAAATAACTGTAATAACCAATGAGCATATGGATAGTGATCATCAAAAAGAAGAGAAGACATTGAAAAGAACACAGAAGGGAAGTAAGATATGTGAACAATCAAAAAAGCTGAAGTGTTTAGGGAATAAGATTGATGTGATGGATGATCAGAACAACCCGTCTTCCAATGCTTCAGTTGAAATTCCTCTGCAAACAGTACATGAAGTAAGGAATGGTGGTTCTTGCATAGAAAACAAAGAAGCACCTGAAAATATTGAAAATGTAGATGGACCAACGCCTCCAGAGAAGAGACCCATTATCAGAGCTAGGCGGGGTAGACCCAGAGCCAGAAAATCTGCAAGTGCCCTAATTGATATCCTGACCGCAGCATCCGCATCAGCTTTGAAAAGAGTCTCTGATTCTGCCGCTTCACAACCATCCTCCAAGGAGAATCAAGAGTCCATCCAGACAGATCAGATGGTGGCTTCTAAGAAGAAGAAGCGAGCATCCTCAAAGAAGGGCAAAGTGCAGCCTAAGGCTCGACAGTCTAGGAAAAGGAAGTTCCCAGGTGGTTCTCCGGGAGGTGATGATTCTGTGAAGTCTGGAAAAGTTGTATCATGCGACAGGCAAGCAGATGAACCAAGCAATCTGACTGCAGGTGAGTGTATACTTACAATTGTAAAGTCATGTTTATTCAAAGGAACCTAATCCCTCCCTACCCCTGGAAACCAGGCACCACAAAACCACCCCAGAATCATGGCACATATAATAATATAAGTTGGAGGTCGGTAAAGGTCATTTGATCAGGAAGGACACATTTTTAGCTTTTTTGCATACGAAAGAGTATACACTTCCTACTTTGAGTGCGATTTCAGACTTTGGAAGCAGCAACAAATCTAGAAGAACTATATTTGGCCATGTTTTGTGGATTTACAGTAGGCTATGTTTGTTGTGTCTTGAGTTTGTTGTAATTTAATTTTCTCTTCGACCCTGGTGACTGGTCTCATTTTTATCTGCTATAACTTTAAACTACATGTAGAATTAAGCAGTTGCATTGATACCTACATGCATGTCATGCAGATAAAATAAAGAAGAGGAAGTGCTTGATTGGTGTGTCAAGTTTGAGGACAATCTCATTTTCTCTTCATAGAAATGTCTATTGAGTTCTAATCCTCCTTTTTGTAATCCAGCATGTAACCATGTGAGTCAAAGTTATTGAATCTATCTACTGTCTACAGTCTTTAGTCTACCATCTACCACATGGATAATTTACAGTACAGTAATTGCTCATAATTGATTTTGGCCGGGCTTTTGACGGCATGCATGTTTAAATTGTGTGATTTTCCTTCTTGTTTCTGTAGAAGTTAATCATAGAATGTATAGATTCTTTGCATTAAGTCCTCATATCAGTTCCAAATTTCTGATCATTTGCATGGATATTATATATGTTGTAAATAGTTTAGGTGGCAAGTGTCCAGATAAACACCTTTAGCATATGATGCATTCAAATTTTATTTTCTAAGATATAAACAAGAAAGAAACAGGAAGTATAGACTCGGTCCAGGATAACAGGAAATCTTCAATGGGCTTACCTGATTTTGTTTTCATTGTAATTGTTTGGCAATTAGCATACCAAATTTAATGGATGAAATAACCTGAATGGTATTCATGATGCACTGTATTTCCTTGTTTTCATTCATGCTCTTTAGAATGATTCAGTATAGGGCCATTATTTCTTATTTTATATTTACTCAAGGCGTATATTATTTTCTACATATGAAGTTCTTCCTGTGAAGAATATGCATGTTAAATTGTTAATACGTCTACTATGTTTTGTACACTGTTTTTTGTTGTTGGAACTTGTACATGTATCTTTTAATAACAGGGACTGCCTCGACAGAACCTTACAGTTTTCTTTGCAGTTTCCCTGATTCATTTCTATTGATTAACTTTTTATAATTCTGGTATATTTGTAAACATGTTTCCATTTTGTGTGTGTTCTCTGTTTCTATATTGTATATAATATGTATTTTATACCTTCATAAAATGTGTTTTGATGGATTGAACTGAAATTAAACTTGAACCTTGAACCTGGAAAGTGGAAAGTATGCACAATTAGAAAAGGATATCTCTACGACTTCAAGTATCACTATTATAAAAGCAACCTGGAGATTTAACATTGTAAATCTTTTATTTTCAGACTCAAGCCCAGGACAGAATGCAGCCATGTTAAGGTATGAAATTAATAATGACTTTGACAAATATAAAAGTTTAACATATACTGCTTTCAGGAAGTTCTTGCAATGTAAGAGATGAAATTAAGACTTGTTGATTTACAAGTATCTTTTACAGCACAAATTATGATTTGAAGATTACAGACCTGGATAAAGTACAAGGTTAATAGGTCTGCAATGTATTTACACACTGTACAGTACATGTAGCTATCCAGGTGAAAAGACTTTGTATTCCTCACTCCGGGGTGCATATTTGCTATGAAAACTAATCTTTTGAACTAACACTAATATCATTCTTTGGCAATATTCCTGGAAATGCCTTTTATGTTCTGGAATCAAGCATGTAGTTAAACATCAATTAGTTTGTGGAATATCTATACTTGTATCAATTATTGATTCTTTTCTTAACTAATCACTTCAGTGTCTGCTTTTGTACACTGCCAGATCAGTAGACTTACAGCATGTTTAGGCTAGTCTTGAGATAAATATAGTTTTAATGTAGTTCAAATTAGCAACTTTCAAAACATTTTTTATTTACAGTTAATGTGATTCAGCTGCACAAAGCAGAATCCTAAATGTAAGTGTGCTTGAATAGTGATTTGAATTAATAATGATTACGGTAGATCATGAAGAAGCCCAAATGGTTAACTACATGTATAACTGGCTTATACAGTAGGCTTGTGGGTGCACCATGTGATGAGAGAGAGAGAGAGAGAGAGAGAGGATTAACTGGCTTATTTATGGAACATATGGAAGGGATGTATTAATAGTATTTGATGTTTCATTCTTATCTCAGACTTGAATGTGTATCTCACGATGAGGGTAGTGGAGATGACGATGACGAGTTGATGAACCCTGTCCTTACACCAGACTCAAAAACTAAAGGTAGCCCAAACTTTCTCACATCTATTTACATGTCTGCCTACAGTATTTGTTCACCCCATCTGTTCAAGAGATATATTTATCTTTATTTACAAGTTGTTGATCAATGCTGCTAGCATGTAAGTGGCTAAGTGCCAAAAGTATGCAGTGAGAATAATCAGCGATTTACGAGATAGGCAGTGACTAAAGACCTGATTTAATTTTCAGCCAAAGTTCAATAGACAAGGATAAAGATATGGGAAGTTTCAAGTTATAACAAACACTAAAAGTGCTCCTGATAACAATTTTTTTTTTCAACAATAATTTGTGGGTTATAAATTATTTCCTTCATTATTTGGTAATAGTTTAGTCAATGTAGTCTTTTTCCTTCTTCCTTTTTTCCTCCTTGCATTTTGATTAATGAAGTTGAGTGGAGTATGAGATGTGAAACTCACATTGGGAATATTATGATACAAAAGGAGGAAAAAGTTTCTATGCTGGGTTGGATTTTGCTTGACAGTATACATAAAGAGTGATTTATGATGACACTTATCTCTGTTTTGCAGCACTGTTGAAAGAGAGTTACCGGGTACTTATCTGATAAGAACAGGAAATATTACTTTGTTTAAATGTCTAGATATTACTTACTGTACATAGATCATTCATCATTGTAAGGTAACTTTAATTCAAAATCTTATTCAAAATAATATATTGCTGGCAATTTAATGAGCAATTTTATTGTCTTTTGCGGAGTGTCTCTTGAAAATCCATAGACCCGTATATCTATGAGTAGTTTCAAATTCTAGAGTAATTTATTAGTTGCTTCTCGTTTTGATAATATATTACCATTAATTATTTGAATTGGAGGAAACAGATTCTATAAAACTGAATAGGAATATATATAATTGATATGAGCATGTGTCAAAGTAAATAGGGCAATAATTATCAGAGGTGAAAAAAGGGAACTTCTTTGAGCTTTAACGTATCCACTAGACCGTGACACCTTCACATAGAAATTGTTTATATGAATTGTTTATTTGAACTAATGCAAATTTTGTGATAATAGTTTCGTAAGAGATAAAGAATGTTGTACTTTTCTCCTTCCCTCTCTCTAGATCTTCCACCTGCCTTCAATGTTGGTGAAGTAGTATGGGCACAAGATTCCAAAGACAAATCTAGATGGCCTGCCGTTGTAAGTATAGGAGCTTGAGAGTGATTGATTAAATGCTCTGGGGGGTGTTTCACAAAGACTAAGATCGACTTGAACTATGGCAGGCCGCTCATGCCACTGTTTGCTCTCACCATTTTAATACTGGCATTGGTTTCTCAAGGGACTTACAAATCGAGGTCACAAATATACAGAATTAAAAAAAATTGATAATTCATTAATGAAGTATAAAAATATTATCTAAAGATCATAAATTCTAAGTTTTTCCGTCTAAGTTTACATCTGATTCAAGACATTTTAAGGGCATAAACCGCCTACCGTAGTATAAGTCCACGTCTTAAATATAACTTAAGTTTACACATGATGTAAGTAACTTTATTTATTCAACAATGAATTATCATCAAAAAAGTAAATTCTGTCGATATGTGACGTCCATTGAGAGACCAATGGTCAGAGCAACCAGTGGCATGAATGGCCTGCCATAGTCTTTGTGAAACACTCCCCTGGTCTGGAGATATAGTAGATGCTCCTCAAGTCGATTCCCAGCACAAGTAAAAACTCTCAACTGCATCTCTTGACCAAACACTATTCCTAACCCTAACCCCAAACTAGACCTGAAACCCAATCAAATTCAGAGCCCAAGCCAAACAGTGCATCTTTTACAAATGAAGCCAAGAGCAAATGTCAACCAAATCATCAGATATTTTTTTTATTGTTCTCAGCAGATATCAGAGCTAATGCACAGGTACATGTGTACATGTTATATGATACAAATGTACGTCATTGACTGTTGTTAGATTTATGCCATTCATGTCACATTCACGTTATACAAGGGATAGAATATGAATATTCATGATACATTTACATGTTTATGACATAGATTTGGTAGTGTGAGTGGATGAAATGTGATGGATATTCCGGTTCTTTGTATGATTCCATTCTCGGATTGATAAATAGTATTTGTACACATTTTGAGATTAATCTTTAGAAATTAGAATACACAATACATACAAGATGTTAATCTCTTCGTTTATTTTTTCTCATGGTAGGTGATAGAAGTGGCTGGAGAGAACGTGTCCAGACGAGTTTACAATGTCTTCAAAACAAATCAAACGAAAGAACAGTACTTTCAAGTGTGAGTATAATAGGGGCATTCACACCTACAGAAAAATGAGATTTAAAAATCGCGATCCAAATCGCACTAATTGTTATGTGCGAACGGGCCTAATATCATTATTAGGCAGCCAACCCAGGGCCCTGTTTCATTGAACTTGACATCAATAACAAGCTACAAGAACTGTTATAAGCTAATTCAAATAAGTTAAGTTAATGTAATTCAGCTGCACAAAGCAGAAACGTAAATTTAAGTGTGCTTCAAAAATGATTTTAAATAAAAAAGATTATGGTACATCATGAAGAAGCCCAAATGGTTAACTATAAATGGCAATTATGTATGTAACAGATGGAAGGGATTTATTAATAGTACTTGATGTTTCATTTTTATCTCAGGCTTGAAATGCAAATCGCACTAATTGTTTTGTGCGAACGGGCCTAATATCAGTATTAGGCAGCCAACCCAGGGCCCTGTTTCATTTCCGGGAACTTGACATTAATAACAAGCTACAAGAACTGTTATAAGCTAATTCAAATAAATGCATGTGATTGGCTGTGAGCAATTCTGAACCTTGTTATTGGTAATAAGTTATATGAAATGGGGGCTAATGCCTCAGTCACACCTTTGCTTATTTAGCTTGCATATTGCTGCAGATTTTTGGCAAGCCACTTTAACATTTATTCCTATTTCTTGATATCAAGAAATGATTTTCTGTTGTAAAGCAAATTGGTAATTCTTGATATCAAGAATTGAATATTTGTAATCAAGAATTCAATACTTGATATCAAGAAATAGGAATAAATGTTAAAACGGCTTGCCATAAATATGCAGCAATACGCAAGCCAAATACGCAAAGGTGTGACTGAGGCATTAGACCTCTTTTAATTCTCACAGGCTCAGTTTTAATCAAAGAATGGGAAAAGGACAAGTGAAAGTGAAGTCTAAGTATACTACTCTTTGTCAAACTTTGTTTCATGTGAAGGGCTTGTTGTCAGTTTTGATCAATGAATAGAGTCCATCATTTGTTAGTTAAGTGTTTCTTCACTACAACCAGGATGTCGCAATACATGTATATACACAAGCTTTAATGATGAAGGTCAAACCATAGTTGACCTTATTTATGGAAATGAATGATTGAAATAGTGACGTTCGTGTCCATCATTTGTAATAATTATGAAGAGCTTTTGAAATTTGTGTGGATTTCAAAAAGAAAAAAATATGCTTTAGGAAGTCTAATCCATTTTTGGGAATTTAAAGTTTACTGCAAGATTGTGATCTGGGTTTTCTATATTTACTATGTCCATGAACTAGCCAATGGAACTTCAGCTTAGCTATAATCTTTCTCTGTCAATTCATAGTGTATTGTGATAACTTAGAAGCACTTAGAGAATGATAAAAACAAAACAGAACAAAGAGAAATGATACGAAAAAATCCCCACAACAACCAACAACAGAAAATTAAGAAAAAAACTAAAAACATATAAGCAAAAGCCCACCCGTACGCAATATCTCAAATGTTTTTTATAATTAATATTTTGATTCTTTCCTCTTTTTATTATACAGAAAATCTTCCAGATATCTGAAGCAATATAACTGCAGAGAGAAGGAAACTTACCTGGTAATTATGGATGAGTATTTGATAATTTCTATAAAAAAAAACTCAAATAACTGATTTTTCTTGTGTTGTATTTAGACCATGATTCATCAGAGACATATTGGAAGTTAGGATCATGCCTACATTACATGTAGCGTTAACACTAGGATTGGAGTTTACCAATGAGTAGTCGAATGTCCAGAGGGTCCTGTGGAGTGTTTCACAAAAACTAAGATCGACTTTCAGTTGGAATTAACTATGGCAGGCCATTCATGCCACTGGTCGCTCTCACCATTTACTGGCAATGGTCTCTCAAGGGACGTACAAATCATGGTCACACATCTACAGAATTCAGTTTTATTGATAGTTCATTATAGAAGGAAAAATAGCATCTAAAGATTATAATTGAGAGACCAATTGTGAAAGTAACCAGTGGCATGAACGGCCTGCCATATTTAAGTCCAACTTAAAGTCGATCTTAGTCTTTGTGAAACACTCCCCAGGAGGGGGTGAGGAAAGAAAGGTTGGTCTAAATGAGGGGGATGGTCAAGACAAGAAGTGGAGGGAGGGAGTGTCACCATGGTGCGAAAGTCGGTTGCCCCTCGTAAGAGGGAAAATGCTAAAATCAATAAATGATGATGATGAATGATACAAACTTAATGAACCTGTGACATTATCGAGTTGCCACGTTGCTATTCCCACAGACTGTCAACCAATTCAAAACTTGTCTTCAGACACATTTATTCAAAATTGCTTTTGATGATTACCTTACGGTACTCTGTTTACATTGATGTTTATTTTACAAGTGGCACATGTGCACAACTCCCCCAAAAACTAAAATTATTACATTTTTCAGGAGTGTAAATGGCAGTACAAAAATAAAAACTATAGTTTTTAGAATTTTGTTTTTGGCTATATAAATGCGCTAATGCTGATAAGTTTTTCCCCAAGCCTTCAGTGTTTTACTGCTTTGATTTTACTTGTTCTAAAGTGTCATACTATTTCCTGTATGCCATGTAGAATTACAATAATTGGATGTACAGTAGAATCTTTAGTGTTATAGTGTTACATGAGATGAATGCATGGCTTCAGTAACGGAGAGCACACACAATATACACATGATTAAATGCTTCTCTTAATTGCTCAGTAAGTGCAGGATATGGAAGTACTTGTTAAATTTTAGTTTCTGTGTTATAAGTAGATAGGGTAGCCTGCCTATAAACTTAAATTGAATGTAATGAAATTGCCTGAAAAAAAGTAGCACCCATTGGCTCATTTTATATTTCCTGGAATTAAATTCAGTTTTTGAAATTTGATTCTGTTGGCATAATAGCTGACAAATGACCAAAATTTATTTGTTTTCAAAATACACTTCCCCCCTTTTTTTTCGGGGGGGGGGGGGGGACAGAATATCATGCCACATTTATGTAGATGTAATGAATTCAGTTATTTCAAGCCACAAACAATATAAGTTCCTGTTCAAAAATATTTGAATATGAAATTGAATTTATACATGGACATTATAAAATGTACATGTCTTTTTGTTTACACAGGAGAAGGGAAAAAGTGTGACTGAATTCAACACAGCTGTCGAGAGAGCGAATGACTTTATCATGAAAATAGGTAAGTTTTTATGGTGTTTAATTACCCTCATACAATGGATGTTTTTGATAATTTCTAAGTCTCTCTCATAATTGTTCTATTGTGACTACATTAAGTTTTCTCCTGTTTTTATTTGTTTTTAGATTTACCCATATTACAATAGTTCAGAATTCATCACTGTTTACTTGTTCATTCTTTAATTTGAATGGCCTTGAGTGGGAAACAAGGGTATATCCCACAAGCTGATATTAAAGCATATTTCACCAGTCAGCAATGACAAGTGAAATATCCTCAAAAAAACTTTGATATACCCTCATACATCTCACAAATAAAAAGCCATTCAATATTATTTTAATTATTGTAAATTAATTGCATGGTATACACTACCTCAATTTTCCCCGATATGTCCTCATATTTCTTAATCAACTTCAACATTAAAAACAGTGAGGAAAAAAAACATTTTGGTTTTCACTCGAGCTTGTGGTAGTGGTAGTGGTGGTTATTTTACCTGACAGCTAAGAAAGCAATAAATGCTTGACCACAAAACCACTACTGATTTTTCACAACACTTTCAATATTACACCATATCACAGACACTGATAACATGTAGGGCTGTGCATCTCGTATTTAACATTGTTAAACAATGCCTTTAAAGTTCATGGATATTAGATATTGTATGAACATTTCTTTTTATTCCACAGGTCTTGGTAAAGTGAACTCATATGAGGACTTCTTCAAACCTAGTGATGGTGAGTACTTTCAAATAGCTGTTTGTTTTCTTTCTTCCTGTCTTGTGAAACCAATCCAATTAGCAACGTAGCATCTTTATTAGTTTTATTAGAATTATACCTTGTGCATCAATTTAGTCTAGTTTCATATCGGTTCAAATTATCTTTATCTCTGAAGTGCCTAAAGCACGCTCCTGATGGCGAGCCAAAAGCAGTTTGAAAGATCAATGGCGTTTAAATGACCAAACGGCTCAAGTGCAAGGAAAATTGAGTGATATGTGTTCACAGTGTGCTAAAACCGGAAGTGGGGCAATACGCCAATTATTCTACACAGCTGTTTTTCAGTTATATTTATATTATTTATATTTCACTATATATTTTGATACTTACAAGTGACATTTCTTAAATCCCCTCTGCATTAGTTTGGCATGGAGGGATAAGACCTCCCTGCAAGGGTGCTGGCAGGTGGTTATCTCATCAAATCAGCTCTCAATAAAGAAAAAAGGCATCATGGGAGATCAATAGCCACCGCTTAGCCACTGTTGGCTGTATAGAGGGCGCAAGTCGCTATAAGTAGTGCATTTGGGCGTTCAACAAATTTTGGAAACCTGGCATTCTATTTCCCTCACAAATTTCTTTAATATGTCTGACTTGTTTTTGTCTCTTTCTTTAAAGCCTACTTTGACTCTCCGCCCCCATCCCCTCACTCTACATCCCCTCCGTCTCCACCTCTCGTCGTAGGTCATAGCAGCCCAGAATACCCCCCTCATGGTCCAAATATCAACCAGCCTGTTATCGATGACGACGACGATGAGGAGGAGGATGAAAACCTGAATGATAGTCGGAGAAGTGTCAAGAACAGCTGCAATGGAAACTCCAAAGAAATCACAAGATTGTAAGTTGGTTGTCTTTAGCCAGCCGGGTCATATGAAGTTCTGGTAATAAAACACAAAATGGAAAGAAATATTTTGAATCACTTTCATGCTAGTGTGTACTGAAAGATCTTAGGGGTTAAATATTTGTGTTTTGTACAAGATTTGTCAGTGCAGTATGCAAGGGGGCCAAATTTTATCTCAACCTGCATTGTAAACCATGTTTCACATTTCTTTGTATTTTGATTTGCCAAAGTAGATCTTAATAATGATGATAAAAGCAATACTGATTTCCCAATGCAACTGTATTTGTCATACATTTAGTATCTGATAAGACCAGTTATGTGCTGCAGTCTGCATATGAGCAGGTAAAAGAAACTGTACAACTTTGTGAAACCCACGAAGAAAATTGGTACATGCTCTTGAAGTTGTGTAATCTATGGACCAGCATCTCATTCTAGGATGCATAGTGGGTGGAGAGAAATGCTCGCCATTAAACGCTCCACTTAATTTAGGAGTAGTTATCTGAAAACCTGCGGAGTAAGATCCCTGCTTAAAAAAATTATTGTGGATATGTGTGGTAATTTATGACACAGGCAAACTACCATGTTTATTTTCTTCACCACTTTCATAAAAACGTACAAAGGCAAAGAATACAATACAGATATTTCTTGCAAACATAGATGAGCCAATAAAATGGAAAATACACTAAAGGAAATTACAAAGTTGTTTGATCATCAAAAAAGTAACAGAAACTCATAGTTGTTTTTTTAACGAACAGGATTATTTTTCAAAGAACGGGCTTATTACAGTGATCACTGTATAACTGCTCATTGCTATCCTAATCTTCAGTACATTTATCATCGTCCCATAGCATCTTGCAGCTCTCATGTATATAACCCTTAAAATTCCTCTCCGCTATCTGGTTGTGAATTGATTGTCCTCTCTTTTTCATCGGTAGGAAAAGGAAATGGCAACGCAAAGAGAAACGTCTCCTTGAGCATATGAGAAGTGAACAGACAAAGGTAAGTGAAACTATATGAAATTTGAACAGATGAAAACTAATTAATCACAACTTCCACATTGTGAACAACGAGGTTAGCACTTTGAACCAAGTCCGTCTCTATGTATCATTATTGAATTTAATACACCCAATATACATCATGTCCATCATTAAAATGTATATGCATCTTTATAGGCCAGTGAATAGTATTTGAACTGTGCGCTGGTAATGGCTGGCAGAGCTAAAGCTTTTACAATAATATCCAAACTGTTGCTCATAGTGATATGTAACATTGAAGTGCCTTACAAAAAAATAGTTTATTTCTACAGTACAACTTATATTGGGCAAATCCATGGCCTTTTGTCCCATAAAATACCCAAACCATCAAAATTATTAGTATACCGAGTGATTCCATGTAGTCGATAGCCCTACAACTGCTTAGATAATGCTATTAAAGTAGCAAGGAAAATGACGCTCATTTATGTAGATTCTTTTCTTCCTCATGTTAACGTACAGGAAGGCACATGACCGAAATTCCTTTAGCTTGCCCCATCATTATCTTTTCTTCTTTCTCTCCATTCACCTTAAAATACATTCCTAGATAGACGCACAGTAATCATACAGTGCTCATGATTGTCACAACCACAGAAGTACCTTGATTTTAGATACTAAGAATAATAGTAATACTCGGTAATACGTGATACATCGCATATCACATTTCTTTCTCTCCATTCACCTTAAAATACATTCCTAGATAGACGCACAATAATCATACAGTGCTCATGATTGTCACAACCACAGAAGTACCTTGATTTTAGATACTAAGAATAATAGTAATACTCGGTAATACGTGATACATCGCATATCACATTTAAACGTCTCTATGCGCTTCCGCTGACCTTGTGATCCACAGTCAGGTGACATATCCGATCGACAACAACACCCTCTAGAGTATAAGGTGTCATAGTAAAAACATTTGACTGGAGAGGTGAAGGTCATGAGTTTGACGTCCGGCATGGCACTTATGTCCGTAAGCAAGGCATTTTTATCTACATTGCTTCTCTCCACCCAGGTGTTAAATAGGTACCTGGTAGGATGTCAATTTTAATGTGGTTGGATTAGCATGTGTGTAATTGTAATATGGTACTTGCAGTTGGGCCTTTAATAAGGAGTTAAGTCTATGTTTCACTAGCCACTGACTTCAATGGGGTGTTGGGTGGAGTTAATTCTTTGTGTTTCCTGGAAAGCCCACATTTTTCTGAACATTTTGATATCAAATAGTCATTTTGGCAAAATATGGAGTTACCTCTTTGTGCCACTGAACCCTCGATATGTGACTATTTATCATCATTACTCATGTTTTGATTATTATTTCAACCCTAGGAATACCTGTTTGGGATCCAACATGGCACGGTGGCTAGTGTCAGACACCAGTGGTTTCTCTCCAGCAATGCAAACGACAAAGGCAGACTCAAATGGGGATCCTGTGGCGCCCTCATCAGTGAGAACAAGGTCAGTCATTCACAGAATAATGCTCTCCAATCGATCGGTTTAGTTGGTAGCATAGATGAAGCTTCTTTGTAAATCAGTGTGTCTTGTTTTAAAAGGCAACCAGGGCCTGTCTTATAAAGAGTAGCGATTGGGCCCTGTCTTGCAAAGAGTTGATTTCAATCACAACTTATTTGCGATTGATATCAATCACAACTGTGTACATAAGAGAGAGGAGACTGCAAACTTGTGATTGATTGGAGGACTTGCGATTGATTTGGACCAATCGCAACTCTTTGTAAGACGGGGCCCTGATGTTCATAGTTGCGATTGATATCACACGCAAATAAGTTGTGATTAATCTCAACTGTTTATGGCAACGATTGTTCTGCAGTCAACTTGTAACACTCATCAAACTTTTTAACTTCAATCCTGGCCAAAAGCCTCAAACCCAACTCCAAACCTAACCTAAAACCCAACGTATCTCTGACAGAATAAAGCCAGTAAAAAATGTGGGACCACCGCTACCAGTTCTCTTAGAAATTTATGAGAAATATTTGGATGGGGTTATACTTCGGTTGTTCATAAAAGGTAGCATTATCAGGAGTACAGAGTACACCTGAATAGTGAGGCAATGATAAATAATTTGAACAGTGTGGTGTTCTTTAAGACTTATTGTGTCTGGTTCTTGTGTTGTAGTCGAGTGATTTATACACTGACTGCAGATGCGAAGGTGTTTGGTTGAAGTCTTGAGGTGGCACTAGTGTCCTTTGTCAAGACATTTATCTATATTTGCCTCTCTCCACCCAGGGGGTACATTGGTATCAGTAAGAAAGAATAGGTAGCTTAGTAAGGGCCAGAGTAATGTTGACGCAATGTCAGATCTCCTCGCGTGATGGATGTGAGTGCTATAAAGATCCAACGTTACTATTGTAGAGGTTTTGTGGTCTAGTGGATAAGTCATCCGACTGTGGATTACAGGGTCTGCGGTTCGAGTCCCGCCACGGCTCTAATGTCCTTTGGCAAGATATTAATCTACATTTGCCACTCTCCACCCAGGTGTGAAATGAGTACCTGTAGTAAGGAATTCCTTGAATGCTGTGAGCGCCGAAATCAGCTGCCTAGCAGAGCCAGGGTAATAGTTAGAGCGCCTTGAGCACCATGCATGGTGGATATGTACGCTATATAAATATCCAATATTAATATTATTATTATATTGTCCCTCTGCTTTTTCAGCGAATGGATATCATGGACTATTTGAAGAATCTCCTGACCAGTGACAAATCTCCCTTGTCTAGTACACGCTACATGATGGATGTCGCTTTACCTGAGGTACTGTTTAGATCAACCCATTTGATTTTTCTTTCAAGGGCACTGTGGCCTTTATGAATTCAATTTGAAAATCTTTTGAATCTAAACAAGGTTTTATATTTGAACTATCCTAATATGAGTCTTGCATAGTAATTTTTTAGGGCTTCAATATTTAAGTAATATTGACTGCCTTCTGGGCTATACGACATATATCGCCCGAACGGAAGGTGAGGGTGATATATGACAAGTCGTATTGCCCTGAATTAGGCAGTCAATATTACTATTATTAACCACATCAGACATCTAGAGCAAACAAGAAACTCTTACTATCTTATACTCTTAAATTATGTAGGCTACACAGGGTTTCCTAGCATTAGAAGCATTTCTTTGTCTTGTGTTTTTTCAGGCTCTCAACTTTGCCTACCAGAAGGTTTACAGGGTTAGTAAAGATGAAGCAGAGAGAGTCATTCCCATGGATGGTCAACAGGTCATCAGGGATCTAGACATAGGATGACCCCTACACAACAGTGACCAGTCAATAGGTCATCTAGAGATTTGGACAAACAAAGCAGTGACCAGTCAATAGGTCATCTAGAGATCTGGACATAGGATGACCCCTACACAGCAGTGACCAGTTAATAGGTCATTGGAGAGCTAGACATTGGATGACCTCTACACAGCAGTGACCAGTCAATAGGTCATCAGAGATCTAGACATAGGATGACCCCTATACAGCAGTGACCAGTTAATAGGTCATTGGAGATCTAGACATTGGATGACCCCTACACAGCAGTGACCAGTCAATAGGTCATCTAGAGATTTGGACATAGGATGACCCCTAACACAGCAGTGACCAGTCAATAGGTCATCTAGAGATCTGGACATAGGATGACCCCTACACAGCAGTGACCAGTTAATGGGTCATTAATAGGTCACAGGATGACCCCTACACAGCAGTGACCATTCAATAGGTCATAGGATGACCCCTACACAGCAGTGACCAGTCAATAGGTCATCGGAGATCGTGACATGAATATACTCTACCGCACTTAATATCCAGACTGTAGATGAGCTGCCATTATGGCACTTAAGTCTTCCTACCGGGTACCCATTTACTTCACCTGGATGGAGAGTAGCAAATGTAGATTAATGTCTTGCCAAAGGACATTAGTGCCTCGAACCATGTGATCCACAGTCTGGGGGCGCATCCACTAGACCGTGACACCTCTATGAGAAAACATGTGGGCGATGGTTAGTGAATGGAACTGTTGCTCATCCTCCTTGCTCATACTTATGAATCGTAATCGGACCTTTGACTGGTCCAAAGTCAGAGAAGATGACACTACGTAGTATGTACAATGGTTAAATTGATAGAGAGACATAGACTAGTCTTGAAACATGGGTCCGGTGATCGTACTTGATATGTGAAACAGACAACAACTTATCTAACATCTGTGTTCAGTTGAAGTTTTGGCTGATTATTCTACCCTAAAATTATGAAAGCCAGCGGAAAAACTTAAACTAATTATTTAGAAGCCATTATTGGCTAAAGGCCCGGTCACACAGGGAGGACGCATGGGGAACGCACGGCCAGCGCATTGGAAATTTGCAATTTGGGCCAGTGCGTTGTCGTTCGCTAGGCGTGCGTCATCATTCGTTACTCGTTCGTCGAGCGCGCTGGACCAACGCTGGACCAGCGCTATGCATGCGTCGACATTCGCTGTGTGCGTCAGGATTTTTTGAGCATGCTCAAAAACGTGCGCCGAGCTCGACGCATGAATATACACGCCAAAGGCACGCCAGACATGCGCCGGAGCGCGCTAGACCAGCGCCAGACATGCGTGGAGCGCGCTAGACCAGCGCCAGACATGCGCGGAGCACACGCCCTGTATACGCACAGCGCGCTAGCTACACGCTGTGCATTTTGTGTCAGCTCGGTAGCTTTTCCAAAATTATGACAAAAGTTAGGCACACGGCCTTTTCCGATTTCCAATGCGCTGGCCGTGCGTCGTAGAACGCGGTGCATGCGTGGACCATTCGTCCAGCGCGCTAGCAACACGCTGTGCATTCGTGGAAGTTGTTATCATGTGCGCTCTGTGTGCGCCCTGTGTGCGCCCTGTGTGCGCCCTGTGTGCGCCCTGTGTGCGCCCTGTATGCGTCCAGCGCGCTAGCAACACGCTATACATTTGGTGTCAGCTAGCTGTATCTTCGACAAAAGTTGGGCGCACGACAACGCACTGGCCAAAATTGCAAATTTTCCATGCGCTGGCCGTGCATTCCCCATGCGTCCTCCCTGTGTGACCGGGCCTTAACAGAGGTCTTCCAGCTGCACCTAAGCACATCATGTAAGTGTGTATCTACCATCACACGTTTTAATGACCGTAGTTTTGGAAGACTTCTTAATGTTAGAAAGGTCTCATTAAATATTATAGCTTTAAGTCAGTTTACACATGTATGATACTTGTATGGGATCTAAATAAGACTTGAGCCATGTACGTATCCAGGCTGAATGCTGGGTAAATTTTTTAACTAATCCAAATACTTGGCAGTCAAAGAGATTCCAGCCATGAAACAAAGCCATTTGACTTCTGTCCTGTGGTGAAAAATCAATTGTCACTCACTCAGTCCCACATCATTTATTTGTTATATGTATTGCTGTATGTTTGCTGCTTATGTTCAGGTGATATCAGTGATAACTTAAATGGTTGACGCTACATGTTAGTTTGAAGACTTGATGCACTCGTATAGGGAAAATAAGAAAGTGATGAAATGATATGTAATATCGAATCAATGAGCATTGCTGGTACGCTTGAAGTAGTTATCATGAACTTATGTGTATGTGATTATGGGATTAGATGCAAACATTGTGTTATTTTTTTTTTTTGTCAATGCATTTTTGTTCTTCCAATTCTTCTTTGTTTTTTTTCACATGCAATTTATCCATTTTACTTTATATGTACATGTATATATTGCATTCAAATCAGATGACCTCCAGTATTTTCCAATATTGTTGGTGTAAATTTCTTTTAAATATTAACATGTAGAAAGAATAAAATGTAATCGTTGCCTTTTTCTTATTAGTTACACCAGTGCAAGCCTTGCCTTATCATGTTTTCTTATCTAACATTCAATGTTTATTTCAGAGAATATGTATATATTTTCCAAAGAGGGTGAAAAACAGGTGTATATGTTTACTCAATGATCTTAATCAACTCTGTAAATTAACTGTTAAAGGTAATACAAAGTTTTGGTATAGGGTCATGAATTTGGTTCAAATGAACATATCGGAAGCATATGCGACCCTACAATATTCAGTGATCGTTGTCGCGGTTGAAATCGATTCTAAAGTTATGAAATTATGAATAATAAACTCTTTATGTTGTATAGCTCCCTCTCAAGGACAAGATATTAATTAAGCTATAAAACAATGTTTCTTGACTAAAATCGACCGATTAGCCATTCCCGTTTGGAAATTATATATCACAACTACATATTCTGAAATGTTCATGTTCGCAGCTACCATTGTACGGCCGTACGGCGCTATTTGAAATTTATCCGAATTTACCGGGAGCACCGGTAAATTTTTATATTCAATTTTTCTCTAAAGCAGAAGTGTTTTAGGAGCTAATTTTTTAGTGCTAATATTACATCCACAGGGGCATCCAAATACATCAAAATTGAAAAGAATCACCACCATCCAATTTTCAAAATTTCCCAAAACTTTGTATTACCTTTAATGTACCATTTATGAAAAGATGATGCACATTATTTAGAGGCAATATAGGACAAAGAGAAATCAATGTCCACAAATATTAATAATGATAATAAAAAGGGTGCTTATAAAGCGCTGACCACCGAATTCTCAAAGGGTTATAACTAACAAAATACAATGATAATGGTGATGGTGGTTATTTTACCTGACTGCTAAGAAAGCATAAATGCTTGTAAGTAAGCAACCAGACGGCAGACAGCTTTAGGTCCTCTTCGAGGGACCTGGTAATGAGGATTAATGCCTTACCAAAGGGCACTAGCGCATCGACTTGGTTTCGAGCCCGGGTCACCGGATTACAAGACCACTGCTCTACCGACTGAGCTATCGCGCGATAAACAATTATTTATTAAATAAAACAAAAATTACAAAGTTCCTTATGTGTGGGATCACAAACATACATGGAAAAATAAGGCGCAACAAATATCTTGGAAGTTAATATTCAATAATGTCAATAGCACAGAGGGAATTCAAGAAACCCTTTGAATTTTGGAGTCTTGTCATTCTCATCTCAAAAAATACCTGAGCAAGATATTTTTTTCTTCTGTCCATGATTTCAAAGAATGTAGGTTATCTGTAAATAACTGAGGAATACCAGGAACTGAGGCAGTGCCATTAAGAATTGTCCTATCTGATGGCTAACTGCTCAACTATGCATTTGGTCAAATCTGCACAAAAAACTGTTGAATGATGATCATACATGTACCTCACAAAGTAGATAAACTGTAGTCATTAATCAGTTGAATTTATAATACGAGCAGGCACCTTAGAAATTTGAAAACATAGAGAGAATTGTTGTTGTTGAATATTTGCAACTTGAACAATTCTTGTGTAATTGAAGCATAGCAATTTGTGTATTATGGGAATGTTGGTGTTTATCTGACACGTAAAATGTACATTCCAAATAAGAGAATGATTTACTAATTTTCTGCAAATGTAAGAATTGTATCACAGTGTTTTGATATACAAACATATTTATTTTCTTTTGATAGCATTTTTTTTCTTTGATCTGCAATACCTGAAAAGTTTAAGGTTTCAGAGCATACTTTGGAAGCTATTAGCATGAAGTATGTTCCATCGGTATCTACTGCTGCAATAAATAAAGAGTTATTGATATTAGTTATTGTGTTCTCTGACAGCATTGTAATGTTCAGAAGTACAGAGCGTTCCTTTACTGTTTAAGGATAAATTGTATTTTCTTCTTCATATAAACTGTATGGTGAAATTGAGATGACATTAATTCAAGCCAGTTTCTATGGCACAACCCTTCTGGCAACAAATTTAATTTAAAAATATATCATTTTTATGCATTGTGCTACCAAATCTTTCAGTTCAGAGCCTGTGGTTAACAGTAAAATTACTAATTTGATAATGATTTTAATTATAAGGGCTACACTAGGAATATTAGAAGTTTCTACAACCATATATATATTCATGAATTTGTATTAAATAACCCTGATGGTTTTTTGAGAAATTTCTATGAATAAATAATTCACACTTTTGTAAAATTCAAATAAACCTTTGTTGTTGATTTGTATTTGTATACATGTATATGGGATTGAAGCACCAATTCGTCCCTCATTAGTAGGTCAAAAGTTTTTTTTTTTTTTTTAAAGATTTGTTTTCTTCTTCAGGATTTGAAAATGAGTGTGATTAAAAAAGGTGTAAGAAAGAGGGGGGAGGGAAGAGAGAGAGAGAGAGAGAGAGAGAGAGAGAGAGAGGGAAGAAGAGGGAAGAGAGAGAGGGGCAAAAAAGGGGGAAGAGGATGTGAGGCTGGAGACGATATAGGGCCGTATGGTGGAAGAGTGCAGGGATATGTGAAGGGAAGGAGAGAAGATAGATATATTACTATTGGTCTAGAGGGGAGAGAAAAAGAAAGGGAAATAAGGAGAAACAAAATTGATCATAGAAATATGATGATCATAAAAGCAGGAGAGTTGGAACAGAAGAGAGAAAGAGGATAACAAGAGACAAGCACAGTAAGAGATAATAGTTGAGTCAAATTGGGATTAATTGCAATGAGAGGAGGAGCAGAAAGTAAAGAAATATATACTATACATACATTGTACATAGAGAAATATACAGAGGGGCCTGAAAAAGGGAGAGGATGAGAGAAGTGAAAGATAGTAATTAGGAATATAAAAAAGATTTGGTTCTGGGCTTCATTGGGAAGAGATATTCATAGAGGTATATATTTGCAAGGGTTATATGTGATGTATGAAAATGTGGAATAAGTTGTTTAATATTTTCTTGTTATATCCACTTTCTGGGATTTGGTCACTTCATACAGAAAGATTGTGGAGATGTGTTACGGAGTAATGCAAATAATATTCAAATTTGTTCAAATTTTCATTGTTTTCAGTACAAAATGTCATTGACATTTCAACATCCATATTTTAAAATCTGATTTTCATTTTTTTTTTCGAGGACAAAATACGGTAACCTTTTTTTATTAATCTGTCTGTCTTACAAGAAAGAAAAAAAACCCACTTACATTATAACAAATAAAAAAATTCTTGTTTATCCCCCTTTTAACAATCAAACCTCAATACAATACAATTATACTAGTAGCCTACTGTACATGTATTTATATTGGGTTCAAGTCTCCTTATCATAAGCACACATCATAGAAAGAAGCAAGAAAACCTAATCTCGCTCGAGAAGTATTGACTTAATGTTGTAACATGTGAAGGTTATCCCAAGACCTTGTGATGAAGAAAATTGATAGGCACGAGTAGAAACAAATACTTCTGACCTTATTTTATTTTATTTAGTCAACCCTTTCATGGAAACCACATATTATCGATTCCCAAATTCGCTTAAAAACAATATAAGTAAATTACCGCATTACACTTAGGAAGGGTCACAATTTGCCATGTACCACTTTTCATTTCCTTACTTTGTGGACACAAACAAAAGTTTTTGTATACAATTGTTATGTAACAACTGATCAACAGTGATAGGTACTGCTGTAGCTTGATGAGTACATGTAATACTTATCTCATGTAAGAAAATTGCTAAATTTGGTAGCGAGACATTTAGAAGATTCATTGTACGCTATCCATTGGTATGCAGAAAAAGATCTAATGTGTACTGATGCAAAGGCATAATAAATTTGGGTTTATACTTGTTTCTTCACTCCTGATACTATCCTTAATATTTCACATGTAAAAGATATCACCACAAAATGGCCTAAAAAGGTACTGTCATAATCATATGGATCATCATCATAATCACCACCATCATTATCAATCATCATCCATCATCATCCATCATCACCACCATCATCATCATCATCACCATCACAATCACAATCATCATCATCATCATCACCATCACAATCACAATCATCATCACCATCACAATCACAATCATCATCATCACCATCACAATCACAATCATCATCATCACCATCACAATCACAATCATCATCATCACCATCACAATCACAATCATCATCACCATCACAATCACAATCATCATCATCATCATCACAATCACAATCATCATCATCATCATCATCACCATCACAATCACAATCATCATCACCACCATCATTATCAATCATCATCCATCATCATCCATCATCACCACCATCATCATCATCACCATCACAATCACAATCATCATCATCATTATCATCACCATCACAATCACAATCATCATCATCACCATCACAATCACAATCATCACCATCACAATCACAATCATCATCATCACCATCACAATCACAATCATCATCATCACCATCACAATCACAATCACAATCATCATCATCATCACCATCACAATCACAATCATCATCATCATCATCACAATCACAATCATCATCATCATCATCACCATCACAATCACAATCATCATCATCACCATCACAATCACAATCATCATCATCATCACAATCACAATCATCATCATCACCATCATCATCATCATCACCATCACCATCACAATCATCATCACCATCACCATCACAATCATCATCATCATCACAATCACAATCATCATCATCATCACAATCACAATCATCATCACCATCACCATCATCATCATCATCACCATCACAATCACAATCAATCATCATCATCATCATCACAATCACAATCATCATCATCACAATCACAATCATCATCATCATCATCACCATCATCATCATCACCATCACCATCACCATCACAATCATCATCACCATCACCATCACAATCACAATCATCATCATCATCACAATCATCATCATCACCATCACCATCATCATCATCATCACAATCACAATCAATCATCATCATCATCATCACAATCACAATCATCATCATCACAATCACAATCATCATCATCATCATCACCATCATCATCATCATCATCACCATCACCATCACAATCATCATCACCATCACCATCACAATCACAATCATCATCATCATCACAATCACAATCATCATCACCATCACAATCACAATCATCATCATCACCATCATCATCACAATCACAATCATCATCATCATCACCATCACAAAGATGCCCATCGATCCAAATATACATTCTTTAAAAGAAAATGGACTAATGCGAATCTTTTCTTGGTGTAATTCCTTTAATAACAATATACAAGACATAAACATTTTTACATAAAGAAAATGTAATAAAGAATTTTTCACAGAATTGATTCCAATTTAGTAATACTGTAGAAATTGAAATTAGATTTTTGATTAATCTGCAAATATTGGGCATGTACAAGATAACCCATCCCACCTCCAAACAAACAACAAAATCACTATCATTTTAGGGCTAAAAATGCCTTAAATAGTTTGGATAAAGCTTTTCAATATACAGTCAAACCTGCTTTAGTGACCACTTGTCTACAAAGACCATATTTTTTTTTTTCCGTTGAAAATGGTTTCTAATTGTAACTAAGGTACAAAGAAAACTTTTTGTGTTTCCCTTGGGCAGTAGCTATAGACAGGTTTGGCTGTATAAGGTATTCACATATTTTTAAAAGAAATCATTGTTGAAATATTAGGGTTTTGTACATGTTAGAGAGTCATTCACCCCAAACCCATGATATACTGTACTGTATTAGCATTGAGCTAGGCTATACATGTATACCGGTACATTTTACTTTACAGATAATGTGGATGTGGGCTTTAATAATGAACAATAACAAAGTCAGGTTAGGCCATTTAAAAAAATATACATGTTTAGCGTCCCCGCCCGCTTCCTTTTTTGGGGAAGCCTCCTATTTTATTTTTTTTTGAAATTTTTTTTTGATTTTTTTTTTTTTTTAAAGAAAAAAACATGAAAAACACTGCTAAAATGGGTCTATTTCTGATTTAAAAACAAAAAAAAGAATGTCGGCGGCCATCTTGAAAAATAGCCCGACTGTCAGGGAAAATGTACCGAGCGGCCATTTTGAGCAGCCATTTTGAAAGAAAAAAGAAAAAAAAGGGCCTCCTCCTTCCTACTTTTCAAAAAAACAGGATGCTAAACATGTTTTTTTTTTTATTTGGCCTTACCGTTTTTTGTGTAGCACTTCACACACAAATCAAAGGCCCTTTTCCATAAAAATCATCACTAGTGGTAACTTTGCCATAATCGGTAGCTTCCATGGAAAGTTGGAAACCTTGCTTTGATTGGTAGTTAACATTGATGTCAAAGTTACCAACATTGGTCAGTTTTATGCAACAGGGCCAATATCTATATTAAGTGATTGCCCTAATGTTGCAAGTATTTATTTAAAAATTCATGCAAAAACTTTGTAATTTTACGTTTTAGTACAAGAAAATCAGTGAAAAAAATACTCCCATTCTACACTTACCCAAGAACATGAACGAAGATTATACATCACAAAACTACTCTACCCGACAGTTAGAACATTCAAAATAAGAGTGTTGAATTAAGTGTACAACAGATATTAAAAAAGAATACTTACACAAAATTAGGACAAACTTGTCATGAACTTTATGGAATGTACATTGATCAGCTTACATACCGGTACATGTAAGGCCAAAAAAACAAAAACATGTTTAGCGTCCTGTTTTTTTGAAAAATAGGAAGGAGGCCCTTTTTTTCCTTCAAAATGGCCGCTCAAAATGGTCGCTCGGTACATTTTCCCTGACAGTCGGGCTATTTTTCAAGATGGCCGCCGACATTTTTTATTTTTAAAATCAGAAATAGATCCATTTTAGCAGTGTTTTTCATGTTTTTTTTCTTTAAAAATAATAAAAAAATAAAAAAAATTCAAAAAAAAAATAGGAGGCGGCCCCCAAAAAGGAAGCGGGCGGGGACGCTAAACATGTATATTTTTTGACATGGCCTAATGCTATTTCACATCAAGTAACTTCTACGAATCAAAGCTTCAGGATTCTCATCAGCTCATTACAGTCTTCTAAAACACCTCTAACATCACACTGGGCCCTTTGCAAAAACATACACATTGTGCACATGTATAACAAGTTTACGTGACCTGTTCGTACATGTACAGGTATATATCTGAAAAATTGTTTAAAGGGAACCAAAACCTTCATACTAAGTTACTTTTATTGTAAAGTTTAAGATATTTGAATAAAATCAGTGAAAATTTGAACAAAATCGGGCAAGGAATAAGGAAATTAGAGCTTTTTGAAATGCCTAGTAACTAGAGGGCGATATTTAATTTGATGACATCATCTGTGGACAACTCTCCATGCCTTTTGTACATGTATCAAATTTCACAATTCTCTTGTTTTCTTTGTATTTATTTGTGTTCTTGATCCGACTTCATAACATGTGAAGTAGAATATCATTTTGCATTCTATACCTTGCTTTCAGGGGAGTAGATTATCTCAATCACAAGAAAGAAGGAAAAACATGAAATTTGATGTACAAAAGGCATTGAGTTGTCCACAGATGATGTCATCAAATTAAATATCGCCCTCTAGTGACTAGTCATTTCAAAAAGCTCTAACTTCCTTATTCCTTGTCCGATTTTGTTCAAATTTTCACTGATTGTATTCAAATATCTTAATCTTTACAATAAAAGTAACTTAGTATGAAGGTTTTGGTTCCCTTTAATAAAACATTTTCTAATCACGGTACATACATTTGTACATTCCCATACACTGCCCATACAAAAATTTTGTGTACACTAATATCCTGTATTATACAGGTACAGACCCTATTCTGTCTGTCGCATCTAAAAACAAACTTCCATAAAGCCCTGCAGCCTGTGATGAGCCTAACCTCGTCAATCTCTGGCAAGAGCAGGTACAGTATGTGTACATAGTGAAGAGCATGAGGCGCAGTCTAGTCTTACATTCAAGACCCTGTTACACATTATGGCTGACAAGGCCTTTGTGTCTGCAAACTATTTGTTCAATAAAGGCTTCATTGAATGCTCGTAGATGTAGATGTACATGTACAGTGGAACCTCCTTATAAAGAGCTCCGATAACAATGTATCTGTTATAACATGGTGATTGCCATGGTCCCAAGGACCTCGTTATAACGAGTTTCCACTATAGACTACTTTATTTACATGTACAGCATGATATCGCTATCCCTTGCACAATGCATAAGAAGAAATAGAGATAGAACAACAAAGTTATATAAATGAAAAAGTAAGGATTGCTTGATCTTCAGTAGTTCACATACCTACCGGTACTGTACACTGTTTACATTTTGACAGAATTTGACACTACCTGTATTTCAAATACACAAAGGAAAATGTATTTGGTACATGTAGCTTATTTTGGCTTACCACTTACCGGTAATAATAATTTCTCTTGTACACACAAATTATATTTTATAATTAAATAAACATAACAAAATTGTCAAACTGTGTAAGATGTATGGACTGTGACAATAAACCAAACATTACAATAACAAACAATTCCCTTAGTGTAAATCAAGATACCCAATACAGAGGGGAAAAGAAATAACAAATACCCTATCAATCATACCAAGTATGTAAGTTAATACTAAACATTTTCATGTACATGTAATTGCACTGATCTTTAGAAGAAATTCATGAAATAAGTTTGTACAAAACATAAAGCCACTAAATCCAAATCCAGAGAGCAATTAACAACACAATCAAACAAGCACGTTTTATATACATGGAAGCATTGTGCAATACGGTAACTCAAATTGCACACATATACAAAGTAAATAACATTTATTCCTTTCAAAATCTCTTAAGATAAACTGATAAAAAAAAAAATCATCAATAAGAAAATAACTGAGGGGGGGGGGGGGGGGTAAAATACACTTACGCTGGCTACCAGCACAAAAGTGCTCTTCAAGCTCATTTACATGTACATAAATCTGTGCATAAACGTTGGTGAGAGCAGCCTTGATAACACCACTTGATCACATGTTACAAATTTCACGGGACCTCTGCCATTCATAACCATCAACACATTTTTGTGCATGAACTTGGACTACATAAAATGCAGACCTGTACTAATAGCAGCATAGATCTCCTTGATTAGATGAGTTCATATCTATAATCAAATCTACTGACAAAAATCTGATCAAATGCTTGAATATACATATGAACATAGTACATACATGTATACATGTACACTAATTATTCCTAAATCCAGACTCTCATCTACCAAAAAATGTTTTAGTGGCTGCTTCAAAAACGTGGAACAATATCCCACTTCCCATCAGAGAATTAAACTGTCTTGCCACTTTCAATATGATTTACCAGTACATATTTTATGAGTTTTATGTGGAATTAAGTCGGATTAGCAACACAAAAGACATTACAACTAGTAGATGCTTAGACTGACCACACCGGGAAAGTGGTCCCATGATCCCATCTAAATGTTTGCATCTCACACAATAATAATTGAATGTTTGTCTTTTTGTACTGTACAGTAGGCCTACATTGTAGCTATTTTTGAGTTGTTCAGGACTAAATCACTCATCATCATAGCTAAATTTTGTTTTACTATTCTAACTAACCAGGTGCAACATGTACAGTAATGAACTACACTGTACACTCACATATGTTTTTGGTCTCTTTCATTTTGAAACTAGAATAAAGAATGAATAGTTATGATTCATATGTTGGAATCATTATACATGTACAGGTATGTGACAGTGGTGGTGCAAAATATGATGGATTCATTTTTCTTTTCAAAAGGGATGACAGATAATGTCTCCAATTTTCTTGTCTAGAATTTCATGTACAATGTTTGTAATACTACATGTTTGTAATACATTTACACACATAACTATTGTTATCCCTGCTACATACTTCGGAAGACATGACCACAACCTGAAGTATGTAATTCCTGTTGCAACTATCGACTCCTTCAAGTTCTCATACTACCCAAGAGCAATAAGGATCTGGAACCATCTGCCAGGCTCAGCAGTCAATGCAACAGGAATAACCAACTTCAAGGAGGCTGCTCTACCCTCCATCAGAATGATGCAGCCCCCGTTGGTTCTCACATCATATAAGCTTACTAGCTTGGTTTTTACTTGCACTGGACTTAGCATATTTTACTGTAAATTGATGAGTGCTTTGTCCACACACCATTCCAGCAATTCATGACACTCCTTGTAGTCACTCGCCTCACCTACCATCCCAGTATAGCTTCCTGAGTGAGCTGCCAAAGGGATTACCCAACCAAGTACCAAGTACACACACGTACAGGAGAAAGGGAAAAACAAAATTGTTTTTTAAAAATGTATTTACGGAATAATGCAGGCTAATAGATAAAAAATAAATGCAGTTACATGTAACTAATCCCTTTAAATCACATTTTTAAACAGGACAATCATATTTTTAATTGTGAAACAAAAGCGCCTGCATCAACTTTGAAAGCAGTGTACACTGTACAATGTACATGCATTTCCTGTAGGAAACCAAAATGTTCAATGTACATGTAACACAATACATTAGAGATAAATCAAACTCATATTACAGCGATACAGTGTATATTGGCTTATTTCACATGTAATTGGCTAAAGTACTGTAGTGTGTTGGTACATGTACATGTACATGAAGCTTTTAACACTTGTCATTAACAAGGTAGTGGGCCCTGTGAAAACTCAGGAATTAAGGGTGAAGTGCATGCAAGGTCAAATTTTGACAAACTCTGGGTACACAAAGCTTAGCAAATGATACTTGATCTAATAAATAACCAACACCCACATATGATTTACATGTAATCGAGCAAATGTACAGTATATTCACCAAATTGGCCATGACTGTTCTGTATTTTGTTATGTACAGTGTGTACATGTAAATATCCAATTTCAAATTTTAATTCAAAACTCAACTACATGTATGTGAACTATGACATTTGTAACACAATGCAAGTATGCTTATCACTATTATTTTGTGCATGAGCCTGTAACTCTAATCTAGGGTTTATAATATGAAATCTTAGAAAAGTAAACAGAGTGATTGACGACTGGAACTCTCTGCCTGAGGTAGTAGTTCAGGCTCCCACCATAGACACCTTCAAAACCAGGCTTGATCGTTGCTGGAAGGAACAGTGTCATATCTCTCAAAACTGATTTCTTTAATTTCTTTGCTCCTGGGACATTGTACATTGTACATGGTACATTGTCCAGTCAAGATGCAACCTCTTGCCCCTCTGCCTCCCTTAAAGAGAATTATTATTAAAGAGAATGAGTACAAGAAGATAGACCAAGAAGATAGACCAAGATGGTAGACCTGTAAGCTCGACTGCTGTCTCAGCATTCTTCCAGTATTTGCGGTAAAGGTAAAGGTAAAGGTAATTTAATCCAGACGCAAAAGCACCTTTGCTTTGATGCAGAGCACAAGCTTACATGTACATGTATGAACCTAATGACGCATTTATCATTATGTGTCAACACTCAACAAATAAAACATTTCATTAAACTATGATTGCATCTAGCTAGAATTTGAAGTGACAGGATAGTAAATTTGGACAATTATCGAATGAGGAATTCAAAACCAGAATCAATAAATAAAACTTCCTTTATACTCTACAGTTTACAGGATACGAACGAAAAACATTAAATCAGGCCTTATAAGGCATGTGCATTTTTATGGACTTTACAAATTAGTAAACTGATTATAAAGAAGACCTAAGTACATAATATATTATAAATACTTTTTGGGGAAAAGTGCTTCATGCATCTTGTTTACTCGAAGGCAAATTATTTATTGAATAGATTATTTTACAACACTTTCACTTTGTTTTTGAAAGTGAAAGGAAAAGGTGTTTACTTTTGTGTAGTATGTTACTATTTGGAGTTGACATCAAAGACTGTCATGTCTTCCTCATCGTCCTCCTGATCGAGGGGTCTTAATTCCATGTCTGACGAACGCGTTGCCAGGACACCATACTTCTTTGACTTTCTCTTTCCTCTCGATCTGTGAAAATAATATATAAAAAGGGACAGTTAGAAATTAGAATTTAAAACCCTGTTTTACTAATATTACACATAATTCAGAGATGTTTTTTTTCAATTAGACAGAGTGTATTTAAAGTTAAAGGTTAAGATATGAAATGATTATAGATCAATGTTCTGGAAGAAACAGAGAAAGCTCAAAGAGTACAAAATGTTATGCGGAGGAATTCACGGTGTTACAATCAAGCAATAAGAATGAATGATCTTTTGAAGTTCTACTTATTTTTCACTTGTGAGACCTCTCCTTGAATATGTATGATCATGGGACTGTTGCGACACCCATCAACCAAATGTAACATCCAGTCTCTTCAATGAATTCAGCATGAAGCTGCTAGGTTTTGCACAAGAAACGGGCATTGGCCGCATAAATAAATTTTGCTGAGATCCCCATTGGTTTACATGTAAAAAGTTTCTTTGTGCGAGCATGGATACCACATACAGTGCAGTGTGTGTGCAATTCCTGAATGATCGTAACATTCAGCCTTTTTCAGGCAACTTTCCCACAAAGATTTACAGACAAAGTCACAATGTCTCAGATTTTTGTGATGTTTTAACCAATCTTTACTCAAGAAAAGTATATAGATTCTAAATGGTAAAAATTCTTTGTTTTTGTAGATTTTGTTGTGAATTTGGTATACAAAAGCCATTTCTATATTACTGGCTCTCGGGGACGTTAGGCCATGTAAAATTGATTACATGTTGATCGTCCGGATTTTTTGAAAAAGAGGAGGAGGGTGTACCATGTTATTTGATATTTGATATTTCAAAATGGCCGCTCAAAATGGCCGCTCGGTACATTTTCCCTGACAGTCGAGGCTATTTTTTTTCAAGATGGCCGCCGACAATTTTTTTTTTTTTAAATCAGAAATAGAGCCATTTTAGCAGTGTTTTTCATGTTTTTTTTTCTTTCAAAAAAAAAAAATAAAAAAAAATAACAAATAACAAAAAATAGGAGGCGGCCCCCAAAAAGGAAGCGGGCAGGGACGATCAACATGAAATCAATTTTACATGGCCTTACATCTTGCTATGCTGCTATGCTGTATGCATGACCCTCGGCCTCGGGTTGTAATGTTACTTAGACTATAGCAGGATGTAACGTCCTCTTAAGCCTATACAACAGCGATGCCTCTCAAAGCAGTCAATGAGTCAATATATCCATACTAAAAACTTTGACCTACATGTAGGCTGGGAAACACTTCCAGTTCCAAGTCAGTTTCAATTCAACGTCAAGTAAGAAGGAAATATCACGGAAACACAAATGAAAAATTCTCACCTGAACCATCTAACTGCAAAAAACACAACAGTTAAACAGGTAAATCCGATAAGCACAAAGAAACTCCTTCTCAACATGCTTTTGTCGTACAATACGTCGCCGAACTCAAATTGTCCACCATCATGTGACGAAGTATCGTTTGTACCTGGTGCTATCACCGATTTTGCGGTAGTTGGGCTTGGGCTGCTGCCCGGGGGTATCTTGGTTGTGCCACTGCCAGCTTGTCCGGGGCCGGGAGGAACGGGAGGTACGGGATCAACCGCTAACGCCAGGTCCAGCTGCCAACTTAAAATTCCAATCATGAAATAAAGCAGTGTACTAAACAGTTTTGTAATGTTTGTGTTGAAGAGAAATGGTACTCTCCTGAAAGCGGTTGACATTATTTTGTCCCCCATTTCAGCTCAATAGAGTAGAAAATCCAATATTTTTAAAAGGTTCCTAGTTCGTGCAATGACAAATCCACGTCGACGTTCGTATCATATACGACGTACACGTATATTAAAACAGCACCCGCGGATGGTTCGTGCGCGCTGTTATTCGAGAGGATATAGCTCAGATAATGAACAATTATGTGCACGCATCATTGATTCATCGTGTATAAATAACAAATTGCGCGCTTTGCAAATCTTTAAAGTTCAAAATTTACTTTGTCTGTAGTCGCAGAATAACTACATTTAAGTCAATTTTCCTTTTCCTTTTTGTCCTTCTCTTGTTGCAGTTACCAAACTTGGTATTACAAGGTCATCACAAGATAAAGAAAATAACAGTGCACTGCTTGATATTGTACCAGTGATTTTTCATAAATTTTATCCGGATAGTTACACATCGCTTGAAATTCACAAATAACGCAATGATTTGCAGACTAATAATTACGCAACAGCCCTTTTCGCTTTCTCGCATCGCATTGAACTTTTGAAGGGACTTTCCCCTACTTTACTAAGATTGTCCACGCCCTCTTCTATTAGTGGGAAGTGGGTCTTATCAGTGGGAACAATTTTCACGAAAGTTGGACTTGTCTGGATCCTTACTTATTTTTAGGGGGGGGGTAGGGGCTGTCACGTTGATCATGCGATAGAGCGAAGATTCTTCTTTTATCTAATTTCTTTATCTTCATTTTTAAAATTAATATTTGCTTATTCGTAATCTTGATTTTTAGGGTGTAAATTATGTATTGTTATGTATTTTAACAAGCCAATTGTGCGCTTTACACGGTCCTCCCACTTCATAAATCGCATGTTTGTATTGAAGATTGTATTTTTTTTTTTTATCTTGACGCGGAAAATAAACTGAAATTTTCTTTTTTGAGGGGAGACGCTTTCAGATCGATATTAACAATGAACATAATCGGAACAACTTCTCGAAAAATTATCTCTAGGGCGATTTTAAAGTCCCACTGTCCTACTTGTAGCTACTTGCTCCCTCCAGGCGCGTACGCAGGGGGGGGGGGGGGGGGGGGGTTTGGGGGGTTAACCCCCCCCTTTGGTATTTTTATGTGTATAAACCCCCCCAAAAAAAAACCTAAAACCCCCCCCTTTGGATTTTTTTTTTTTTTTTTTTTTTATTATTAAAAAAAAAAAAAAAAAAAAAAAAAAATTATCCCCATGAATGACACTAAAACAGATGACCTTACCCCCCCCCCCAACGGAGCAAAATGTCAAATTTTCAAATTTCGAGGTCAAAAAAAAAAAAAAAAAGTGTCCTCTTACCCCCCCCCCCCTTGAAAAAATCCTGCGTACGCGCCTGGCTCCCTCTATATATAAATCTTCCCCAATCGGTACCTGTTGGTCCCCCATGATCCTCTTTTTCTTATGTTAGTTGAGAGCTGAGTTAATGAGATAGCCACCTGTCAGTGACCGTCGCTGTGTGGTCTAATCTCCTCTGGCCCAGTAGTATAACGGTCTTTAATGTCCTATTGAATGTCCCAGAGGAATCATTTTAATACGTCATTGTCAAGTGGGATACTGACTAAACACAGTTTTGTATACAAACATTTCAAGGCTCCGACTCGCAGGCCCAAATTTACAGTCTTTGCAAAACCTGCTCGCTGATTTCACATTCTTATTCATATTGTCCAGAAACCTTGCGAGTCTTCTCGATCTATAATATATCCCAACTTATTAAATTTTTCTTTTTTTTCCAATTTGGAGTTTTATAATAATTATTATTATTGTTGTTGATGTAAGGGATTCATTCGGAGAAATCTCGGAAGACAATGTTCAACAGAAGTGAAAAAAAAACTGGCATACATCTCTCTCGTACGGTCCCAGTTAGAGTATGCTTCGGTAGTATGGGACCCCAACAAGCAGAATCAGATAGACCAACTAGAGAAGATACAAAGACGTGCACTTCGTTTCATTTGTGGAAACTACCAGCGTGATGCCAGTGTAACATCCATGCGAGAACAACTTAATCTCCCAACTCTTGAAGAAAGAAGAAAACGGGCACGATTGTCAATGTTCTACAAGATATCAAATAACAAAATTGCGATACCAATACCGGACTACATCAAACCGAGGCAGCGCACTACAAGGAGGAGTCACTACAACAACGAAATATGAGACTAGGCTCTTCAATGGACACTTACAAATTTAGTTACTTCCCCAGGACACTTAACCCTAAAAAGGCCGGGCTATTTCAGGTCTTAGTATACGGCCGGGGGGGGGGGGGCATTATGGCCCCCATAAGATCTCGGCCGTGAAGCGGCCGATCTCCGCGAAAATGTGCACGCATGTCAAGTGAAGTGTATAGAATACTATGATAATTTCAATTTTTTGAAAAATTCACTCATTTGAATATTTATGGTAATTTATGCAAATAAGGTCATACAAATTCCATTTTTACCCGTAAATCATATATTATTCATATTTAATCATTCTTTTTCACTACATATATTCATTAGACCATTCTGAATAATAATACGACAACAAAATTTGGAAGAGCCAGCTTATTACTTATGTTATCCCTTGTTTTGGTAATTTCTTATGTATTTCATTGTTTTTTTAACTTATGTATTTTATTGTTTTTGTTGTTTTATTTCATTTCTAACTACATTTCCACTATTTTGACTCCCAAAACAACCATCTAAACTTTAAACAAGACCCAATAACCCATGTTTGATCTGTTTTTAGGACTTTTCCATATGTTTTGTACACAAATCACGAAAATGAGCGATTTTCGGGCTGACTTGCAAAGACAAAAGGTTACGTGACCTTGTAACCGTAGGTCCGATTTTCAAAAAAATTATTTTAAAAGTTGCGCAAGACTCGAAAGAAAAAAGGAAGCGAGCGGCAGGGTGACATCCATATGCGTTCCCGAACAATCAGAAAAATCGTGGAGGGGGGGGGGGGGCATGATGCCCCCCGGCCTTATTAGGGTTAAGGACTGGGACGAGCTACCTCAGATCATCGTCGAACTGCCTTCCGGCTTAAGAGCAGTTCAAGGTGGCTCTTGAAACAATTTAGTAATTTTAGTTCCCTTTTCAGGAACTGTACCGCATAGAGCTGTATATAACAACTCTATTGCTTTACCCTCATCTAGATGCTGAACAGGCATTGATGAATACACTGGCGTACTGGTGGGGGGGGGGGGGGGCGCCAGCCCCCCCCCCCCCAAATAAAATTGAACCATGACTTATTTTCAATTCGATATACAAGTGATGTTTAAATGTTCGTGATATCACATGATTTTTAACAAAATGCACGTTTCTCCATTTCTGTTGCAAACTGACACATTCCTAAATGGCCAGGAAGAGCATATGTTTTTTTATCGCAGGCGCGCCGGAAGCAGTTTGGGACTGGGGGGGCAAACATTCCAGGGGGCTCACTTTCCAGGGGCAGTGACGTAATGAGACAAAAAGTTCGGAAGGGGGGGGGGGGGGGGCACACGAAATGTCTGCATCACCACCAGTCTTACACGTTACATGCAGGTCCCGCGGAACGTTTTTCAAAGTGGAGTATTATCGATCAGGTAGAGCGTAAATTGGCGTGGGGTCCAGGGAATGAGCCTCGGCAGGGGGTCAAGGGGCTGAGCCCCCGGAAGCTCAGGGGTTTTAGGTATTTATTTACGGTTAGATGAGCATCCAGGGGCCCTCTGTAAGGCAATTGACGTGTTCCAAGGGGGGGGGGGGGGAGAGCCCCCAGAAGCTCAGAGGTTTTGATATTTAACTACGGTCAGATGAGCATCCAGGGGCCGTCTTAGGGCCCTTGGTGTGGTTCAGGGGGCAGAGCCCCCGGAATCTCAGGGGTTTTAGGTATTTAATTACAGTCAGATGAGCATCCAGGGGCCCGCCTTAGGGCCCTTGGTGGGGTCCAGGGGGCAGAGCCCCCGGAAGCTCAGAGGTTTTAGGTATTTAATTAAGGTCAGATGAGCATCCAGGGGCCGCCTTAGGGCCCTTGGTGGGGTCCAGGGGGCAGAGCCCCCGGAAGCTCAGGGGTTTTAGGTATTTAATTACGGTCAGATGAGCATCCAGGGGCCCGCCTTAGGGCCCTTGGTGAGGTCCAGGGGGCAGAGCCCCCGGAAGCTCAGAGGTTTTAGGTATTTAATTAAGGTCAGATGAGCATCCAGGGGGCCGCCTTAGGGCACTTGGTGGGGTCCAGGGGGCAGAGCCCCCGGAAGCTCAGAGGTTTTAGGTATTTAATTAAGGTCAGATGAGCATCCAGGGGGCCGCCTTAGGGCCCTTGGTGGGGTCCAGGGGGCAGAGCCCCGGAAGCTCAGGGGTTTTAGGTATTTAATTACGGTCAGATGAGCATCCAGGGGCCCGCCTTAGGGCCCTTGGTGAGGTCCAGGGGGCAGAGCCCCCGGAAGCTCAGAGGTTTTAGGTATTTAATTAAGGTCAGATGAGCATCCAGGGGGCCGCCTTAGGGCCCTTGGTGGGGTCCAGGGGGTTTTAGGTATTTAATTACGGTCAGATGAGCATCCAGGGGCCCGCCTTAGGTCCCTTGGTGGCGTCCGGGGGCGGAGCCCCCGTAAGCTCTGGGGTTTTAAGCATTTAATTACGGTCAGATGAGCATTTTTTATACCTTATTTGTGACATTGGCAGGTCACTTATTTTTTTCTCCGTCTTTCTTTCTTTTTTTCTTTAACATACTTTTTCAAAAAGGAGGGGGGGGGGGGGGGCTCGAGCCCAGCCACTTTGCAGACCATGACATAAAGGCTTCTAAATTAGCGTATTTCGCCTGACTGTAATTTGGGAATTTCTTATTTTCCAACAAACGCATAAAAAGGTATGACTTAAAAAAGAAATGGAGAAAAAATGCCGGAAAATCATGTCACAACATCAACATTTGTAAATCAATTGTTTCGAATAAGAAATACATCCCCCCCCCCCCATCAGTACGCCAGCGTTCAAGGGCTCATGTCTTCTCACCCCTATAACAAAAAAACGGACACGCTTTCCCATTCTCGCACAATAATGATATGCGCGTATCGCTATTATAGAGACCTCCATTGATAAATACCGTATAGGTGGCATGCGCAATGTTTATGAAATTTAATTCCTGTGAACTTTCCGTTTCTTTGAATGGAATTGTATATGTGATTTAATTCAGGTTTTTATTATTGTTACGTTCTTTTGGATTAAAAATACAAGCCATGTTTACTCTTTTACTGTTTTTTTTTTTTTTTTTTGGAGGGGGGGGGGCGTTTTTTTTTGGGGGGGGGGGGCAAAAATGCGTTTTGCCCCCCCACTTTTTTGACTGGGGGGGGCAACTGCCCCCCCTGCCCCCCCACTTCCGGCGCCTATGAGTCTAAGGGGCCGTGGCCACTAACTGTAACACTAGTAAAAAAAAAATCCTTTCCAGAAGCAACTGTGACAAGCACTGCCGGGCGTTCCATACTTACATCATGTAACACTGCACATATACCGTTAAGGGGGCCCATTTGGGAAATTGAATTCAGACAAGATTAAGAGTAGTGAACGGTACAACGAATCGTCTACTTTCTCTAATAATTTAATGAAGTGTCAAAGCTTCCGCGCTTAGCGCGGGTGGGGAGAAACTGAATTCAGACAAGAACACGATACAACGAATCGTCTTCTTTCACTGATAATTTAATGAAGCGTAAGAGCTTCCGCGCTTCGCGCGGGCTGGGCGAATATAAATTCAGACAAGGATTAAGAGTAATAGTTTAATGAAACGTCAGAGTTTCCGCGCTTCGCGCGAGATGGGCGAAAATGAATTCAGAGAAGAATTAAGATTCGAAACCGGTTCAATGAATCGTCTTCTTTTTCGAATAATTTAATAAAATGTCAAAGCTTACGCGCTTCGTGCGGGAGGGGGGAAACTGAATTCAGACAAGAACACGATACAACGAATCGTCTTCTTTCTCTCATAATTTAATGAAACGTGAAAGCTTCCGCGCTTCGCGCGGGATGGACGAAAATGAATTCAGACAAGGATTAAGAGTCGGAACCGGTACAATGAATCGTCTTCTTTTTCTAATAATATAATGAAGTATCAAAGCTTCAAAAGGGGGGAAACTGAATTCAGACAAGAACACGATACAACGAATCGTCTTCTTTCTCTCATAATGTAATGAAACGTGAAAGCTTCCGCGCTTCGCGCGGGATGGACGAAAATGAATTCAGACAAGGATTAAGAGTCGGAACCGGTACAATGAATCGTCTTCTTTTTCTAATAATATAATGAAGTGTCAAAGCTTCAAAAGGGGGGAAACTGAATTCAGACAAGAACACGATACAACGAATCGTCTTCTTTCTCTCATAATGTAATGAAACGTGAAAGCTTCCGCGCTTCGCGCGGGATGGACGAAAATGAATTCAGACAAGGATTAAGAGTCGGAACCGGTACAATGAATCGTCTTCTTTTTCTAATAATATAATGAAGTGTCAAAGCTTCAAAAGGGGGGAAACTGAATTCAGACAAGAACACGATACAGCGAATCGTCTTCTTTCTCTAATAATTTAATGAAACGTGAAAGCTTCCGCGCTTCGCGCGGGATGGACGAAAATGAATTCAGACGAGGATTAAGAGTCGGGACCGGTTCAATGAATCGTCTTCTTTTTCGAATAATTTAATGAAGTGTCAAAGCTTACGCGCTTCGCGCGGGAGGGGGGAAACTGAATTCAGACAAGAACACGATACAACGAATCGTCTTCTTTCTCTAATAATTTAATGTGACGTGAAAGCTTCCGCGCAAAAGCGCGGGAGGGGGGAAACTGAATTCAGACAAGAACACGATACAACGAATCGTCTTCTTTCTCTCATAATTTAATGAAACGTGAAAGCTTCCGCGCTTCGCGCGGGATGGACGAAAATGAATTCAGACAAGGATTAAGAGTCGGAACCGGTACAATGAATCGTCTTCTTTTTCTAATAATATAATGAAGTGTCAAAGCTTACGCGCTTCGCGCGGGAGGGGGGAAACTGAATTCAGACAAGAACACGATACAACGAATCGTCTTCTTTCTCTAATAATTTAATGTGACGTGAAAGCTTCCGCGCTTTGCGCGGGAGAGGGGAAACTGAATTCAGACAAGAACACGATACAACGAATCGTCTTCTTTCTCTCATAATTTAATGAAACGTGAAAGCTTCCGCGCTTTGCGCGGGATGGACGAAAATGAATTCAGACAAGGATTAAGAGTCGGAACCGGTACAATGAATCGTCTTCTTTTTCTAATAATATAATGAAGTGTCAAAGCTTCAAAGGGGGGAAACTGAATTCAGACAAGAACACGATACAACGAATCGTCTTCTTTCTCTAATAATTTAATGAAACGTGAAAGCTTCCGCGCTTTGCGCGGGCTGGACGAAAATGAATTCAGACGAGGATTAAGAGTCGGAACCGGTTCAATGAATCGTGTTCTTTTTCGAATAATGTAATAATAATAATAATATTCAATTTTTATATAGCGCTTAATACAAATGTCTCTAAGCGCTTTACAAATATACTATTAATGAAGTGTCAAAGCTTACGCGCTTCGCGCGGGAAGGGGGAAACTGAATTTAGACAAGAACACGATACAACGAATTGTCTTCTTTCTTTAATAATTTAAAGTGACGTGAAAGCTTCCGCGCTTTGCGCGGGATGGGCGAAAATGAATTCAGACAAGGATTAAGAGAAATAATTTATTGAAACGTCAAAACTGCCGCGCTTCGTGCGGGAGGGGGGGGGGGAACTGGATCCAAACAAGAATTAATAGTCGAGAACGGTACAACGGATCGTCTTTCTTTCTCTGATAATTTAATGAATGGTCAAAGTTTCCACGCTTCGCGCGGGAGGGGGGAGACTGAAAAATAAGTTAGTTCCTGACCCCGGGTTTATTGATTGATTGATTTTTATTCGACAAGCTTCCAACATACAACAATTTACAATAATAACAGATCAAAAATAAGTCAGCTTGAACAGGATAACCCACGAAAGCTCGAGAGCTTATTTCCAGTGGGGTCCCTTACAGACATGTATACAATTAATAAGTTAAAATAGTAATATTTACAGACAGATAAGAAAATTAAAAGAACTACTTATTAAAGATAATAATAACAACATTAAACTGATGATAGAAATGATATTAAGTACAAGAAGAAAAAGAAGAAGGAGAAAAAGAAAAAGATGAGAAGGAAGAAGAGGAAAATAATGATGAATTTGTAGAATTTCTATAACGTACGAAAACATTAGTATATACAACATGAAAAAGTATGAACCGACAGAAGAATAAAAATTTCAATCATATAACATGTCATTCACTTCTCTTCTCTGACTGTCAAGTATTAGGTATTCCTTTAATTTCCTCTTAAAGTGATCATAGTTTCCTATTTCTTTTACACCATTGGGAAGGGAATTCCAATGTTTTATGGCATTGTAATAAAACGAATTTCCAATACTACCTACTCTTTCTGGTAAGTTAAAGTTGAATCGTCTATTTCTTGTATTATAATCATGTACGTCAGTAACAAGATCGAAGTTGGATCGAATATAATGATTCGACCTAGTATGATATATTTTATGCACGTGATGCAATGCGAGTTGTTTTGATCTTTGGTCGACTTCAAGAAAACCAGCTTTAGAAAGTTCGCTGTAGCCAACATGAGTTCTTGGACCAGAACAGTTGATAAATCTCACCATTTTGTTCTGTATAATCTTCAACTTCTTTTGATCTGACTTGTTTATGTTACTATACCATGCAGGGTTAGCATAGTCAAATAAACATTGAATAAGAGCAAAACAGAGTGTACGTCTTACTTTTAAATCCACACAACTTTGATATCTGTACACAAATTTCAGACGAGAATTTGCTTTTTTTACAACTGATTCTACTAAAGATGAAAATGAAATTGCGCTAGCCAACTCAATGCCTAAATACTTCACAGACTCTTTTCTCTTGATTGCTTGATTATTGTGTGTCACTTTGAATTCAAATGACTTTTTAGAACTACTTTTAGAACAAAATAAAATGCTTTCTGTTTTTCCCAAGTGTAAAGAAAGCTTATCATCAGTCATCCAATCGACACACGTAGACAGCTGTTCACTGAGTTTTTCCTCAATATATTTAGGATCAGGATTTGAATAGAGTAGTACGCTGTCATCTGCGTACAATAATAGTTTGAAGTCTTTTATACAAATACACATATCATTTATATAACTTGAAAATAGAATTGGGCCTAAAATGCTTCCCTGAGGAACACCGCATGTTATAGGCATTAGTTTGGAACGAATATCATGAATGGCCACTACTTGGTGCCGATTAGATAAGTAGGATCTGAACCAATCTAAACTTGCCTTATCAAAACCCATTAGTTGTAACTTCTTCAATAAGACGCAATGATTAACTGTATCAAAAGCTTTTTGCAGATCAAGGAGCACCATACCAACAAAGCGCCCTTGGGAAGTTTCTCTCCTCAAATAATCAGTCAAATGAATTAGACATGTTTCAGTCGAATAATCATGTCGAAAACCAGACTGAAATTCATAAATTATATCATTTTCTTTGAAGTATCTTTCAATTTGAACACAGACCGATTTTTCTAGAATCTTTGATGCTACGCTTAAAACACTAATAGGTCTATAGTTGCTAACATCAGTTTTATCTTTCTTTTTATAAAGTGGAGTCACTTTTGCTATTTTCATATCTTCTGGAAAAGTACTCGTCAAGATAGATAGGTTCATTAAGTAACTTAGAGGCTTTAATAAATAAAACCTTCGCACCATCTTTTAGAAATTTGGCTGGAATCAAGTCTAACCCAGTATTTTTTGATACATTCAACTTACGTAACTCTTTGAAAACAAATTGTTCACTGATTGGTAATAACTCGAAGCTGTTTTCACGTACACCTTTTCTTTCGTAAAAGTCACGAATACAATCATTGTCTGCGCTGAAAAAGTCTTTGGAAGGGGGGAGTTTGTCTACTAATTTGGCAGCCACATTTGTGAAATGAGAATTGAATTCATCAGCGATGGCCATCTTATCATGACATAATTCCCCATCAATTTTAATGACAGATTCTTGTTCTTTTCGCTTCTTATTTTTCAATCCTAAGCTTTTTAGATTCTGCCAAAGTTTTTTCGAATCTTGTTTATTTTCTTCTATCTTGTTTTGTAAGTAATCGAGTTTAGCCTTTTTCACCTCTCTTGTATACTATATTTTTCTCTTGAATTAGGGAAAGAATATCTTTAGTCACCCAAGTTTCTGATCTTTGTTTTATTCTTATCCGTTTCAGTGGCGCTATCATATTCAAATTTGAGATAAAAACATGTTGAAATATTGACCATGCCTCATTTACATCTGTACAGTCAGTTATTCGTGACCAATCAACAACAGATAGTTGAAGATTGAAAGACTCTTCTGTATATTTTTTCATGGATCTGATATCATTAGTCCTGTGATGACCTATAGCCAGTCTAACATTTTTCCGTGTACAGAAAGTAAAATAATGGTCGCTAATACCTAGATCAATGACACCACTTTGACTTATTTTATTTTCTTTGGTACAACCAACATGATCCAATAGAGAAGAACATGTAGGTGTAACGCGTGTTGTCTCTTTAATGAGTTGACTAAACCCATGAAGACTCAACAAGTCAATATATTTTTTAGCCAGTGGCGATTTGCGAAGAAGACAAATATTCATGTCTCCTAAAAGAATTATTTCGTCATCCTTCTTTAATGTATCAAGAATATTGGACAATTTCTCGATAAACAAATTGTTTTTCGGAGGTCGATACAGAACACCAACAACAATTGGTTTTGATCTTGGTATAAGCAAATTTATCCACAGGGATTCCGTATCTCCAGTACTTATAGCATCCATAATATTAAATGCAATATCATTTCTGATATAGAAACATACACCACCTCCAGAGCCAGAGGATCGATCATGGCGTATGATTTTATATTCGTCTATTTCAATTTCTTCATCATTTTATGGAATTGTTTAACCATGTTTCAGTGAAAGCAATAATAAACAGCCTTTTTCTTTTAAAAAGAATTCTAAGTTCCGATATCTTGTTTAGAATAGACCTCACATTAAGGTGTAAAAAATAAAGACCTTTAACTTTAAACTTTTCTTCAAATTCTTGATAAAGAGAAGTGTTTTCATCTCTGAGGTTTGGCTGAATTACTCTTGCTATCGCTTGCTTTTCAGGTGTAACGCGCGTTATCTTAAAATAGTTTTCTTTTAGTCTATCCTCATTTTGGCTTTCTTTCTCTAAACAATCGTCGTTAAATAATGAGTCACAAAAAGATGGCAGACAACATGTTAAACAATTCCACTTCTCATCAGGGCATTCATAATATAACCTGCGGTACTCTGAAAAACTGATAGCTTGACAATTAGTGTGAAACCATTTTTTACAATAAGAACACAGAAGGCCGTGTTGATTACATTTGACTGGCTTATCACAGTTCCCACAAGGGAACTTATATTTTCGACCGTCAACTATAATTTTCGGATCATCACTAGATTTTGGGGTTAAATAGGGTTAAATTTGTAGACATTTGGACATTGGTATATATTTTCGGTAATTGGTTGCTCGTTTTGTCGGTAATCGGTGGCCTCGACTACACCCTCCCCACTCCCAAACTGACAAAGATCTAGCGACGCCCCTGATAACGACACAGTTTATACACTCGAGAATTTTTTTGCAAGTTCTACTGATGAAGTACCGGACCACCGTCTTTGTGCATTGTGCGGCATCAAAGCATATACAACGTCTCAAGACGTGACAGATCATTTTTCTCTACCTTCTAACCAATCAGAAGGCCTCGTTTTTTTCCAGGAAGTGCCGGTGGACATTAATGCGCCAAATGTGGTTCTCAAATTGCAAAAGATCCCTACTCTTGGAAGGGGTAGGACGTAGGAGAAAGCAATTTTACATCATATTACTCCAGGAAGTGCCTGAAAATGCGTCTAATTTGGTTCTAAAATTGCAAATGCTTCTTAATGCTTTTTTGTGCCCCCCCCCCGGTAAGAAATTCCTGGATCCGCCACTGATGCCCATACCCCTTGAGCTTCGGGAGCTCCGACCCTTGAACCCCGCTGGGGCTTTGGCCCTAGACCCCACTTTGCGAAACGTTCAGCGGGGCCTGCATGTAAGAGTGGGGTGCTGCGGATTTTTTTTGTCAGCCCCCCCAAACGTTTTTGCTCATTACGCCACTGGATGAATATTACCATAGAAGTAGAAGTAGAAGAAGGGAAAGGGTTTCAAAGCATAATACGCAATGGATTCCTCAAGAAAGGAAAAAGGGGCCTATTGTGGGGGGAGGGGGGAGCAGTGTAGAAAAATACTGCTGGGGAGCCTTGAGAGTGGTCATTCTTCAAAAGGGCCCTGGGGGGGGGGGGAGTCAGGCGCGGATCCAGCCGGCGGCAGGGGAGGGGGCCAAAGAGGGGGCCCAATTCGTGAGAAAATATTGAGCAGCGAAACATCCTGCTGGTGAATAAGCGGGGGGGGGGGGTTAAGTGGCACTTTTTGTTGGGGGGGGGGGTAATTTTTTTGGAAATATTTAGCGTCGACTCACCCAGCCGGTGAATAAGCGGGGGGGGGGGGGGGGGTAAGGAGCAATACTTTTTTTTCCTTTCCCCCCCGTAAAATTGCAAATCGCGCCGGCCGATAATTCGCTCAGTGGGGGGAGGGGGGGGGGGGGGGGAGGGGGGAGGGGGGGGGGGGGGGGGTAGTAAGCACTACTTTTTTTTCCCTCGACAATTGAAAAATCGCACCCCCTTGGGCACCCCCGGTCCCCCCCCCGTCCCCCTAGATCCGCCACTGGGGGGGGGGGGGGGGGGGGTGAAGCGCCGTTTTAGCATGACTTTCTTTTTAACTCTCTCTCTCTCTAAGTGCCATATCGTTTGACTTTGGCGATCATGCTGTTCCACAACCCTCGGCTCCTAGCCTTCTGTTTTAGTACCACTCCCAGTTCTTTCACTCCTCTCTCTTCCAACAATTTCTGCAGACTGTCCATCCAAAGTATCCTCCTTCTTCCCACAATTTTCCCTGTCAAAGCAAGGTTCTCTAGGCCTTCTTTACGTGTAATGTGACCCATGAACTTCAACTGCCTAATCAACATCTCACGTATCATTTTCCTTTGCACTCTAGCTCGTGTAAGAACTTCCTCATTACTAACTTTGTCAGTCCAGGGGATTTTCATCATTCTTCTTAGAAACCACATTTCGCAACTTTCCAAACGCTTTTTAGTATCAGAGGCTAAAGTCCATGTTTCACTACCATACATAAGTACTGGGTAGATGTCACAATTCAATACCCTTATTATTGTCCTCATACACATTGTTCGATTTGTCAGAATTTTGCCTAACTTTGAAAATGCAGATTGAGCGAGAGCTATCCTTCTCTTGATCTCTGTCTCGCATCTGGCATCCTCGGTAATCATGCTGCCGAGGTAGTTAAATGAGGAGACTTGTTTAATAGTCTGTTCTTTCAGTTTCAAGTTACATTTTGGACTGCTCTTCTTGGATACCACCAAGCACTTTGTCTTGGTATAGTTGATCCCTAGTCCCATTCTCTCACTTTCTTTTACAACTACATTCAGGAGTCTTTGGAGATCTTTCTCTGATTCAGAAAATAAAACAGTGTCATCAGCATATCTAATATTTGTGATTGAATGACCACCCACTTGTATCCCATTTTCATCTTCCAATTCTCTTAGAATGATTTCACTATACATATTGAACAGGTCTGGCGACATAACACAACCCTGTCTGACTCCCCGTCTGATGTTGATATATTCACTACACTCTCCTTCTACCCTGATGCATGCAAACTGATTCCAATATAGACTTTGTAGCAGTCTTAGATCTTTCCTATATATATCAAGCTTTTTCAGCTCTTCAAAAAGTTCTGAATGTCTTACTTTATCAAAAGCCTATGAATAATCAATAAAACACATGTACACATCCTTTTGCATTTCGACTGCTCTCTCCGTTATATTTCTAACCACAAATATTGCATTTCTTGTGCCCGCATCCTTTACAAAACCAAATAAAAATTGTTCCATTCCGACCATAGGAGTTATGCTTCTTCTTGCTCTCAAAAGCAGAATCCTCAAAATAATCTTAGTGATATGGCAAATAAGGCTGATTGTCCTATATTGCTCACAATCCACGGCTCCCGGTTTCTTTGGGAGAGTAATGAAAATGGATCTGCCCAATTCATCTGGAAATGTTCCGTCATCATATATTTTGTTGATAATTTCTGTTAATCTATCAACACCATATTCCTCTAATGCTTCAAACATTTCAGTGACCACACCATCTGGTCCAGCTGCTTTGTTCTTCTTCATCTTTGACATTGCCTAACGGACTTCAGATTTAAGAATTTTCTCCCCTTTGACTTCATCTGCAAAACTCGGCATTGCTTCCCTACTATCCTCAAAAAGTTCGCCAATGTATTGCGTCCACCTACTCATTTTGTCCTTCATTTCAAACAGGATTGACCCATCTTTTCCTTTGATACAGCCAGTGTTTGAACAACCAGACTTTTTACCTGAAATCTCATTTATTCTTTGGTAAACATGACTATTCTTATCGAATTGATTTTCAATTTCTACACATTGTTCTTTTAGTCAGCTCTCTTTTGCCTCATTACATTTTTGCCTAATTTGTTTGTCTAGGTCCCTATATTTCTTTCATTGTCTATTTCCAATTTTCTGTCTATCTTTCATCATTAAAAGAATCTCCTCTGTCATCCATTTGTTCCTTCTTTTTCTCTCTTTCGTCGGCACATACTCTTCCGCTGTTTCTACCAGAATATTTCTCATCGTCTCCCACGTGTTTTCTTCACCTTCATCTATGAGCAACTCAAACCTATTCTTTACTTGTACAGTAAATTCTTGACGTATGTCCGGTTTACTCAGCTGTTTAAAATCCAATATTTTCACAACTTTTGGTCTCTTGAGTTTCTTTAAATTGCACTGAAGTGTACTCCCGCCCCCCCCCCCCCCACTCAGTGTTATTTAGGGTACGCATATGCTCGTTCCCTCTTTTTGAAAGCACCCCCTATCTGAGGACTGTCAATATTTCCGAACCCCCCTTTCGCGGGCTTTTCGCGGGCTTTTCCTGCCTTGGAGACCCCTTAAATCAGGAAAAATGCTCAATGTACCCCCCGTAAAATCGGAATAATTTCTCAGGAGTCCAAAGAGATGAGAGAAAAAAAGAAAAACACCCCCTTTTTAAAGAAATCTCCGGGTGAAAAGTCAAATACACCCCTTTTTTTACAATTCTCGTGCCGGACTTTGTCGCACGAAAAGTACCCCTTTACCGGACATTTTGGCAACACGCATGTGGTCATTCCGACCTCTGAGTGGGGGGGGGGGGGGGGGGGGGGTGCCGGGAGTGTACTATCACCGGCACATGTTCACTTCCGCAGTCAGCCCCTGGATACGTTTTGATTGTTTCACTGCTCTTTTAAATCTACTATTTATGGCAATATAGTCTATCTGGTTTCTGACGATGTCGCCAGGACTCTTCCAAGTGTATACTCGTCTAGGGTGTTCTTTGAACCAAGTATTAGTGATGACCATGTTCTCCCCTTCACACCACTGAACCCATCTGTCCCCTCGTTCATTCCTTTCACCAATTCCATGCGGACCTACTGCTTTGCCCTCTGTACCTTGACCGACTTTAGCGTTCAGGTCTCCCAAGACAATGACAATGTCATTCGATTTGCACTGAGATTTAGCTTTATCTAAGGAATCATAAAAGGTGTCAATAACTTCGTCAGCACTATCTGCCGTTGGTGCATAAACCACTATGATTGAGATGTTAAAAGGGTGTCCCTGTAATTTCACTAGGAGCACCCTATCACTTACACACCAGTGTCCCAACACACTCTTTGAGATATCTGGATCCAGCAGTAACCCCACACCTCTTTCATGCTTTTCACCTCCTGCATAAATCAATCTGTACTCATCTATCACAAACTCGCCGTTATTCAGCCATCTTGTTTCATTTAGTCCTAATAATTATGTTGACATTTAGCCTCATCATCTCTTGTTTAACATTTTCCAGCTTGCCGCTCTGATACAGTGTTCTCACATTCCATGTTCCAACTCTGATGGTATTCCTATTGCGAACAGTAGCTGGCTGACGGTCGGGGCCCACCTGTCGCCCATGGGACACCCTACCGGGCGAGGTGCTTGTCCCTTGAGGTAGACGAGCCCCCTTCACGCCTTTGGCTTTTGCTTTAGAGTTGTGGTTCATCATGATTGTTCTTGGAAAAAATAGTGAAGTGGTTTTCCGTTGCCTTCTTCACCGCAGTAGTTCGCCGTATATGGGATTATCCAGCACGCCAGTCATTATCAGAGGTTCACTGTTGTCCTAAAAGGATCTTCCGCCGAAACACTCCTACTGCATCGCTGCTGCCCAATGCAGAGCAAGCTAGGTTTATTTAAAGGCGGCCTAAACTCGCCTTCCCAATTCAACGTCTTAGGGGATACAAGTTTGTATTGGTCCTACTGGTGCCACCCAGTACCACCACCAGCCCCCTGATGTTGAATGGTCCCCTTTTAGTCGCCTTTTACGACACGCAGAGGATACGTGGGGGTATTTTTGACAGGCCCACCCCACCACAGTAACCCTAAGTTTTTTGTTGCTGCTTTATGTGTAGTTGAAAATGCATGTTTAAATAAAGAGAGAGAGAGAGAGAGAGAGAGAGAGAGAGAGAGAGAGAGAGAGAGAACCACCATCATTATGCAATGGTTCAGGAGGGTTTGTGTAATGTACATTTAAAACCATTTCTTAGCGTCTCAACCCTAAAAAAATAGCGAAACTATTTTTGAGGAAAAGCATTATACTGAACTGAATAAAGAATAATAACTTTATATTGGCTAATACTAATACTGATACGGGCTAAAGACAATGTGGTATCGGCACAGTAAGATCGGGTATTTGTATAGAGGTATTCCAAAACGACATTCTGATAATCAACATTTTGTTCTGTTATAATATACGCATAATACAACTGATCTTTATGATTTCTTAACGTGACATATCTTCTTCTCCCCCTGCAAACAAAAAAGAAAACAAGGTTATTTATTAAAAGGATCATGCGACAAAAATTAATGATCATTGTGATTCAAATTGATGCAAGGATTTTTTTTAAAAAGCAATGCTTTTCACCAGAATCTTCTTTGTAAAAACGACTTTTACAAATCTCAGCCATGCAATTCTGCCACTGTGTTGTAAGATCACTTTCAGATTAGGAGAAGTGTATTCTTTAATGAGTATTTTAAATTGAATGGGAATGTCTCAACTCAGTAAGCATGGCTGAGATTTGTAAAAGTTGTTTTTACAAAGAAGATTCTGTGAAGCAGTGCTTATTCAAACAAATATTCGCATCAATTTGAATCACAATCATTATTTGTCGCTTAATCCCTTTTAATGACCTTGTTTTCTTTCTCGTTTGCAAGGGGAGAAGAAGATATGTCACGTTAAAGACATCATAAAGATCAGTGTTGCGTATATATTATATACACAGGCCCCGCGGAACGTTTATCAAAGTGGGGGGGCTAAAGTATTTACGATCAGGTAGAGGGCCGGTAGCGAGCGTAAATTAGTGTGGGGGTTCAGGGGACGGAGCCCCCGGAAGCTCAGGGGTTTCAGGCATTTAATTACGGTCAGAGAAGCACAAATATTTTGATGCCGCATTTGTGTCACTGGCAGGTCAGGGGGGGGGGGGGGGGCAGGTAGAATCGGCCCGTGGATCCGCGCCTGTGTAAATTGACATCGAATACATATACACATCCATCCCGGTATATAAGCGTACTGACAGAGTAGGTTGGTGTTGGGCTAACTCGGACTATAGGAAAACTCGGACTAGCTGCAAAAACGGTTAGTTTTTGCAGGTTTAAGGTTAGGATTAGGCCCCCAAAAAAATCATTTGGTTGTTCTCGATTGCTTTTCTGGAGTAGGGGCGGGCGGGCGGATTTTTAAATATTTGTTATATATTTTTTAATTTCATTTGTTGTTGTTGTCTTTCTTTAATTTCATTTTCCAATTTTCTGTCTATCTTTCATCATTAAAAGAATCTCCTCTGTCATCCATTTGTTCCTTCTTTTTCTCTCTTTCGTCGGCACATACTCTTCCGCTGTTTCTACCAGAATATTTCTCATCGTCTCCCACGTGTTTTCTTCACCTTCATCTATGAGCAACTCAAACCTATTCTTTACTTGTACAGTAAATTCTTGACGTATGTCCGGTTTACTCAGCTGTTTAAAATCCAATATTTTCACAACTTTTGGTCTCTTGAGTTTCTTTAAATTGCACTGAAGTGTACTCCCGGCCCCCCCCCCCCACTCAGTGTTATTTAGGGTACGCATATGCTCGTTCCCTCTTTTTGAAAGCACCCCCTATCTGAGGACTGTCAATATTTCCGAACCCCCCTTTCGCGGGCTTTTCCTGCCTTGGAGACCCCTTAAATCAGGAAAAATGCTCAATGTACCCCCCTAAAATCGGAATAATTTCTCAGGAGTCCAAAGAGATGAGAGAAAAAAAGAAAAACACCCCCTTTTTAAAGAAATCTCCGGGTGAAAAGTCAAATACACCCCTTTTTTTACAATTCTCGTGCCGGACTTTGTCGCACGAAAAGTACCCCTTTACCGGACATTTTGGCAACACGCATGTGGTCATTCCGACCTCTGAGTGGGGGGGGGGGGGGGGGTGCCGGGAGTGTACTATCACCGGCACATGTTCACTTCCGCAGTCAGCCCCTGGATACGTTTTGATTGTTTCACTGCTCTTTTAAATCTACTATTTATGGCAATATAGTCTATCTGGTTTCTGACGATGTCGCCAGGACTCTTCCAAGTGTATACTCGTCTAGGGTGTTCTTTGAACCAAGTATTAGTGATGACCATGTTCTCCCCTTCACACCACTGAACCCATCTGTCCCCTCGTTCATTCCTTTCACCAATTCCATGCGGACCTACTGCTTTGCCCTCTGTACCTTGACCGACTTTAGCGTTCAGGTCTCCCAAGACAATGACAATGTCATTCGATTTGCACTGAGATTTAGCTTTATCTAAGGAATCATAAAAGGTGTCAATAACTTCGTCAGCACTATCTGCCGTTGGTGCATAAACCACTATGATTGAGATGTTAAAAGGGTGTCCCTGTAATTTCACTAGGAGCACCCTATCACTTACACACCAGTGTCCCAACACACTCTTTGAGATATCTGGATCCAGCAGTAACCCCACACCTCTTTCATGCTTTTCACCTCCTGCATAAATCAATCTGTACTCATCTATCACAAACTCGCCGTTATTCAGCCATCTTGTTTCATTTAGTCCTAATAATTATGTTGACATTTAGCCTCATCATCTCTTGTTTAACATTTTCCAGCTTGCCGCTCTGATACAGTGTTCTCACATTCCATGTTCCAACTCTGATGGTATTCCTATTGCGAACAGTAGCTGGCTGACGGTCGGGGCCCACCTGTCGCCCATGGGACACCCTACCGGGCGAGGTGCTTGTCCCTTGAGGTAGACGAGCCCCCTTCACGCCTTTGGCTTTTGCTTTAGAGTTGTGGTTCATCATGATTGTTCTTGGAAAAAATAGTGAAGTGGTTTTCCGTTGCCTTCTTCACCGCAGTAGTTCGCCGTATATGGGATTATCCAGCACGCCAGTCATTATCAGAGGTTCACTGTTGTCCTAAAAGGATCTTCCGCCGAAACACTCCTACTGCATCGCTGCTGCCCAATGCAGAGCAAGCTAGGTTTATTTAAAGGCGGCCTAAACTCGCCTTCCCAATTCAACGTCTTAGGGGATACAAGTTTGTATTGGTCCTACTGGTGCCACCCAGTACCACCACCAGCCCCCTGATGTTGAATGGTCCCCTTTTAGTCGCCTTTTACGACACGCAGAGGATACGTGGGGGTATTCTTGACAGGCCCACCCCACCACAGTAACCCTAAGTTTTTTGTTGCTGCTTTATGTGTAGTTGAAAATGCATGTTTAAATAAAGAGAGAGAGAGAGAGAGAGAGAGAGAGAGAGAGAGAGAGAGAGAGAGAACCACCATCATTATGCAATGGTTCAGGAGGGTTTGTGTAATGTACATTTAAAACCATTTCTTAGCGTCTCAACCCTAAAAAAATAGCGAAACTATTTTTGAGGAAAAGCATTATACTGAACTGAATAAAGAATAATAACTTTATATTGGCTAATACTAATACTGATACGGGCTAAAGACAATGTGGTATCGGCACAGTAAGATCGGGTATTTGTATAGAGGTATTCCAAAACGACATTCTGATAATCAACATTTTGTTCTGTTATAATATACGCATAATACAACTGATCTTTATGATTTCTTAACGTGACATATCTTCTTCTCCCCCTGCAAACAAAAAAGAAAACAAGGTTATTTATTAAAAGGATCATGCGACAAAAATTAATGATCATTGTGATTCAAATTGATGCAAGGATTTTTTTTAAAAAGCAATGCTTTTCACCAGAATCTTCTTTGTAAAAACGACTTTTACAAATCTCAGCCATGCAATTCTGCCACTGTGTTGTAAGATCACTTTCAGATTAGGAGAAGTGTATTCTTTAATGAGTATTTTAAATTGAATGGGAATGTCTCAACTCAGTAAGCATGGCTGAGATTTGTAAAAGTTGTTTTTTACAAAGAAGATTCTGTGAAGCAGTGCTTATTCAAACAAATATTCGCATCAATTTGAATCACAATCATTATTTGTCGCTTAATCCCTTTTAATGACCTTGTTTTCTTTCTCGTTTGCAAGGGGAGAAGAAGATATGTCACGTTAAAGACATCATAAAGATCAGTGTTGCGTATATATTATATACACAGGCCCCGCGGAACGTTTATCAAAGTGGGGGGGCTAAAGTATTTACGATCAGGTAGAGGGCCGGTAGCGAGCGTAAATTAGTGTGGGGGTTCAGGGGACGGAGCCCCCGGAAGCTCAGGGGTTTCAGGCATTTAATTACGGTCAGAGAAGCACAAATATTTTGATGCCGCATTTGTGTCACTGGCAGGTCAGGGGGGGGGGGGGGCAGGTAGAATCGGCCCGTGGATCCGCGCCTGTGTAAATTGACATCGAATACATATACACATCCATCCCGGTATATAAGCGTACTGACAGAGTAGGTTGGTGTTGGGCTAACTCGGACTATAGGAAAACTCGGACTAGCTGCAAAAACGGTTAGTTTTTGCAGGTTTAAGGTTAGGATTAGGCCCCCAAAAAAATCATTTGGTTGTTCTCGATTGCTTTTCTGGAGTAGGGGCGGGCGGGCGGATTTTTAAATATTTGTTATATATTTTTTAATTTCATTTGTTGTTGTTGTCTTTCTTTAATTTCATTTTCCCATAAAAAAATAGAAAAATCATTGGGATGTCAAGCATTTAAACAAACGAAGTCAATAAAACACTTTAATATGATAAAACACAGAAAGTATTGTTGGCTTTAAAATACAACATCTTTTAAAATGAAATTTAAGCATAAAATGTATATAGGCGTTTAAAATTGCCCCCCCCCCAACAAATATAACCAAAACAAAATACGAGCGGCCCTGAAATGACAAACGGGCGGTCGAGGACAACCAAGTGATTTTTTTTTCGGCCTTAGGGTTAGGATGAGGGTTAGGTTTGGGGTTAGGGATAGAGTTGGGGTTAGGGTTAGGACAAAATGACAGCAACTGACCGTTTTTGCAGCTGGGCCGAGTTGTATGTGGTCTGAGTTATATTGGATTCGGTTATAGCATGGACCTACTACTACTGTAAATGTGTTTTAGTTCACGGGATTCTGTCAAGTTGTATTTATCTAATGATAAAAACACTTTTCATACAATTTAGACCTCTTTGAAATAGTTAAAGAGATTCTTGGTTGCTCAGTCTCAGTGGATCAATGTATTTCATGCAAGACGCCATCTAGCGTTAGATATTTTATCCTTTTAACATCCTCAAAATCTTATCAGCTGGGAGTGGAAGAGAAGAAAGAACGCTCAGATCTGAACCTGATTTTGATTGAATTTGATATTTTACCGCCTGATTTTCATTGAAGTAGTCATTTGCTGATTGGAGCAGAGTTTTTGACGAGATTCAATTTTATTTGGCACAGCTGAGCCATCATCATCCCACAAAGCAACATCTCTTTTTGACATTAGCATCAACAACGAACAGTCTGACTGAACTGTGTGTCTCTGTGCATCTGATCCGAAGACGAACCTTCGAAACTCTACAATCTCGCACATCACCACATAGTGCACAGTGAGCTCCATTGATCACTGTCACTAGCATAATGAGAAACTGTTCCATGTAAAACCAACATTAACTGCTTAGGCTCACCTGTATCAGTGGATCCAAGGACATGAATAACTATTGAGTAACTTCATGTATATTTGAGGGCTTTTGCCTTTGACTCAAGTTTGAGTTGGAAGCGAACAGCAGAGCTGTGATGCTGAATCATAATAGAAATGCACATGAATTGATTTTTAGACGGTATTTGAATGGCATTGTCAAGACATTGTTTGATGAATTGTAGACTAGGCCTAGGTACTACTACCAGTTCCCTAGCAAGCAGATTCAACGATAAGTGCTTATTACAAATTAGTTCCAGGACTTGTGGGCTCGCATTATTACCTCTGCGTGATTATGCAAAATGGTGAAGCTAAAGGATTTTCACATTGTATTAGACAACAACAAGAATGTGTATACAGCTGGAGATTTTGTCTCAGGACATGTTGCTGTTGACCTCCGAGGGGACATGAAAATGCGAGGTATCCGTATTTACATGCGTGGACTGGCCAAGGTAAATGAATTTTCTTGCAGTTGGACAAAAAGTTTTCCTGGAGCTGTGTTGAACTGGATCTCTGTTCCGTTGAGATTTATTTTTAATATGATAATAAAAATTAATATGAAATACGAATTATGGTATTGATATCACCTAATAAGCATCCATACCCCTGCGTGAAGAGGGAGGTAAACAAAACCTAAAATGCATTCATTAGCACCCCATCCCGGCTTCCCGGACCCGACGGACTCTCCATTCTCAACATACAAAGCACTTTGAGATCGATCAAGAATTTAACAAAAAATAAGAAACGTTGATACCGGAGTGATACTGATAGCGATTTGCATATCTTATTGATGATAATTAGTAAAGGTACGATTGACAATATAGTTCCACTAACCTTTAACAAGAATTCGTCATATTGGATCTGGCTAAAATGCAAATAAATGCGGTGAACCCCAAAAATGAGAATTGTTTGCTTTGCCAATTTGATACTTTATGATAAAAGGGTTTAACATAGTATACCAAGGCGCAGCCAAGGAGTTTGCTGAATTTAGCGTGCGGGCCTTTTTACACTAATCACTATTCTCAGTTCATTGTTTTGATTTACTCTGATGAGTGCAAGATGAAAGGTATTCACTGCTACATGTATCTTCCATTATTTATCTCGTACTGTTACCTAATGTCATTATTAAATCCTTCTTCTTCTTGCAGTTAACATATTTCGTAAATGAAAAAGCATACCGAGACGGTTACCGACATGTTTTATTTCTAAAAGAGTTTTATAAAGATAGCAAATATGATATGGTAGGCCCAAAACATGACATTTAAAGGCAAAATCATGATTTGATCTATGATTCATATCTTAGCTTTGTGCACCAAAGTGTAGATAATATTGCAGGGAATAATTTTCCTCAAATTTTTTGATTAGCAATTTCAGGCAATGGATAAATATTTCAAATGAAATTCTGTACATTTCTATGGAAGAAAACTGCTACACAAAAGATATTTTGTATAGCAGTCATGCAAAAATGCATAGCAAATTGCGATGTGATACCAGGAAAATTATTCCCTGTATTGTTACCATGAGATTTACCCCCCCCCCCCCCAATCTTACTCCTTCAAATACCTATAGAATTTTTCTCTCTCTTATTCCCCCCCCCCCCATCTTTTATTGTCTATCCCTTTTCCAGGTACATTGGAGTGAGTCTAGAGGAGGTGGTCACCAAACGGGATCATACACCAAGTATTATGATGCCGAGGAGGAGTACTTTTATATGAAACAAGTCTTGTTTGGAAAAGGTAAGTTTACAGTCATAATGGCCCCTTGAGAAAAAAAATTTAAAGATAAACTTGAGTTCTGGTAAAAAAAAAAAAATTCTCACAGAATCAAACAAAACTTACATTGAATGTTCAAGATTACAAATAAATGTCATTTACCAAACAATTTTGATAGAAAATGTATACTGGCTAAGTAATGAGCATAGAAAGATAAGAAGCTTCAAGGTACATTAAGTACTGTAGGCCCGACACCATTTGTGTTACAGTCTTGCCGTACATTGATGGGGTCTCCCAACAACTCAAGCGCCGTCTAGAGAGCCATGGCATTCGAACGGTTTTCAGATCAGATACCACCCTACGTCAACAACTTACACGCCCCAAGGATCCAATTCCTCCACATAGACGGGACGGCATTGTGTACAACATCCCTTGTAAAGGATGTGATAGATCCTACATCGGTGAAACTGCCCGTCCGATAAAAGAAAGAATCACTGAGCATAAGAGGGACGTCAGACTCCGTCGAACTGACAACTCAGCCGTAGCCGAACATGCTTGGGACAACCAGCATCAACCAGACTGGGACGGGGTTCAGTGCCTTTTAACTTTTTCATTTTTTGGGCCTGCAAATGGGACATAGTACCTTTAATTAATGAACTCAATTCAATTCAATTCATTCACTCATTAAAACCACATAAAATACCAATATAAAATACAAATTTAAAAATATGAATTACAAACATCACAACAGGGAATACAAGTAAATCTTGGTTTTAAAATGAGTTGGGACAAATTAAAGGTTAAAAATGTTGTAAATTTCATCCCAACATTTTCTGTTTGGACTTTGGAGGCAATTAATCAGGAGCTACTGAGCTAGGGTTTCCAATAAAGATAGATGAAGCCATCTAGTCGGTTGCTAAGGGAGATAATACCGGTAGCCATCTTTTTACTTTCTTCTCAAGGAGGTGATATAACTACATGTAATATATATTTTTGTTTTGCTTCCCTGTGTAGATGAAGATGAAGGTGGGAGTAATCCCATTCTGAGAGCAGGCCATCACGAACTGAGATTTAGCTTTCAAATCCCTTACGGGTGAGTACGTGTGGACCGACAACAATGACATGTTCTTTATAAAGGCTGGGTATTTTACTGACATCCAGAGCAATCTATACACAGAGTTTGGCCAACTAGGTTTCACTGGGTCGCAACATGGCGTATATTCTTTTGTCTTGTACTTACCACAAAAAGCAGTAGTTGTCATATTGTGTCCAACTTGAACCGGGTTGGCCAAACTCTGTGTATAGATGGCTGTGCCGACACAATGGCTACCACTTCTGTAATGTATTCTCAATTGCGCCATCTTTCGGTGAAGGCTTACATGGAGCAAGTTCCGATTTCTGTACTCAAGCATCATCATCAAGTAGGCTTTTCAGTCAGTTATGCATTGTGGGACATAGCTGTCAACACATGAGGACACCATGAGCACTAGATGACAGCACATAAATCTGAAGAAGTGCCAGAAGAATAGTCAATACCCTGCCTTTAAACATACTATACATGGGAAAATACAAGTTGTTTAGTCCCAAATTAAGCAGACCACATCTCATATTTATCTGATCATTGTACTATTACAAGTAAATACATGTAGCCCTACTAGATACTTGATACTTTCCAAGCTATACTGGGATGGGATGTGTTGTGACAGCAGGTGAAGGTGCAGACAACAAAAGGGTGTACAGTTTCTTTATACAGTAAAACAGTGACGTGCAAGTAAAAAAATCATGCTGCTATACCGTGGATCAGATGGAATATGAAGTGAAAGTGACACAATTGTTGTCAATGTGGACCCTGTATTGCATACCTAGGATTTGCCCTTATCGACATGTACATGTACCTCCAACACTTCAGCTGAACCTGGGGGTGTTTCACAAAGACTAAGATCGACTTTAAGTTGGATTTAACTATGGCAGGCCGTTCATGCTACTGGTTGCTCTCATCATTGGTCTCTCAATTGTGATCTTTAGAAACCCCAATTTTCTTCAATAATGAACTATCAAAAAAGGTAAATTTTGTAGATTTGTGACCACGATTTGTTTGTCCCTTGAGAAACCAACGCCAGGAATGGTTAGAGGAACTAGTGCATACATGCCAACTGTTCAGATTAAAGAGGAACATTCCTCTTTTTGGGAGAAGATAATTATCATTTTAGTGCAGGTGTTCCTCTTCCTGTACAAATTTGTCTGTAGTATTGAATAGGAGAGTTAGGATTGTTCCTCTTTTTTTTGAAAATAGCATAATTTGTACAGATTTCTGATTTTCAAATGTTGGCATGTATGCTAGTGGCATGAACGGCCTGCCATAGTAAAGTCCAACTAAAAGTCGATCTTACATGTAGTCTTTATGAAACACTCCCCAGGTCGTAGCAATTAGGTTATTACAACGTTCTGTTCAGTATTTTGCAATTTCAAGGGTCCTGCATGTATCTAGAGTAAAACCTATAGAGGCTCGTTCAGGTATGATGATGCCAAACTGAAGCAGATTTTTTTAAAGAGAACATGAGTGTAATTTGCCCCACATTTCTACCGGTATATGGTACAGAGCTCAGTGAATTTGTGCAAGTACTTTGTTCCATGCAGCTGCCATTCATTTCCATGGTTAAAAAAAATCTGCAGCTGATTTTTTTTTTTGCGGTTGTGTACAGCGCCATATCTGAACAAGCCTTAAATGATTCCTACCCCAATCCGATATCCAAGGAAATGGTTCCATTGTCCAAGTAGATTTATAATGGAGATGGGAACATACTAGGGTTGTAACATCACGGATATCTCCAATTCCGTTTAACCGGCAGTCAAAACCGGACGGTTTTCGGTTAAACGATTAAAAAAAAAAAAAAAATACAAATTTAAAAAAATAAAAACGGGAAAAGAAAACCGTCCAATTGAAAACAGATAGTGTCATCGACGGTCGGATACCGGACGATTTAACGTTTGACTACAGCACTAGAACATACATTGACGCATAAAGGTTAATACTTTACACTTCTATTCTGACGATATTTCATGTATTCCTCAGTTACACTGCCAAAATGACCCCAGACCGACACTACACCGACTGATTTTCGGCCATTTGGGTCAACATAATAATTTTGTTCGATGTGATGTCGGTCTCGGTGTGAGTGAATTATTAATATCTCAATTAAAGTGCATTAATTGCCTCCTACACCTGTATGTATACATATTGTAGATAGTCTAGATGTACATGTACTATTAACATATCTGCATTGCCTTGTTTGGTATCCAATGGTTTGTGCTGCTCAATTTAAATTGTACCAATCACCAAAACTTGTTTTGCTCTTTAAGACGTAAAGGACTCCATGTTGCTATATACTATATTAAAAATATTGAGTTTCAAGTATTCTATAAACAGTTATAATTTAGATACATTCTCAGTGAACAGTACAACGTCTTGCTGAGTAGACTAGATGTATGCTTAAGCACTCGCATAGAAAAGATCTTCCATGGAAACCAATTCTGTGAACCCAATACTATGTGGTGACTTATATCATTGAGACCACAACACCTCTACACCTTTGCTTATACACTGTACATGCATGGAAGTAGAGAATAACAAAATTGTGTATGCTTGTTTGTAATTAAATGTAAAATTGTGTACCGTAGTCAGTTGATGGTGAATACTATACATGTATGCATAACATGTGGCCATGCAGCTCTGTACTGGGCTAATAATTTGATTAGGATTCAATCAAAGAAATTAACATTAAAACTGGTACCTGCATATTAGAAGAATAAAGCTGAACACAAACTAGCACATCTTATTTCAAGAATTAAAAAAAAGATAATATTAGCAAGAAAATGGGGGGGGGGGGGGGGGGGGAACAAACAATGTTGAATGTAGATTGCAGAAGAGAATGACATGATCATTATATGTGCCATTTCATAATTTACTTTTCTTGTACGGCATACTTTAATACTTTCAAATATAACCTAAAGCAATAATGAACATAATTGATGCTCAGTGTTTGGATTATTATCACATGCTTATAGCATGCTTTATAAATATTGTCATTCAGGGAATTTTAACCTTCATTTATTAAATAAGATGACCAAGTACTAGTAATTTCTTTAAATGTGTAAGTAGTAAACCATCAAGGACGTGCCCCTATTTCATTTAGTTTTTCTTCATGGGGTCTGTGTGCATGGGTCCTCTGTTTACTTTTGAAATCTTGGGGGTCTTGTTGCCCTTTAAATATCTGCCAGGCTCTGACACTCATGGCACTGTACACGTTTAACCCTGGTTGTAGCCGAGCTGCCAAAGTAACTAGCGCTCAAGCATATCAGGTACCCATTGACACCTGGGTGGAGAGTGGCAAATGTAGACTAATATCTTGCCAAAGGACATTAGTGATGCCGCAGGACTTGAACCCGTACCTTGTGATCTGTAGTCGGTGACTTATCCACTAGACCACAACTGCTCTACATAGTAAAACTCTCTTGTGCATCAGCGCCTGAGTTCATAGAATTGACTTTATTTTGTTTGTCTCTGTGTTTACAGGAGAGTTGCCACATCGTTTGAAGGAAAGTACGGTAGGATACGATACTGGTTAAAGGCTGAGATTGACAAACCATGGGGCTTTAATAGCAAGACCAAGAGAGCATTCACAGTCATTGATCACATCGATATCAATACACCTCAACTTCTGGTGAGTATTATCGTCTCTGATTGTTCAACAAAGTATTGGCAGAAGTTAGACAGGGTTTCCAGCTACCGAAAATCTCTGTGTATAAGACACACTTTTTTGCCGCCGAAAAAATTGAAAGTCGGGGGTGCGTCTTATACGCAGGTATAATTTTTTTTCAAGTTTCAATTTATGCCCCTCCACTTGGCAATGTCTCCCAGCTCAGTAATCTGTGTGTTGACTCACCACTCGGAAACTAGAACAACACTGAAATTTTTCTGTCATCTTGGTTTGAAAGTAATCTTTCTAATGGATCTCAATACCAGTATGTAGTTTATAATAATAATTCCTCCAATTTTTCTTCTATTACACACAGCGTATCACAAGGTTCTATCCTAGGTCCTCTACTGTTTTTAATTTACATTAATAATCTTACACATTCTTCTAAAAACGACATTGTTAGTGTAACTATTATTTGTGATAAGTTCACAAGCACAAATCGGCGCCTTCAACTGCACCTCGCAGTTAAATGAAAGTCCTTCCCCGCATGGGTTTTTTAACACGGACCTGGCTTGCTGCTGACAAAAAGAAGAAGATTATCTTTTTCTTTTTCTTGGCCCAAAATATAGGGGTGCGTCTTATACACAGAGATTTACGGTACATGGAATATGATTTACCTTTCATTCCAGTCACTGAAAAAGTTTGGGATTAAAAAAAAAAAAAAAATCACTCAAGTCAGGCAAATATATGGGAGTTTTAACGACCCCAAAAGTAGTCAGTGTGTTATTGTATCAAGGAATGGCTTAAAGCTTATCTGCCGTAGTTTACAGGAGGGATTAGACTGCCCTGCAAGGTCACTGGACAGGTGGTTATCTCATCAACTCAGCTCTCAGTTAACATAAGAAAAAGAGGATCATGGGGGACCAATGGTCACCGATTAGGCATTGTTTGTTATATAGAGGGGGCAAGTAGCTACCAGTAGTGCAGTGGGCCTTTAAGTGGCTTTTTAGTGCAACTGCTGTGCACTGGTAAACATGTCAACCTGGAAATAAATAAAGGATTCTAGGGAGAGGAAATACATGCAAAGAGGAGACTGGATAGGAATAAAGGGGTTCTAGGACAATTACCTGTATGTTGAAATGATGGTCTTGGAATTTTGAAAATCACTTCAGGTAAAAAGTAGGGGCAAATGATATGCTTGATTTTTTAGATTTTTTCCTGATTTTTCCCTGATTTTTCCCCTTATTTTCTCTATTCTTCCCTATTATTTTCCAATTTTTCGTACTCAAAAGGGGGGAATGTTGTTAGATGCCATTTTCCCCCCGAATCCTCTTTTTTTTTTTTTACTCAAGGGGGGGGGGGGGGGGGGGGGGGGGGGGGGGGGGGGGGGCGTGGTTGAGGGAAAAAAAAAAAAAAACCTTTTTGTATATTTAGTGCTCACTATCACCCCTGTAAACTGCTTTATTGATGAATGGATACATGTATATGTGTATTCCATCATCTCATCATCGGTTAAGAACCAAAAGGGCATTAACTCTTTATGCCCTTGTATTACTCTCAACAGACAAATGAGACAATATTATGATGGGATGCATGTTTAAAGTGAGTGCATAAGATGTATGAAATGCCTCTACCTGTACAAGTATATACATATATATGAACATGTAGGTAGGAGGAAAATAAAATTCTGTTTTATTTTGTTCATAATATTATATACTACTGTGAATATATTGGAGAGATTTCTATGGAAACAGTTTGTTTTATTTTCAGTTTATTATGTAAATGTACATAAAATTTATTAGTTTTCTATTTTTACTAGCTTCATTCTTTTCTGAGCAAGAACATTTGATTTGTTGATTGAGATGTGAACTCTCCTTTCCACTGACCCGTACTAAAGGAGAATTCAGCATGCAATTTATTGAAACAAAAAACTTGGCAAGCCTTTACTGAAGAAGGGATATATGCTTAATATATTCCAGGCAGTAGAAAACAACCTTCTCAGAAGTCTAGAATGCAAATTGAGATGAACTCAATAATGATTCACCTCTGAGAAGGATTCACTACCATATAACCATCGTGGGTGGGTGGGATTAGGAGAAGCCATCAGTATTCTGCTGTTGTTTGGAGATGAGCTGAAAACTGCGACATCTATTTCTTTGCTTCTACAACAAAAACACGTTGAAATCGACCATTGTCAGAGAATTTGCTATAGACTTTGGATTGATTTTATGATTTTTTATTTTATTTGGTAATAGTCTAAAAGAAAAGTCAGAAATATGTTCACATTCCCTCTTTGATAAGCATACACAAGTGACATTTAGGGAAAAGATGGAGGATGAAAAATACAAATCAGAACAAAAGGATTTAGTCCATGAATTTGAGTGCTTACACTATTTAATGATGACCTACAAGTGTATTAAGTTATTGCTATTCTTAGTTCTTTTACGCAGATAATCAGATAGAAAGTGATGATTTTATCTCTTGTTGTTAGGAATTTTCAGATACACTCATGGTTTTGGATAACTTAAAGTTTGGTTTAAGTTTTAAAACCCAAAGTGATCTCTCTGTTAAAGGTAATAAAAAGTTTTGGGAAATTTTGAAAATTGGCTGGATAGTGATTCTTTACAATTTTGATAGATTTGGATGCCCCTGTGGATGTATTATAAGCACTAGAAAATTTGGCCCCTAAAACACTTCTGCTTTCGAGAAAAATTGAATATAAAAATTTACCGGTGCTCTCAGTAAATTTTGATAAATTTCAAATAGCGCCTACGGCAGTATAATGGTAGCTGCGACCATGAAAATATCAGAATATGTAGTTGTGATATATAATTTCCAAAGTCATAAAGTCATTAATTTTAGTCAAGAAACATTGTTTTATAGCTTAATTAATATCTTGACCTTGAGAGGGAGCTATACAACATAACAAGTTTATTATTTACAATTTCATAACTTTAGACTTGATTTCAACCGCGACAACGATCCCTGAATATTGTAGGATCGCATATGCTTCCAATATGTTTATTTGAACCAAATTCATGACTCTATACCAAAACTTTGTATTACCTTTAATACAAAAACTAAAAGGGGGGGGGGGGGGGTTTGTAGTTCTTGACATCTCTAATTCTGAGGTGTCAAGGTGGTTTCGGTGCTGTATGAACCCTCTGCTCATCTTTGTTAGTGGGTCGAATACCTAAAAATAAAGCTTTGAGGTTTCACAAATTTAAAGTTTGAAATTACATTAATAGCGACATGGAAACATGGGTCATAATTCTCAAGTGAGCGTACAAGAAATGAATCCTTAATTGGCATCAAGAATGAGAAGTATGAATGTGATTAAAACGTCCTCTGTACATACTAGCTTTTGAGTACTTTTATAATTTGAATGATGATGATACTATGTTAAATTCTTGCACCTGCATACATAATGTGAAGTTTACCGGTAATGTAATTCACTGGTTTCTTTCTTCTTACAGGCTCCACAGACAGGTTTTCAAGAAAAGACTGTATGCTGTGGACTGTGTGTGGCTGGTAATATCAGCATGTCAATCAAGACTGATCGCAAAGGATACTGTCCAGGTAGCACTCTTTTTTAAATGTCCTTTTCTTGTTTCTTTCTTTCAATGGACATGAAATAACAAGTTGGGAATGGTATGTAAAGGCACTGTTTAAGAATGTAAAATCTGAGATGCATTGCCCTACGTGTTATCAGTGTCTGTGATGTGGTGTAATATTGAAGCCCTATAAAAGTTGCGCTTCAAAATGATCGTGAAGTGCCTCAAAAAGTAAAAATCTTTGAGTGACAGGTGTTACCATACTCATTTTCCCCAATAGACTGTAGTCCAACCATAAATATTTTGATATTCAGACGGGCAATCGGCATGTAAATGTCATGGAATTCCTGACTGAACTAAGTTAGACTGAACTAAAGTTTTATAATTATGATTGCAGCATGAGCTAAATCCAGGAATTTGTTTAGAATCTGAGAAAAAGCTACCTAATCCCTTTAATGGTGAAAAGGGTGTATTGACGATGTATTGTAGATGTTATTTTTAGTGTTCAGGAAATCTTTAGATAGTGAAGATTATTCTGGATCAGGGCAATTGTCCTCAAGATAATGAACAACTAATGATCACCCAGGGCAGGATTTGGATGTAAACAGGACATCTACATCCCTGGGGCCTCTTAATAATTCCCTCATTTCCCTCAGACAACTAGAAAGGGACAACAAAAAGGAGTAAATTGGGGTGTGCATGTAGTTGTCTGGGTGATCTGATGGAGGATGAGGGGGGGGGGGGGGAGGGGGATGGGAGTTGTGGTCCCAGAAAGAAGTTGTCATGAGGGCAGGGACCTCACCTGTTTCACAAAACCTTGTTTCAAAGACAAATTACACAAATTAGTGACAATTCTGTTGATAACCAACCAGAAGCAAGGATTTCAGTTGCTCATAACAAAGACTGTCATTTGTCACTGATGACAAGTTTGTGAAACAGGGCTCTGGTGTGTTAAGGCCTTGCGGTAGGTGTCCAAGGATCAGTGTTTTGAGGGGCGTTATATTCAGAATGTCATCATGTTCTAATTTCATGGATTGTATGAAAATACAAGTAAAAGTGATGAGTTTATCCAGCTCAACCTACAATCTGCACAATATATGTATTTATGAGAATAAGAAAGCAAAGATTGTCAAAATACTTGAGAGACAAGGCAGAAAAGTTTATCTGCTCATCTCAATTCTTGAATTCTTGCAGGAGAATCCATCGCCATATCAGCTGAGTTTCAGAACGGTTCTGCCCGGCGCATCAAACCTCGTGCTACTCTTTACCAAAGGACCACATTCTTTGCAGATGGGAAGTCAAGATCTGTACGCAACGCTGTAGCTGGTCTGCAGGGGAATACCATTCGGGGCAGGAGGACTGAAAACTGGACCAATAAACTCTTAAAAATCCCGCCAATCACACCCACGTTAACCAATTGTGGCATAATAAAGCTGGAGTATTTCCTTACGGTAAGCAGAGTATTTAGTACAGTAGCTCGGAACACAAACCCGGTCTTAAACTCGTCAGACTGAAGGCCTTGCGCTGAGCCAAACATAAACTAGAAACAAAAATCTTGACAACCTGTTAACAGACGCCTGGTGGGAAAAAAAAGTTTTGCAAAAGATTATCATTAGTAATCTTTATCTTAGAGGAAATGTCCTCGTCTAAATATATTTGGATCTGTCTGGAATATTAACTGTTGCAGTTGAATGAAACTAAACCCTCTACGGCACGGGTGGCCAACCTTTTCAAGCTCGCGGGCCACAGCTAACGCTTGGCATAACTTGGCGGGCCATAGGAAGTCTTCTCCCCCCCCCCCAAAAAAAAAAAAAACAATCATTAAATACGTGTACACACCTGCAATTTTGCAAAAACAAACAAGCATACAACAAAATCAGTGAAGAAAAAATCTCATTGAACGCGGTGCATGTAAAGGAAGGGGAATATCCAGTTTACGATTAAGATTCTTGAGAAAATTCAACGGCGGGAGAAAAGGGCTGTAAGTTTCAAGACAAGTATGATATTTCAAACATATTTCTTGATTCACAACATTAATTTGTATATGTACAAACTGAAATTAACACGGCGAGAGTGATGTTAATGCCTGGGGGGGGGGGGGGGGGGGAGGTACTCAAAGTTGGTTTGGACGGGGGTGTGCCGCTCAAGCCTCGAAAAACCCCACAATTTTCGGGTGATTTTCGGATGTTCGGGTGTTTGCATGGCAAAATTTTGGAAATTTTGAAGAAACTGACCCATTTTTAATGGTATTTTTGTTAGAAGTGGGACACATGTTTAGGGATTTTAGAGCGGCACACCCCTGTATGTTCTTATATGTGAGTACCCCCCCCCCCCGATGTTAATGTCGTTAATGTAATGTAATGAGAGGAAATTTGAGGAATTTTGTATCAACCACGTAACGATTTAATATGTTATGAATGATGGGAACAAATTATGGAAATAGAGATAGCTGTTTGTTAATGTTTTACCCTATATCATCGCTGCTATGCGGGCCGCATTTCATTTATGAGCTATTTTTATTATCACTTCTTCAATGCTCCGCGGGTTGGCCACCCGTGCTCTACGGAATAGAATAGACATGTATGGATTCTGGAGCATCTACATGTACAAGTACCTGTAATAGCTTGCTTTCTTTCATTGATACAAGTACATCTAGATGAGTTTGACTCCCAAAGTCTGGCAAATATTTGTGAATTTTAACGACCCCAAAGTAGAAAGTACATGTAGTCAGTGTGTTAAATTTTGTAAATGTATTAATGAATGGCTTTGGAGGCTTTTTAGTGCAACTACTGTTCACTGGCAACATGCCAACACAGAAATAAGTTGAAATGATGATCTTGGAACATTGAAACTTATATCGGGGGAAAATGATATGCTGGGAACACTGTTGAACTGCTTTATTGACGTTTTCCATAATCTCATCATCTGTTGAGAGCCAGAAGGGCATTAATGCCCTTGTATTACTCTCAACAGACAACAGACAATATTATTACATTTCCTTCTATTAATAAAATGAGTTAAACCATTAAGATTACATCATTAAATATTTAGATACAAAGAATGTCAAAATAAATATTATTGCCAACCCTACACAGTTCTAATTACCAAATGGAATGTTGTGCCATACGTAGTCGCTGACCCTTAATAGAGTTTACACCATTTGTGCTTCCTCCACAGATATGTCTAGATATCACAGGAGCTATGAACCTCTATCTACATCTATCTATTGTGGTTGGAACCGTGCCCCTCAGAGCCCCGCCCTACACCCCATTTGATGTCTTAGGGGTAGGAAGCAGTGGTATAGAAGTGTCCTATCCCGGTATCTACCCTTCACCACCCCTCTCAGAAGGAGAAGGTATGAAAGTTCATTTCAAGATCTCAAATGAATTGTTTATATCAGCCAATAGGTTGTTTTTGTAATGTTACCAAATTTAATGCATACATCTTTGTGAAGTACCTCAATACAAATTATTTCATTCACTTCTTAAGAATAATTGTACGTCAATGGTCAAAATCTTTATGCTTGCCCTACCTAACAACACATAATATATGGAGTTTGCATTCTGACCATTGAAATACAATTATTTTTTAAAGGTGAATGAAATAATTTGTAATTGAGGTATTTCATAATAACATTGCTGTTTTAATCAGGAGGCTTCAGGATTAAGTCCATGGTCTCATTTGTCTATGAAAGATGTACCGGTATGTTGGATCAGAATCAACTGCAAGTACTGCAGTCAACCACAAAATCATGATTGCCTGGTTATGATGGGAAGAGTTGTGATTGATCATATATCTGTAAAGCGCTTCAAATAAAGACATCGTTGATGTATTGAGTGCTCTATACAAGCGGAATATTGTTATTATTATTATCAGCAAAAGTCATTTTCTTTTTGGGGTAGGGAGCAGGCAAACAAAGGTGATTTTAGAAAGATATCCAAGAAACTTTTAGAGGGACACTTGTTTAGTTTATCTCTAAATGTCACGCACATGTGTGTCTTTCTTCAGGGAATAGAGGGTCATTATTTGAACCATCTTTCCACAGTTTCTAAACTTCTTTAAAAATGTGAGGCTTCAATCTGATTGAGACTGGTTAAAACCTTTGTCGATGAAAGTGATAGGTTTATGTATGTGACTGATCAAGTACATATTTTCTTTCGTACAGCACCCCCAAGCTATGCAGAATGTGTGTTTGGAGGAGTGGATATACGAGATGATGAACCAGGAGATGCAGAGATGACTGGGGATCCCATGTTCACTCCTATGTATACCTATGTCTCTAACTATGAATTCAGGCAACCACCACCACCTTATTCATTAGTAAGTATTCAAATCTCTCTATTAAGCTATAAATTTAGACAACCACCACCCCACCATGTTATTCATTAGTAAGTATTCAAATCTCTATGAATTTAGGCAACCACCACCACCTTATTCATTAGTAAGTTTTTAACCTCTTAACTATGAATTAGGGCAACAACCACAACCTTATTCATTAGTGAGTTTTAAATCCCTTAACTATGAATTCTGGCAACCACCACAACCATATTCATTAGGAAGTTTTTAATCTCTTAACTATGAATTAGGGCAACAACCACAACCTAATTCATTAGTAAGTATTCAATCCCTAAACTTTGAATTCAGGCAACCACCACAATGTTTTTGATTAGTAAGTTAATAATCTCTTAACTATGAATTCTGGCAACCAACACCACCTTATTCATTAGTAAATATCAAATCTCTAACCATGAATTCAGAAAACCAACACCACCTTATTCATTAGTAAGTATCAAATCTCTCTAACTATGATTACTGGCAACCACCCCCACCTTATTCATAAGTAGGTATGTAGTCTCTTACTATAAATTTGGGCAACCAACATCACCTTATTCATTAGTAAGTATCAAATCCCTTACCTATGGTTTCTGGCAACCACCACAACCTTATTCATTAGTGGTTATGTAGTCTCTAACTATGAATTAAGACAACCATCATCACCTTATTCATTAGTAAGTATCAAACCCCTTAACTATGAATTCTTTCAACCACCCCCACCTTATTCATTAGGAAGTATGTAGTCTCTAACTATGAATTCTGGCAACCACCGCAACCTTATTCATTAGTAAGTATTCAATCTCTTAACTATGAATTTAGGCAACCACCTCAACCTTATTCATTAGTAAGTTTTCAATCCCTCAACTAGGAATTTGAGTAACCACCACAACGTTTTCTATTCATAAGTTTTTAACTGCGACATTCTTAATGCGCATATCAATGTCCTTGCCTTATGAAACTTTGTGCATATCATAGCACCTTAACTTGTACGGATGTGCACAACTTAGTCGTGCTTTATCACTTTTAGCAATGGTTTATCACATTTTGATGGGAACTTCTTGTCATGTTAGATGTGGTAGGAACGAATGCTGCATGGTGACGTGGTGTCAGTTGACCAATTAGATTGCCTACATTTTTTAACCCATTTAGTAAATCTAGTTGTCCACTCTCAACTCTGGACAGCTTGAATAATGGTTAGGATTTTTTCAGTTTCAGCTCAAAGTAAAAGCGTGTCGCTATATGTAAATTTTCAGATTATAGTTGGTGACTGAAGGTGATATGACTCAAATTTAAGCAGCTCGCAAAAAAGCTAAAGGATAAGGAAAGTAATCATTGAAATATGGTTTCCTGCTTTCATAGCAGTTTCCTGTACAGGAAATAGAGTCATTTGTTAAGATCAAATCATGAGGGAAAAAAAATACAATACATACGCTACAGCATTAAAGTTGAGTAAATAAATTATTATGGTAGCAAAATGGCAAATCAATATAACTCATAGAAACAGAAATGAAAATGTTTGACAATATTTTAAGCATTAACGTAAGGATCGTCAATTTTCATCATATATCACTGTAGATGAGAAATCTCTGCCCTTAAACCTGTAGTCTGTGAAAGGAAAGGATAAGATCAACTTTGATGATTTAAAGTCTTATATATTTTGTTTTTTCTTCAGACGGATCCTAATGGTCATGGCGAAGAAACGACCAGACAGCCGTCACTATGTGAAGGAGTCTCCTAGAGCCGTGCCTGATCAGTGTTTCTGTGGTAACGTCACCTCTATGACTGTCTAGTAGCTAAACATATATTTGGACCATCTCCTAACCAAGATCAGGTTGCCATCATCATCTGCAAGTTTGTACCAAAGGTGTACCAAAGGCATATCGTCATAACTGTTTCAGGATTATACAAGTTCTCTCTCTGCTTCTGTCTCTTCTCTTGCTTTTAAGTGTAACATTCATCACTCTTGATTTACCATATCTGCTCAGGTATTTGGGAGATTGTAACAGGCAAGGCTGTACAGCTTAGCATTGGTCAACTGATTATTCAGCAAACTACTAAGTGACATTGAAATAAAAGGATTTGATAAGAATCGTGTAAATGGTGCCAGCATAATAGGAGAATATGAACTTAATTTTTTTAAATAAGAAAATACATGTAGGCCTAACAAATTTATTCAAAGTGAAACTACCGGTATATTGTTTTCTATCCAATCTTATGCTTATTGGCAAAAGAGAAGGACAGAGAGATGGAGAGAGAGATTGAGAATCCTTATTTCCTGCATGAGCAGAGCCAGAAGACACTTAGGGTGTATTTTTTCATCCACTACAGACGAGTCCTTTTAAGCAGCATTGGTGAGAAAGTATGGTATCTGGAGACATCGATGTATGTATAATGTCTAGCTTTAGTAACAGTATCTGAATATTGTCATCATGATAATAAGGTATGAATGAATCAATGTTTTTTTCGTGAGACACAAAAGGGACCAACATTTTCATGTACAGTTTTTACACAAAATTGCTTGATTTTGGTGTTTTGTCTTTTTGAGGTTTTGTTGTGTCGTCATCCAGTCTTGATACTTTCACAACAGATTTATGAGCAAATTGCTTCAGGTGCAATGACTACTTGCTTATTCAATCTAGCCTTTAGTTAGTGATGATTGCAACATGATTGCATGATGATTGCATCTTGATAGCTTCGTGATTGCATGATGATTGCATCTTGATTGCATCTTGATTGCATCATGAATGTTCACAATAACGTTGACTTGAAGGATATCCAATCAAAACAATAAAGCACACTGTGCACTGTATGACCTGACTACGATCCAATTTTTGAAGAATTTGCAAAAGCATTTGATATATTCGGCCATGTAAAATCTTAAAAATGAAAAGGGATTTATAAGAAGTCTCATGTGACTGGCAAACTGGTCATAATGACATTGCTAATTCTATGACACTTTATTATTGGGGGTTGGGGGGCTGGTGTCATCATGTGTACAGAATGTAATGAACATTGATATTTTTGTTTCCTGTTTTTCTAAAATGCCTGTTCAATGTCCACAAGGTGTGGTGGAACAAAAAGAAAAAATTTTAAATGAGAAGAGAATTTTGTAGGTGTGTACATATGAATTGTAAGACTACAGCATGATCTTTCTAAGTGTATATGAATACTGTTGATGTGTTTTGGATGTGTAATTAAGAATTTCATGCCATCGATCATGTAGATATAGTAATGACACTTGATAATGATTCACTTGCATGCTGCTGTATAGTTAATCAGCATTTTACAGCAAAGAATTTTTAATCCTATGGATTGTGTGAATGGAAAGAAAATATCTCAATACCTAAACAATCTAGATTGGAACCAAGTAACCAGGGATAATAACATTATAAAGTAAAACATTGACATAAAGCGCTATATTATTCCATGTTATTGTAAGATAGTAATTTGATTTAATGAAGTAATATTAGATTTGCCCATGCTACATAGAGTCATAGACATAGTCTAGCAAGGGTTGCTGGATTTCCATTTACCATATCGATCACTTGGAGCCAGAAGGACTTTAAGTCATGTACTTTTACACAAAGAGTTAATACCCTTCTGGCTTTTTACAGATGATATGTGAGGAATCTGTGTGTTTTGATGCTACCATTATGTTTTCTGACGTTTATCCTTTGCATGTAAACTGTTTAATTTCTTGCCTATATCACATACACGTTACACAGTGACCAAAGTGGCCATGTTATAACACACCTTGATATTATGCTATATATATGTATGTGTTTCATTAGTCCACCAATAGTAGACTCTAGATGTGCAATAGTTCGGGCTGTGGTAAAAAAAAAAGTGCTAAATGCTGTTCTCTGGTGCATGCAGTATTCATGGTTTTGCATGGTTTCCATTTTCTAATCTCTATTTAATAACTAATAGCGGTGTATGTATTGATGTTAAGTGTAGATGCTTAGATATCCTTTCAACAGATGAATTCCAACATTGTGTTTTTCATCTGAGAAAAAATTGCTTAGATTGAACGCAAGCTGGGCTTAATGCAAGCAAACATTTATATTTATTTTTTAGTAATTTGAATATAAGAAAAATATTTTCAATGTAAAGCACTTAAAAAAGGTAGTACTAAGTGCTGAACAAATGTGACTATTATTAGTAGTATTAGTAGTAGTAGTAAAAGTAGTAGTATTATTTATTATTATGCGATATATAACCTTTTTGTACTATTTTGTATACATGTGTAATATACAGCAGCAATCTATTGTTTCCTACATTTATAACAGCTTCTGAATGAAATCTGAAATGCATGTTGATTCTTTCCACAGAGCATGATAATGTAGGGTGTGTAAATGTGTAGCTACCATTTTCAATTGTTGATGTTGTGAGTATTCTGTTTGTATGCAGGACACTCTTTCCCTGCATTGATAATTTAAGAGGTAGAGTTATTATGTAATGAAATTGTAGGGTTCTGAAGGGGGGGGGGGGCGGTAAAGGCTAAAGGGAATCCTGACATAAAGGCATGAGTGTAGCAGTCCAGTCGAGCCTTGAACCCATATTTTCTTGGTTTTGGCCTTTGCCTTGGACTGAATGACGTATATTCAAACCCATGAAAAGTAATAATTTGCAGTGGGGGGGGGGGGGGGGTGCATGGTATAATTGCATTGATGACTAGTAGAGGAGAAGAAGGGGGTTAGAGGGAGAGAGGGGAGGGGGCTGTAGGAAGGAGGAAGAGAGTAATTTCCAAATGTACCAGTAGAAGCATCAGTTGATACCCACTTAATAGTGTTGATACACATACTGAAATGCCTCATAAAAATAAAATGGAGATATTCTCACTTGCTTGTATTAACAGCTGTAATCAATGGTGACTTACTGCTATCACTGGAATGAGACCTGGGCCCTGAACACAAAGCTTAGCAATTGATCTTTGCGATTGATTGCATTGACCTATGTGCAATCAATAGTAAAAATCAAATGTACAATCAATTGCCAAGCTTTGTGTTACAAGGCCCAGGTTTGCTCTTTATTTGTTTATTTATTGTTGATAAGGTTGGCTCTTTGTTTCTATGTTTTTATTATGTATGTACTTCACACCAATACATGCATATCTTTTAATGTATTGAAGATTATGTCCAGTCATAGACATAGTTTATCACATAATGTGTTAAAAACATAAATGAGCATGTAAAAATCTACAGTAGGCCTTCGTAGTAGGATTATTTGTATATTTGAAAATATATTGTAACAATGTCATTTTGTATGGTTGTTTATTGCACATTTTTGTTTGCATGTTTAATATAGTTGATCTATAAATGCTTCATGTTACCTTTCAAAAGGGTCTTTCTCAAGTAAGGCTGAATGTGGATGATATTTGTATGGGTGTTACACCCAGACTGTATTTGTAAATCCATTCATGAGTAAGGGTTTGTTTCAACATCTGTTCTTCATCATCTTCACATGTATAGGATGATAAACTTTCTCTGGTTAGATCAGTGAAATGTTGTCAAAAAACATCAGATAGTTCTTCTTTCTTAAAAAGTAGCATAGCAGCTTACAAATCATCCCTATTTTCACGAAGTGACGGTAGTGAGGAAAATCGTCACGCAAATTCTATGCGATTTTCCTCATTACCGTCACTTCGTGAAAATAGGGACAAAATGATGCTTCACTAAGAAATTTCAAAGAAAACCTAACTTAAATTTTCAAATCACATGCGTGTTTAGATGATTGACTTAACTTTTGCACAGGAACAAAACTACTGACTGATAAAGGGATGAGTACAATTAAGAGGAGAAGCAAGGGATTTTTGCATAGAAATTTAATTTCTAGGTGTATTTAGGGGTTTTGTGTATGCATTGTATCGATTTGAATTGTACATTAGATAAAGATTTATTCAATGCAATCATGTGCACGTATTCAGACATAATTATGAACCATTTTTTTCTCAGTTGCAAACTTGCAATTACCGGTAGTTAAAATGCATTGAATAGTTCTTTGTCAGTTGCTACACGTGTTTGAATCTTTGTTTTTTTAATTGCTGTAATATAGCATTCATTGAAGAAGATGAAAAACAATGTATGTGTTGTAATGCAGAATCTATTGAATGTTAAGAAGAATTCATGAAAGAAGTTAAATCTCGTATACTAGCATTTTTTTAGTCCCTTGTCTTTGTCAGCTTGAGTGAGATTTTTTTTTTTTTTTTTTTTTTTTTTTAGGGGGGGGGGTACAGTTCAAATCTCTTTTAATGGCCACCTCTCTATTAAAGGCCACCTGTGTATAGTGGCCATGTATTTTTTCACCCTCAAAAAAGAAATGGAGAACCTGTCTCTTTTTGTCTCCATTTGCCTGCAGTGGCCATTTTGGGTTTCCATTGGATGACCTTTGTAGACAGGTTTGACTATAGTATCATTTTTCCTAAATACAACCTGTTGATCTACGCATGATATACTATCCACGACAACCAGCAATAATACAGTACTTTGAGAGTTCTCATGCCATGCATGATTGATGTCTTGGCTTACCAAAGAGGGCAAGTGCAGGGCAGTATAATGATGACTTTCATACCAAGTTGGTTGGTTGGTTGGTTGTAGTAATATTTACACGGTCGACATACAGTCAAACCTGTCCATTAAGGTCACCCACAAGAAATAGAAAATAGCCACTGTAGACAGATGGCCTCTCTAGACAGGTTCTACAACACATGTATTTCTAGAGAGTGAAAAACACATGACTAGCTATCAGGTGGCCTTTATAGAGAGGTAGGCACTAAGAGAGATTTGATATACTGAATGGTCGACATGCTTCATAATTATGTTGAGAGCCAGTAGGGCGTTAGCTCAGTGTTAATGATACAAGTTAATACCCTCTGACTCTAAGCAGACAATATTTAAAAGTGGGGAGGAGAGGGGGTGATCATGTTTATTTATAATGGGTCTCTGAGTCCAATGAGAGATGGATAAAAGTTACTTGTAAGTTTCCATCATAATTATGAAATGATACTGGTCACTGAGCTTGGAGCGCTGACGGTACCAAGCTGATGGCTGTTGGTTGATTGTGTTACCGTCATTAATGTTGTCAGTGTGTTAGTGATAGAGCATTCAGTCAGATCAAGTGAGCTTTGAATGCCAATAATAATGTAAATCATATCGTTTTTGGTTTTGTTTTTCATGGAGTAAACTGATGGCTGGTCCACTTGACTGCTCTATCTCTCTCAGTTAAGTTTTGATTATCAGCCTGGCTTTCAGGCAAAATAAACAATTTTCCAACCTTAAAGTGAAAATGATAATCATCTCTCAGGTAACATTACTCATTGGAGGTGGTAGTTAATTATTTTTGAAACATTGGAACTAGATTCTCAATTTGTGATAGACTGACAGCATAGATGTTTACCCTAGACATTTTTGAAAGTTATTTTCTTTTCATGTGGATGAAGTGGAAAATAATAATATGACTCCCCTGGGAGCCAGGCTAATGATGAAGCACATAGGTGTAAATAGACGTTTTCATGTGAATTCATTTATTCTGAGCATAGTATCTGTGATGTTTTCTCGTATTGAGTGATTTGTGGATTGGTGTTTGTGAATTTTGACATTTGTGCAATAAAAATATTGTAAAAATAACCAGTATACAAATTGTATTTGTATCAGTTATTGTTTTATGTTTTATTATTTATATTTTACATTATGGCCACTGTACGACATTTAACCATTACCTATTTATTCCATATGACATTATTATAAGACATTTTGGGCGACGCAAGAAAATTATAAAATGAGCAGATACAGTACAGGAAGACATACAAACGAACAAACCAACAAACACAATCAAACTAGCATGGATTTAGTAAGTCATAAACATTTCTTAAATTTTGAAACAAAGAAAAGCAAAAGTCAATTTTATATTTGGATACCCTCAAATTTGTACCGCAGCACATCTATTTATGTTTTCATCTCTACGAATTCTGTGCATTTGATTTGGAAATAAATCGTCCGCGAAATACTCAGTATACGCTTGGAATTCAAGGTTACAATGACATCTTTCTGATTTGGAGAAAATACAAAATTAAGTCAAGCGTAATATGTCATGCTGTTAGGAAGGGAAAAAAGAGTAGAACATTTAGCATTTAGTAAAACGAGAGAGATAGAGGGGGAGGGGAGGGGGGGGGGGGGGTTACGGGGCAAATAACATAATTTCATTCAGCCTGCATCTGGCTTAACCCTTCCCCCCCCCCCTTTTCAGCCTAAACAAATCAACATCCCTATCTAAACGCTGCTATAGGTCAGAAAATTAAAATATTATTTAGATAGCTGACATATTCATGGAGAGGTGGAATACCAGGTCCTCATATAATTCGAGCAGAGTCGTTTTTCAAACAGTTACCAGCAATTAAGACAGACACAAAATCAATATCGTTCACTCATCTGTGATGATCAAATGACGCACATCCTATAGTAACGATAAACTAGAATCATGCATCTAATGGTGACAGCCATGTAACTTAAAGATACTATGTCCCTTGCAACCAACATCAAATTCTGTAAAAACTTTGCAGGAATTATGAATATATAATGTTTGTCCTATCTGTGAAATTTAAACGTTAGCAGTGTCCTAATATTCAAATTATGCATTGGTTTACTTACCGTTTACTTGCTAGACTTCACTGTCAGACACTATTGAGTGACTGACTGGCTTTTCTTCTTCTTTGAAAATAACATACATAAAATGAGCTGTAAAGGGTACATGGGCATTTGTCTACATCAATAACCCACTTCTTTAATGCCAAAATTAAACTGATTGACTATTTGTGCAGCACAAAACGTACGACCATTCGGTACAATGGTCTAAAAATCAGATTATTACTTACTGACTTGGTAGCACTTAAGTCGATTTGACAACTAATAGTCGTTATTTTCCCACTTAAAGACATTTTCAAGCCCCCCCCCCCCTTAAAAAAAAAAAGTTCTAAATTAGTATTATCTTTCAAATGCCGTTGGAATTTAACCTTTTCATTTGTTGGGCCTTCAAATGGGAGGATAGTACCTTTAATAAGCAGAAGTCTACCAAAATAGCCGGACTTTCTAAGAACACCGTATGTTAAGCGGATACTGTAGTAGACTGAACAACACAACTAGGAAATACCATAAAAGGCATAGAATGTCAGGTTCTCATGTGCCGTCATTCTTGTGCAGTGTTGTGAATCCCTCATCGAGGAATGAATAATATTAGTAATGGAAATACAATCAAACCTGTCTATAACGACCGCCCCAAGGAAACACAAAAAGTGGTCTTTGTATATACAGATGGGCTTTGTAGACAGCTCCCTTTAGTACATGTTTCAATGAGAAACCATGTTCAAGGGAAAAAAGTGGTCTATGTAGATAGGTGGTCACTAAGCAGGTTTCAATGTATAATCCATAATCAACGTGTGTTCGTTTGTACCCATGCATAATAAAAGCGATTACATGAATATTATTGTCTGTAATTAAAAAAAATATATATTTGGTTTAGATCAGTAGGCTCATACACATACACAGAGTGTTCCCTCCAAAATTAAACAACCTACCAGAAAAGGAAATCAAGTCGATATAGGGTACCATGCATTTTACTCATATCTATCAAGTTTCAGTATCATGTCCCAAATATATTGCTACACGATAAGTTACACGCGTAACCTCGTCTCATTACCTAGCAGCATCTATAGCGGGGCAGTAACCTTATGACGACCATGCACTTGCCTTTATTTATAATTGTGCAATGCATCAAACTATTTGCCGTTAAAAATGAAGAACTTTTGAATATACCATTTTATAAAATATTCAGAAGTTCAAGTATAAAATGCATTATTAATGCCTTATATGAATTGCATTGCTCAATTAAATGTGTAAGTGATCTGAATTTGTATAATGACTATTATCATTTTCCGTCGTATATGTTACAGGATATCTTTTTAAAGACTTCTTCCGTCATAATTTTTTAAAAGCCGGACCCGTAAAATATAGCATTTTTCTTGAAAGGGCATCCGAACAAATATTGGGGAAATAGAGAGGCTATAGATAAAGAAATATGAGACGGGTAGGCATACATTAAAACGTTTCATATCGATGGATTTTTTCTTTCTTTCTTTCTTTTCATCATGCAACTAAATATAAACCTACTCGCCACTTGCTTGCACTCTAATTACATTGGTGATGTTCAGGTGATCAAAGAAAGTCATTTCTTTGTATGAAACTCACGTTTTTCCCAACGTGTACTTTTTGTTATGTTTCTTCGTTCATTTGAAGGCTATATCATGTGACCTATTTTTTTCTAACTATTACAATCACAAAATAATATCCCCTCGATGAATTTTGAATCGCAATATAATTGATCTGGTCAACTTATGAACAATGCATGCTTATTCTTTAAAATTCTTAACACAAAATATATAATTGTTAATATCTGCCATATTGAATTGCATCTCCACTGATACACAGAACAAAGATGCCAATGGTTTAGAAAGCTTCAATCGCGCCCGTCAGAATTTGAATTATGCTGACCTGTATACGCAGCGCGTGCTACGAAGCCTTTTAAATTTCACTCCCTGCCAATGCTATGAAGCCTATTAAATTTCACTCCCTGCCATCCAGCTTTTATTAATACTCTGTTGATGTTTGCCCATTGTCTGGTATAACATACCAGTTTATTGTCAATATATGCACCGTAAAAAAGCTAATTAATTGTTTCAAAGTACAGTACAACACATCTCCCATTATTTTATGTTTTAAATTTTGATATGTATTAGTGAGACAAGTCCACCCTCATTAATAGGCTGGTAATAATGAAAGCAGAAAAAACGAGTTAGTGAAAGTTTGAGCAATATCCAATTAATAGTAGGAAAGTTAAGAATAAGCCAGTTCATGGTTGCAGTCTGAGCATGAGCAGATAAAAGATAAAGGTCATTGCAGAACAAATTGTGAAATACACGGAGATTTACGTGCTCATGAAAGTTATGTAGTCATTATTCATTTTATGCACAAGCAGAGCACTCCATGATACACAGGTGGAATTATTCTTTGAAATGGGGAAACAAAGGCTAAGCATGTAGCATTTCCATCGCTGTAGGATTGATTATTTCAAAATGTACAAAGTGAGACCTCTTCATGTTTTGAAGATCTGTGGATATTCGGGGTCATTGCAGTAATGTGCCAACCGTGTGAACTGGTCTATTGTAAAAGTTGTCATCCGTGAAAAGTAAATTGGTCACACTGTAACGTATCTTGCGAGGTCCTCTCCAAAATGCTTTTCAAAGAAATTTCACAAAAATTCCATTTTCTGAATTGTTGTAACAAAATATCTTAGCTTGCACCCAGTAGATAAAACTCGCGTGCTCGATCTTGTAATCGAAAACAAGTCAGAAGGAAAAACAAAATCGACCACGCGATTTTTATCTGTTGGATGCAAGCCAAAATATTTGTTACATCAATGAAAAGGAAAGTTTTTTTTAGTATAGAGCAAATGATATTGAACCTCGCAAGATACGTCATAAAGTTTCCAATTTGTGTTTGATTGAACACAACTTCAAAAATTCATAACTATTTTATTTTTTATATCGGATTTTGCTCAAAATTTCACTTACCTGTCCCTCTCATTTTCTGCTTTTATCAAAAATATTAATATCAGGGTGGATTTCTCTTTTATATTAAATAGCTCAAAGCCCACGAAGCTGTGCTATATAGCTGTTGGCCCATATACATAGTATAACGAATGTTTAGTCTAGTTTAGTATAATAATTCTGAATGCATCGTTTTAATTAATTGATATTGATCATAAATTCCTGTGATGTACGTGCAAACTCAAATAAATAAATCAATTGTTAAATTACTGTAACAAAATTGTTTTACTTTGAAAAGGAAAAATAGGTATATGCCCGAGTTTTCGTTATCTACCACTCTCTCTCCCCCCTCTCTCTCTTTATCTCTTTATCTGTCTGTTTTTAGATCTCTCCCTTTATTTATCTCTCTCTTTAACTCTCCCTCCCACCGTTTCAATATACTTTCTTTCATTTCGCTCTCTTTTTCCGTCTCTCTTCTTTTCTCCATCTCTTTCAAATATTTCTCTTATTTATCGCTCCTCTTCTTCTTCAATATTTATTCACGAGTTTTCTTCACGAAGTTTTAGCAACGTCAGATAATGTTTGTCCTTTGGCCTTTGGCAAGGCATTAATATACATTGAATTACCATTCTCCAGTGAAGTAAATAGGTAACCGGTATAAGGAAGGATTATTACGTGAATGTTTAGCGCCGTTTTATGGTGGCTCAGCTGCAGCGGGGTTAATAATAACTACGGTATGATACTTTGTATTAAGAGCATAAGAGTGTATTCATAATAGTAGCAGCGCTGTGTAAATGGACCTGCTATTATAATGTTGTTTTTATTACGAGACTCTCACCATAACCTTCATAACATTAAATAATTTATAATACAGTTCTCTAGAGGGGGAAATGGTTGATGTTTCATTCGATAATTCATGATGAAATTAATCAGAATTGTGATGGGATCAGCAAAAACTAATTCCATCAAACAATATTCAATGAAACTCTCATGACAATGTATACATAAATTCCCTCGACGACATAATTTTTTACCTGATCCAATCAACAAGGTATATTATTTCCGCTTTTCATCAAAATTTGGTGTAGAACTAATCAATTCCAGGAGGATGCAGGTGATATTATTGACAATTTTATTGAGAGTAGAGTCTAAATTGATTCCCTCTCGGTATCCATACAAAAAGGCACAATCTCATGGTTCTTCACAATCTACATTTCGTTATGGTCATATCTATATTCTAAATTAATCAAGTTTCTTTTGATGGAGTAGAAGAGTATCAACGATACACATGAGATTCAGTTCCCACCTGATGTAACTAATATTATTGACTGTTTCTATAGGGTGTTCTTTTCATATAGCTACAGAGCTGTTTCAAAAGGAGGACAACAAAAAAATTACATGGAAATTATATTTAGATTGACAGAGTAGAGAATAACATAATAATACAAGTGGCGGATCCAGGGAGGGGGCTCCCTCCCCTGGCGCTCAAGGCGCTCATTAGTGCTCACTACCCCCCCCCCCCCGCTTATTCACCGGCTGGTTGTTTCGCCGCTAAATATTTTCTCATGAATTGGGCACCCTCTTTGACCCCCTCCCCTGCCTCCGGCTGGATCCGCCCCTGGCAGCTACTGTATGAATATGCTCTACTGCGCTTAAATTACCCCTGTTGTAGTTGAGTTGCCATAATAAGGCGCTTAAGCATCCAAGGAATTCTTTCCTACCAGGTACCCGTTTACTTCACCTGTGTGAAGAATGGCAAATGTAGAAAATAGAATATCAACGACGATAACAGGGACAGATGTGTCATATTTGGTGCTTATAAGCAATAATAAGGGGAAAGGATATGTTTTGTGCGGTTTTGAATTATGTGGTCTTTGTAAAGCCTAGTATACAAACATGGGGTTGGTTCCTAAAGTTTTTTTGTTTAAAGCTGTGTTAACCGATTCCTGCTTACACTGTCTTATATTACCAGCATTATTTCAACATATTCATGATCTTGGGATATGTATTACCGTTCGTCATAAACTGATGACCTTGACAGCACAATAGAAAATATTGACATCAATTTGCTCTTTGAATTCCAGGAAAAAATTCCCTCTTCTTTAATATACACGGCCTTCTACAGAGGTGTTACTGCACTTTGAGAAACAAATCTAAAGTGATTAAACAAGACAGCTATCAGCCGAACAGATCGATATTCGGTGAATATTATGAATATGATGAGCAGATATTACCAATCCCTTTGGCCATTATCTGAAAGCATTATTTTTTACGATCGGTTGACTTACAACGACATAGCCAGTGAAAGAGTTTTTTTAATCAGTTTAATGGACATTCGGATCGTGTCATAGTCATACTTTTAGTAGGGAGGATATGGAATATAATATGAGAGAAAAGATTGAGATTGAGTGGACGAGAACGGCGTGAACGTCCACTGATCATGCGTGTCAATGGCAAGCCGTTTTAACATTTATACCTATTTCTTGATATCAAGAAATGATTTTCTGTTGTAAAATAATGGTAATTATTGATATCAAGAAATGATTTTCTGTTGTAAAGTAATGGTTATTATTAATATCAAGAAATGATTTTCTGTTGTAAAGCATCGGTAATTCTTGATATCAAGAAATATGAAAAAATGTTAAGACGGCTTGCCATTGACACGCATGATCAGTGGACGTTCACGCCGTTCTCGTCCACTCAATCTAAAAGTCCCTAATGTCTGTTGAAGATCACAGGACTACCGATGCCCCAGTCACACCTACTACAGAACAATATTACATTACCACGAACTGCCAGGTTATCGGTCGGTTGGGAGTCGGTTGGGCTGTGTAACTGGGTAATGATTTTGTCCGCATTTAATGCCTATTTAACTCTTAAATCCATTGCACTTGACGAAATTTCGCTATGCATGCATTAATATGCAGTGTGATAATAAATAATACTCAATATTATGTTACCAATACTCAATGTTGAGTAACTAATACTCATTGCCTTCAATAGAATTGACTTACCCATTCATATCATGAAAAATACACTATTTCAAGCAGGGGCGGCGGAGTGTCTCTCAAAGTGGGGAGGGGGCACTAACAAAAAGGTTACTTTCTGGAAAAAGGGGCACCTACAAAGGGAAACCTCAAAGCGAAAATATACACATTTTAGACATTAGTAGGCCCTTATACCCCTACATTGTGATCAGATTATCAGGGATGATTTCATTGTTTGTTTCTCTCTTTACATGATCCAAGATACTGCTTTATCATCATACATTGCAGTTTGGTTTGATGGTCTGAATATTTTATTTGCGAGCGAGCAAACATTTTAAGTTATGTGAGGTCGCAGTCGAAAAATTACATCTTATAAAGAGGAAAAAACAATCCTAATCATGAAAGACTGAAAAGATCCTTGATAAGAAACATAATTATATTAACTTTAAATGCGGCCGAGCATCGGGTGAAATTGAAGAAAAAGTTGCTCTTAGACGCTTTTAACTATGAGCATTTATGGTGAAAGGAAAAGGCGGCACACCAAAGTTAAAAGGACACTTATTAGAAAATAAAAAGGAGCACCTGTCAAAGTAAAAATCTGAATTATCAGAGGTGAAAATGGGGCACTTCTCGCGCCTATTAGGGGCATTCACAAGAGATTGAACAAGGGACTTATGAGAATGGAAAGGGGGCACTTATCAGAAGTAAAATGGCACTAATTAGAAAGGATAGGGGGCACGTGTCAAAATAAAAGGGGCACTTATTACAAAGTTAAATGGGGCACTGAATCCCCCTGCCACCAACTCTGCTGCCTCTGATTTCAAGAGAGTATGGGTCTCCTTCAGAACTTTTCCGTAAGAAGCAAAAGAAGAATTTATGATTAAAAGCATTAAACAAATGTATGATTGGTACGGTTGAAGGATCGGTTTTCATTATTTTGTTTTTCACTTTCTCTATCATTCCCTGGGGTTGCAAACCGTTACCTCACCCATCTTCACTGATCTAAAATTCTTACCTTTTGTCTAAAATTCGTTTATTGAGATGTTTATAATCAATTTACATTATTCATGATCAAATTACGGATTGAACTGGATTAATTTTAAGACACGCATTACACAAGCTTTACCTTTTAGCATGTGCCACCGTCTTGGAACACAATTTTTCTTGCGGCCTGCAGGATTTGATTTTCTTTTGGATTTATGTGTATTTACTTTTCTATTTAAATGATCTTCAAAAATATATTCATAACGCCCAAGAAACACACACTTCTTATCAAAAATACATCTGTCTGATGTATTGTCTATTTTGTATGAACAATTTAAAAACAGAAATACATATATGAATGGATGAATAAATAATCGTTGGTGCATCTTCATTCTCATCGTCGTCATCGTCATCGTTATCATCACCATTACCACTGTCATCAGTATCATCATTATCATCATCATCATTATCGTCATCACCACTATAATCCATTTCTTCATCATCACAGACTGATCGTGTGAGCAATCGAACATTGAACCTATTGGCACGACCTAAAAACAACTGAACTAGAATATTTGACATGAATATTGCATTACCATGGTCACTGTCCTTCTAATGCTATCAAATACAAGGTTTATTGATAAATTGAAAATGAAAATAAGAAATCGTTGCTTCCTAATGCTATCAAATACAGGGTTTATTGATAAATTGAAAATGAAAATAAGAACATCGTTGTTTCCTTCATCGGATCAGAGGTGGTTAAGGTCCTTCCAAGTAAACATCACAATACAGCCTATGTCCGGTATTATCAACAACCTAATGTCCGGTTTGATGACTCGAAAATTGAAGGGAAAAAGCAATAAAAATACTCAAATAACCATGATGAATGTGCTAAATACATCCACGACTTTATTTCATGTATCACATAATGACAACACATAAAGTTTGCCATAACATCAACAGGCACTATAAACATTACAACCTTTTCATTGTTAGTATTAGTTTAAAAAAATGTCAAGCTCTTGCTGGTGTAATTCATGACCCGTCTCTGTTCATCATTATTTAGGGAATATAGTCGGTGTAAAAAAAAAAAAAAATACAGAGACTACAACCCTGTGATATAATGAAAACCTTACATGGTTCGTGTTAGGCGGGACAACGTATAGTATTTATATCAAGGCATAAATACATAAATATATAAAGTTTGTTTGTTTTGTTTTGTTTCAGTTGGTGGATAAAACAAACGTACTAATGACGGCACAGTTCGACTAGTGCAGGCACCGAGAGGTAGCTAGAATCATAGAAAAAATACATTTAAAATAAAAATAAATCACAGAAGCCTTAAATATTAGAGTATTCAACAAGTTCTGTAAAGTAAGCACTCTACTCCTGTGCTGGTACAGTAACACAAATTCTAATTCTTTCGAAAGTATAAACGAATGCAAATTCCATTTCATTGTTGATTATTTTTTACCATTTACTGTCCAATAACATGTATTATTTACTGGGTGCCTGCCGTAGCAAAAAGCAGATTTGACAAAAGACTTAACTCCGTTTCGTTGACAATCAGCCGTGCATGAAGACTCTCGTCTACGGCTGATTGTCAACGAAACGGAGTTAAGTCTTTTGTTAATTTCGTTTATTGATACGGCAGGCAGCCAGTGAAAACGAATTCGTTTAATAAAATTATGGAAATGCAAGCACTACTTTAAACAAACAGAACTTTGTCATTCCTCGCTCATTTTTCCTGATTGAGGTGTCATATGAAAGGGCAGAAACTCAACTTTCTAGAAATGTGAATTTTTCTTCGAAATTCTGATACCGCCCGCCAAATGTCTTTTTGGTTTCCTTCCTTCAAATTGCTTTTAATCACTCATGCGTGAAATATGCATCTCACATGAAAGAGGAGACTCTAAGCTTTCCAAATATATATCATTCATTAATTATAGTTGTGATTAAGTTATGATAGAACATCGATACTTCTCGGTTTCGTTTTTTCTGGGACGCACTGTATAGATGAACAGTACTGCTTCCAATATCATTATAGCCCTGGTTTAGGGCCTGAAGAAATACAGCAATTATATAACGGTCACTTGAAGAAAAGGATTTGCGTATTCATCATCTCAACAGTTCTGTATAACGCAACAGATATCGCGCTTTAATCATGTTCCTTCGGTTCATTTTCAAGTTATACGATGGACTAGCTAGACTATAAGGGGGCATCCCTTAATGCACCTTCTGAGGAGACACCAGATGGCTGTGCCTTTGTAGGATCACTACTATCTGGTAACCCTTTGAATATCTTCACATTGAACGATCTTTCGAATCCCTTCTGGAACTGCTGATACTGCATGGTGTAGATAAAAGGATTTGCGCACAAGTTAGCATAAACGAAAATTTTAGTGACGGCATACCAGGTACCCGCAAAGTCCAAGGGCCCACCGAGATTGTAGACAAGGAAGTTGAAGGCGATAGGAGCCCAGCAGATAGCGTAAGTGAGAGAGACAGTAATCATGGTCTTAATGACATTCCGTGTGGCCCTCTCGCTTCTCTCCGACATGGCTCGTTTAGAACGACGCATCGCTTTCAAAGCTGCTGTTGAAGCTGGGGATGATTTGGGAGATGGTGCTGGAGCGGCTCGTGTGGCTGGCTTGCGGAGTTTTGATAATATACGTACATAGCTGAACCCCATCACACTCAGAGGTCCAGCATAGGTTATGAAAAAGATGATCACGCCGATGACCCCCTGCAAGATCTTGTTAGGCCAACTCGGGTAACATGCACCATTAGGAAAGATGACATGGATAGCGGGCCAGTAACAGTCAAGGACGAAACCAGAAGCCCACGTCATCACAGAAATCAACTTGACCCTCCGTTGTAGCTTCCTGGCAGAGCTGCGGTATTTTGTCGGGTAGATGATGGCACAGTAACGATCGAGTGTGATGCTGACGAGGTTAAGACTGGACGAAATGAAGAGGGCCCAGAGAACGTACTCAGAAACCCAGATCCGGCAGAATATAAGGTGTGCTAAGTTTGTTGGGTCTAACGTCTTCTTTGGGAGGAAGCAAATCAGCAAGAACGCAAAAGAAGTGGTAAAGTCGATTAAGGATTGGTTGATGATGAAGGAATTGATGAGGTTCCGAAGCGACTTGTCTTTGAAGAAGACGAAGAGTACCATACCATTCCCTACCACACCAAGGCAACCGATAAGGGCTTCAAGAATGATCCAGATCATGGGTTTAGCTCCAAATCCACCACCACCACCACCCTCATCACCATCGGTGATGTTATTCGTTCCATTGGTGTCATCAAACTCGAAGTATGTCACGTTCTCAGAGAGCAAGCTCATAAAATCCGTCATGTTTGAAGAATTCTTGCCTCAGAGTGATCCTAAAAAATAATTTCCTAGTTGTAATAAGCACACTCAAACCGTAAATGTTGACTTTCCGGCTTTCCTTTTCAATAAGTTTACCGGTGGGAAATGACGCAGTTGAATATCTGCAACGTAAGGCCACGTTCAGTAAACTCTGGATGTTGCTAGCTTTATAGCCAGAGATCTACTCTGCTGGTAGAATAAAACTACATTCGGGTTCGATTACTATGACAGAAACGTCAATGGTCGAACGCATTATACCTTTTCTTGAGACACTCCAGTCACAATCATCTTTGAAAACAAAGTACGAATACGAATCACCTGCGCAAAGTAACCATCAAAGATTGTTATGACAGCGCCACCGAAAGTTGACTATACTTATGATACAGCAATGTACCATTTTGGTAGTATATCACATAATTCCTGTTTAATGCCAACTTCCCGTAACTTGATACAGCCCTTTCCCGAAATACATGCCATGCTAAAATAAGGTTATTTTTGCCTGTGTGATTCCAAATAAGCACAATCGTTCATTGTGGCGATGTTGCCTACGTCACAATATAATAGAAAGTGACTGTTATGCTAGAATGATTTTAGTTTCAAGCGTGGTCATGCTTGATCCGCCTCGCAAGGTTGCTGTTTTATGCAGAGAAGGAAAAAAACATATAAAAGGAAGTTCCTCTGTCAAAAGTTGCGGGTGAAGTAAAAACAACTTTGGCGTCTAAGTACCATACTTGGAGAGCAGGGGGGGGGGGGGGGGTAATGCCGTGGCTTGTAATATATGCTGGTATGATCAATTGCTATGTACATTTGCCGCAGGGTATTATAATGATGGGGTAAAGCTTCGAATCCGAGGCAGGGCTGCTTGTTGATTAATTATCCCTTTGTCTTTATCGAGGCATCATAACAGATCGGTTATGCCAGGGGCAACTCCCTGGTTAAGCTATGTTGAAGCCTAATATGTCCATAAAAAATACCTTTTTTCTTTCTAAAGCACCTTGAAAGAATTTCCTTTCTTTCTTTCTTTTTTTCTCAAAATAGAATCGGTTATTTTTTTCCATAAATGTCACTGCATTCCAAGCTGATCTTAGATGTGTACGATTTTGTAAAACCCTTACCGACAATCTTCAGTTACTAATGGGGACAATTTTGTTTTTAAATCCGAGAATCATTTTCCTGTGGCGTCATGATTCTAAGGAAATAGGCTGATGTCTATAATATAGATGTCTTGTATTTGGGTAACGTAGATGGATACAAATCACTGATCACTCATACGTGAGTTGGTCTACCGGTAGGCCTACGTTCACTTGGTCAGCTCTCTGTCTTCGCCTACAAACTGGTTCAGGCGAACCCCAGTTCGGTGGAAACTGAGTCTCGTCTTTCGGATGGTGACGTTAAAGGTCTGTCCCCAGACGTAAACTATCATATTTGATTGCCATGATGGAAAATCTCAATTACACTTGATCAAACAATGAATTGTAGATTCCCGGTATTTGATGATACCACAGTCCATCAGTATACCGTGTTTCCTCTGATTTCCTCAGCAAAGAGACGACTCTGATTAATACCTGCAGAAGAAAAAGAAAACCAATCAGCCATGCATGAATTTTTCGTCTAATAATAATAATTATCCTTGCTTATATATCGCCTAACACTTACATTATCAGAAGTCTCTAAGCGCTCTACAACAATGCAGCATAATTACCCTGGCTTTAGCAGTGCAGCTGTTACGCGCGCTGCGTTTCAAGGAATAAATTCCTACCAGGTACCCATTTACTTCACCTGGGTGGAGTGTGGCAAATGTAGATCAATGGCTGATCTTCAACGAAACGGAGTTAAGTCTTTTGTCGATTCCGTTTGTTGTTACGGCAGGCATGCATCCAGTGAAAACGAATTCATTTAATCAAATTATGGAAATGTAAGCAGTGCTTTAAATAAACAGAACTTTGTTATTCCCAGCTCATTTTTCCTGATTGAGGTGTCATATGAAAGGGCAGAATCTGAACTTTCTAGAAATGTGTTTTTCCCTTTGAAATTCAGATACCGTCCGCCAAATGATCTTTTGGTAACCTCTCTTCAAATTGATGTTAATCACTCATGCGTGAGATATTCATATCATATTAGTTGTATCAAATGAAAGAGGAGGATCTAAGCTTTACAAACATGTGTCATTCATTAATTATAATTGTGATTAAGTCATGATAAAACATTGGTAATTCTCGGTTTTCGTAGGACGTGGGACGCACTGTATTGCAAACTTGTATAGATAAAACAAAAATGGATACAAAATAATGCTCGTTTTCAGTTACTAATTTCCTGTAAATGATCGTGATTTTGTAGAAACATCAGAACCAGTCATGTTCAAAGGGCGGCGCCAGAGTTTTTAATAGGGGCACAGTACATGTCTAAACAACCTCTAAAAATTGGAGGGATGTGCTTGCCAGATTATGGTGGGGGTGACATAACCCATATCCCCTATAACGTCGCCCCAGCATGCATGCCCGTCTCTGCTTCTTCACGCTAATAACTCTGCACACATGCAGAGCGTGATGTTTTGTTTAAGTGAAGGACACGTTGCGTGTTTTCTGATAGCTTTCCTACGTCAACGTTTATAGTACATAAACTAAATGCCCTTATTATGCAGTATGATATTAATTGGATAATAAATTACGAACATTATTACGATCAAAGTGCGGCGCGATAGCTCAGTCGGTAGAGCAGTGGTCTCGTAATCCGGTGACCCGGGTTCGAAACCAAGGCGACGCGCCAGTGCCCTTTGGTAAGGCATTAATCCTCATTACCAGGTCCCTCGGAGAGGACCTAAAGCCGTCGGTCTTCTGGTTGCTTACTAACAAGCATTTATTGCTGTCCTAGCTGTCAGGTATTAATAATCACCACTATCACTATCACAGCATAATTAGTTTATGATATTAGAACTCTAATGTATAGTGCTTGTCAGCACATATCGCAAATCTACTTCTTGCACTCGTATAATTTCATAATTTTTATTTTTTATAATTCCAATTATACACTTTAAAAGTAAAAAAATACCATATTGTATGTTTATAGAACAGAATATGGACAAATAACAACGATGATTGTGAATACAACACAATACTCGTATACATTAATACCGATTCTCAAATACCATTTCGTAACAAAATGAAGTTTGAATTTACAAGCAATCTATTAGTTATTCTTGTGTTCTTCTTACATCGTTGTCATTTTTTTCTATTCAGTAGCAAATGGTGTAAACAATCGATTTGAGGGAATGTAATGTGAACTTTTCCCTGTTTTTATGCTTCATGATCATGATTATGATCATGTCCGTTGTTTTCTTAAATAAAACATACTAAATGAAGGTGAAGGGTTCGTTGTCACGGATATCAGTTGATTTATAAGAAGTCGAATGACGTGAATGACGCCACGACGCACTGTTTACTGTACCTGCATAATTGCGTTATATCTAATTACGTTATAGCTCTTGTCACTTTTGTTTCCAACACAGAAAACAAAAACAAATTGTGTCTGGAGAAAAAGGAGAAGAAGATGATGATGAAGGATAAGAATAAGCCAAGATGAAGAAGAAGAAGAAGAAGAAGAAGAAGAAGAAGAAGAAGAAGAAGAAGAAGAAGAAAAGAAGAAGAAGAAAAGAAGAATAAGAAGAAGAAGACGGTGAAGGAGAAGAAGAAGAAGAAGAAGAAGAAGAAGAAGAAGAAGAAGAAGCAGAAGAAGAAGAAGAAGAAGATGTTTTTTTCGCAGTGTAAGCGGTAAGGTACTGATACACGAGTTCGTCAAGTCTGATTCGATGGCAGGAGCAATACTATAGCGCTTGGAGGCATATTGTGTATGTAAGCGCTACATAATACAATTTCAGAAATTACTATATAATCAAATTTTAGTAATGACATGAGAAATTACATGCTCAAAATCAGGAAGGAAGGAGGGGGGGGGGGGGTATAAAGTCATAACCATTCATTAATCATACAGCTAGTATTTCGGATATACAGATAGCCAACATTATAGTGATATTCTATATCTGAGAACATTGAACTTGTATGTAGCGCGTATCTTTTTCAATTATTGTCTATGCGCTTATAGAATAATATTGGTTAACATAAACATAATGAAAAATAGAACACTGCTGCAAGGAGAAAAAAACTGATACAAAATATAGATACACAAACAAAACAAATAAAAGAAGAACATTTCAGCCTTCCTGTTCATACATTAAACGACGGTGATTTCCATACACTGAATCCAATATTTCTAATGTATTTTTTCCTTAGGAGATTGCAATATTATATCCCATATATACACATAATTCAAATCTTCGGAGATTTCCTGAGATTAAGGACCCGTTTAGGTGGCTTAACATTGCCAATCAAATAACCGACAGGAATCAAGGCAAAAAAAAGAAGCAAACGTCTATTCAACCTTGTGCGGTCACTCATTACTGTCATGATAATCCCGAGCCAGTATTACTATAAGATTGATGGCCATATAACGTTGATTGCTTGCTAGGTGCCTTGTATGATCCAGGTATTTGCGATCAAGGCCTTCCACCTACTTCTATCTCTGGTTCTGTGTAATGTGACGTTACATCTGTTAACAGTCAGCCCAAAGAACTTATCTATGTATTTGATGCGCTGTCTCACTCTGCTTCTCTTCTTCTATAAATGTAAGTCGGCAATAATACTGTACTCAAGATTTCGCTGATAAGCAAGAATAAAATACTGGGGGGGGGGGGGGGGTAGTGAGCACTAACTGTTTTTTTACCACCCCCCTTGAACGAAAAAAAAATTGAGGGGGGGGGTTAACCCCCAAACGCCCCCTCCCTACGTACGCGCCTGCATGGAAGCATGATAAGAGTCCAAATATCGTGGGGGACATTATTCTGCCCCCCCCCCCTTTACAAGCCTGGGCGATGCATCATCTTCCTCCATCTGCCGGTCTTGTGTAGGTCTCCTCGATACGACTGCGGTTTTATATTAATCATGATCTGCGTACTTGTGAGATATTTCATTTCATTTCATTTCATTTCATTTCATTTCGTTTATTTTCATTTCCAACAAAATAAATAAAGTACATGGGATTGCATTGTACATAGTAAAACAATGAAACTTAACAATATATTTGTAATTGGTCCACAGTGTACAATAGGCATATAAAACAGGTTGGTCATGGAGGGGACTGCTGAAAAGCTGGGCTTGTAGATTGCAGCCCCCTATAACTTATAGATGCAAAAATAGTATATCAATAATAAAGGAACGCACAAATACATAAACCAAGGATCAGGTATAAATAGGATTAAAAGATTAATCGGTATTTCGTCGAAAGGTTGATTCGATTTTCCTTCCAATATTCTCCGTAGATGATGGATAGCACTTGTTTCCGTATGGACACTTTCCATCATTGATGACGTTATTGCATAATGCACCATCCTTTAAATTCGTGTCATAATATTTAAGACTCTGTGATTAATATCTTACTATAATTGTCAAAAATCGGACATGTCAGTTCAAAGGGTTTGAGGCCAATCTCCAAAGTATTTAAAATGTCTTTCGGGATAGATAAGGGAAGAAGAAAAAGAGAGAGAGAGAGAGAGAGAGGGGGGGGGGGGGGGAGATTGGTGTGACATATTATTCGCATTGCTTTCTTTCGTAACAATAACATTTTATCGAGCTGAATATTTCCACAGGTGCCCCAAGCGAGAATTGCAAGTAAGAAATTACTAAAGTTGAGTACAAATTGAGATGGAAAATACAATTTTACTTTGTTCAAAATACCATTATTAGAGATTATTTTACAAACATTATCAACATGCAGTTTCCATGAAAGTTTATCATCTACTATTTCATTCCCAAGAACTTCGTAGAAGAGACTTTTTGTATGATAATATATTATCAAGTACAATATTGCCTGGGGGTGTTTCACAAAGACTAAGATCGACTTAAAGCTGGACTTAATTATTATGGAAGGCCATCCATGCCACTATTTGCTCTCACCATTTACTGGCATTGGTCTCTCATGGAACGTACAAATCATGGTCACAAATCTTTAAATGTTACATTTGTTATAGTTCATTATTGAAGGAAAAAATATTATCTAAAGATCATAATGGTGAAATCAACCATGAATGGCCTGCCATAGTCAAATCCATGATTTAAGGCACGCCACATTCAACGGTCTCTATAAAAGTATGTGCATCGTCTATTAATTTTAGTACGTATTGCTTCCTATTGAGGAGGTAGTTCTTAAATCAATCCGTAGTTATAAAGTTTGGAAAGAAGTATTTCGTGATTTATCGTTTCAAAGGCCATCGATGAATCCAGGAAACCCCCACCAAATGTTCGAAATTAACATTTGAGCGAGCCTTCTTATTTATTTGAGTCAAAAGGGCATGTGTTTTAATTGTGCCATTCACCAAAAATTGCTTTAACTGGCACACCCACAAAAAAATGAAAAAAATGAAAAAGCTCAGAAAATTCTATTTTTAAACCTTTTAATTAATTTCCAATGAATGTCCTCATTTGAAATTGCAATGGCGGCAATTCTAAAACGTGACCTGATTTCGATTTGAGCATCACCATCTGCCACACTTGAGTATAAAGTATAACCCTTCATTTTCTTCAAGGGTTTCCTTTTTCTTACATCCGTGGGCTTTTTTTATTCCACTTGACTGCGAGGTGATAATTCCAAAGAAACCTGGATGATGAACAGAGACTTGGTATCAAGAGGAACATTTACCAAGTCCTTCAAAATAATCGATAAATTACTCCAGAGCGCAGCACCAGCATTTAAATCTACTCGATGCTTTTATATACTGAATTCAGATCAGGTATTTCCACATGCACGAATGCAGGCAAGCAAACAATATGGCACTAAAATGTGGATGAAAACAACATTGTCATTAAAATGGGTTACGTACATGACAGTTAAACTAAAAAGAACAAAAGAAAAATGAATGTGGCTAACAGGTTTGAGTGAAGTTTGCGCATGTTGTATTGACGTACATTGAATCTACTGACGGAGATAAAAGAAAGTATAGCGTCTTGAAATATAATGCAGTCATTTTATTCGAATGCATTGTAAATTCTCCTCCAAAATGCAACATAGCACATTTCAAATACTATTTAAAGCTGAACGTAATAATAGCAATGGTTTCATTGATAGACGCATTATTTCCACCTTCCCCCAACAAAAAAGCGGTATCAAGTTACTCAATTATGCTTGGGCTAAAAAGGTCAAAATAATTTAAATCAAATTTCGTATTTCAATGGGAGAGAAAGAGAAGAGTAAAAATGCAATAACCCATTGAACGAAAGAGTACCCATTTCGTTGGATTTCCGTATGACTGCATCGCAATTTTTCATTTATTTATTTATGTATGTTCACAATTTCGCAAGTCATCGGAGTTAACATCACATGAAAAAGATATAATAATTATAACAAATCATTTTCAATTTTACAATCCATTTGAATTGACTTCACATGAAAAAGAATATAACAATGTTTTGGCAAAGACAAGTTGCAACTATTATACAGTTTAAAAAGAAAAGACTTGATGCAAGGCCGATCGTCAACGAAACGGAGTTAAGTCTTTTGTCAACTATGTTTGTTACTACGACAGGCATCCAGTGAAAACGAATTCGTTCAATCAAATTATGGAAATGCAACATTACATTAAACAAACAGAACTTTGTTATTCCTGGCTCATTTCTCCTGATTGTTGAGGTATCATAATTTTATGAAAAGGCAGAAAATGAACTTTCTAGAAATGTGATTTTCTCTTTGAAATTCAGATACCGCCCTCCAAATGACTTTTTGGTTTCCTTTCTTCAAACTGTTTTGAATCACTCATGCGTGAAATATGCATCATATGAGTTGCATCAATGAAAGAAGAGGATCTAAGCTTGACAAATGTGTTATTAAATATAATTGTGATTAAGATATGATACAAGATCGATAGTTCTCGGTTTCGTTTTTTCTGGGACGCACTGTATAGCATATTAGTAATATTCTATCAGAAACAAAACATGTTATTCTATACAGTACGACAATATTTCCGAAAATTGGTGTAACAATGTGTTTTACATGGTCGCTCCAGTCAATTTTGTCATTGATATATACACCAAGGAACTTTGTACATGTTTTATCCCTATAGAAATATCATCCAGCTTAATCTTTAGAGCAATTATGTCCTTAGATTTTCTACCCCTTAAATGAATATAATTTGTTTTAAGCACATTGAGAGAGAGAGAGAGCACATTACTTCTAAACCATAAAAGTCAACTTTGGCTGTTCCGAATTTAGTTTCGGTTCGAGAGTGTTGATTTTACGATGAAACGAGAAAACATTCGTATCATCTGCAAATAAAGTATAATTTAAATTTGTAGATACGTTACAAATGTCATTGATATAAATAAGAAATAATAATGGGCCCAGGACGGATCCCTGCGGAACACCACATTTAAGATACAGAATGTGTTATAATAATAAGTGTATTGTCTTCTCATAAATAAGTAGCTCGCAAACCTGTGTAAAGCTATACCCCTTATTCCATAGTGCTCTAGCTTAAGCCTCGGTCACAAATGCCATAACGAACTGTTACGAACGCCGTACGAACGATTCTCAGACCATGGAAATTCGGGAAGACCATGGAAAACAGGGAGATTCGTACGAATGCATCGTTCGTACGAACCTTTGTGACTGTATCTTTAGAAAGAAGAATTGAATGGTCTAGTGTGTCAAATGCTTTGCTTAAAGCCTCGGTCACAGATGCCATTACGAACTGCTACGAACGCCGTACGAACGATTTTCAGACAATGGAAATTCGGAAAGACAATGGAAAAACAGGGAGATTCGTACGAAATTATCGTTCGTACGAACCTTTGTGACTGTAGCTTAAGCTTCGGTCCCAAATGCCATTACGAACTGCTACGAACGCCGTACGAACGATTTTCGTAAGATCTTCTTAAGAAGGCCGTACAAAACCAGCGTTCGTAGACCGTTCGTAAGTTCGCAGACGGGTCGATGTTCTTGTCCAAGATTTTGTCAAACTCGTACGAAACCCTCTCTTCGTAAGGCGGTCGTACGAACGTTGTAATAACATCGTAAGAACCACGCAAGATCTTCGTACATTTTGTAGGGTCGAGAGACAATTCTAGGACCCTCAAATTCTTACGATGATTGTAAGAACACCTTGTTCATAGTGGCCTCTTACGGCGTTCGTACACAGTTAATGCAATATTGTGTGCAGCTTTTTTTGTTGCACCCCGACAAAATATACAAACAAATCGTAAGATCTTCTGATGAATGACTTAAGAATGCCGTCAGTTACACGTACGACCATCTTGCGAGAACAAAACTCGATGGCCGTAGGTCTTACGTAAGAAGAATATTCTTACTGGAAAACAAAAAACGAAAAATTAAACGGCGTTAGTACGAACTCCGTAGGAAGGACGTCTACGAATTTCTACGAACTCTGGAATTCATACGAACAGGGTGATTCGTTTTAAAACTTTAGAAAAGCTAGGCAGTATTGAGATTGGCCTATAGTTCGAAACGACCATCACGTCATCTTTTATTTATTATCAGGTATCACCCTTGCCAGTTTGAAAGAAGAAGGAAACACTCCGGCCATTTAAGTGAGATTGCATAAGAGGCATTCGAATTGAACCAATTTTCTGTTTTAATAAGAATGTACTGATTTCATCATGCCCAGAGTGACTGTTTTTTAGCAATCCCACTACATTGAGAATTTCAATGTAATCCGTCGGTTTTAGAAAGAAAACAAGTTTTGGATGGTTCATTGAGGTACTGCGTGAAGTCGGTTCCATCTTTATTTATCATCTTGGCTTGATTTAGGCCAACAGATTAAATGGAGGCCCCGTATAGAGGAGAGTCAACACTTTTGCACGTTAAGAACCCATCGCACTATTCGTATAAGAGTAGGGGAAACCCCGGTGTAGTGGTCCACATCAGTGCACACCCCCAATCAGGTTTACCGGGAGGAGATACCCGAGGGTTACAGTGATTCAGTTCGCTTTTCGTCTCTAAGGCACAGGTGATGCCAAATACTTATTTATGCATTTGCAATAATCTTCTGCATTTGTTATTTCCTTATTACCATGAACAAATTTCCCTGGAATTTCATGTTTTCCTTGTTTGCATAACATATCCTTTAAACTGTTTTCCAGGTAGATGAAATATTGGCATTTGCACTTTCAAACCGCTTAGAGTAAAATAAACAACGTGAACACCGTATAATTGATGTTGATTTATTTCTGTATTTCTTGTATTTCTCAATATTATCTGGTGAAAATGAAATTGCAATGCTAACATCATAGCAATGTAAGTAACATTATAAGGTAAAATCTAACGAGATGGCGTTATGTAAACGAAAAAAACCCATTTCTACTCAAATGCCATTTCCTAAATCATTAAAGCCCGCATCAAAGAAGACTGATCTAGGTATTTTTTTTCAGTTTATTTGACATATCAATGGTCTGTTCTCGGGTTATTGATATTGATACAACACGATTACATGGGATCAAATTAGTTTGATGTTAACACATTTCAGTTTCCATTCTTACACTCGAAGGTGTTTGTTATTGGTTGTGTCATCAAACTGCATATTGCCAGGGTTCTCATGTTTCTCGTATACTATCAAGTGCTTCTCGATGAGCTACTCTGAGAAGTGTCTATAGACAGACGACATAATTATAATGAAGGATTGTAGAGTCCAAACTCATATGCAAGCCATATAAAACGCAATTTTCCAACGGTGTATCTAGAGACAAAATACATATAATTATTATAAGGGCACACACAGTCAGGAAGGCACAACGCAGTGTATTATGATGGGGGATGAGGAGGGTGGAGGGGTTTCACAAGTATATGCAAGTATAAAGTGAAGTGCACAGGACAACACTTTTTCAAAATCATGAATCCGTCTCTACATCACAAAATGCATCTCTTATAATTATGTTTAGGCCTAAGTACCCCCGCAAAAAATTCAAAATGTTTGTAAATCAATAAAACAACATATTGAACCGCCCATATCGAATAGCGTACAAGCCGGCATAGAAGTGAAGGGAAAAAAAGAGTCGAAAATGCTGCAATTAGTAAAATGAGAGAAAGAGAGAGTGAGATAGATAAAGAGAGGGGATAGAGAGAGAGAGAGAGAGAGAGGGGAAGGAAGGGGGGGGGGGGTGGTGAAGAGAGAAGGTACGGGAAACGTAAACATTAATTTTAATCAAATGACTTGCTTGTACACCCTATCAATGGCCTTGCTAATACTGAGTCAGACCTGTTCCCATCCTTTCGATGCTAAACATTCACTTTGGATTGTTATATTGATGTACTTTTTGTATGGATAATAAACTTCAAACTCAAACCTCTGCTCCCATGCCCCCCACCCCCCTCTCAATACAATAATATGGTTTCATCCTATACGCTACCATTGAAAAAAAAAGTTGTTTAAAAGGTTCTCTAATGGTGTTTATCAAATCAAATCAAACTTGTCACAAGATTTGATTAAGTTCAAGACCATTGCCTCTCAACTAGAAAACAAAACATTAACAAATCAGGAAAGACTGAAAAAGGTTTCGAAATAAAATGCTCTTCTGTCTCTCGCCATGCACTGCATCATTTATGATGAATAGGCTAGCCTGTCCAATTTGCTCACCATGGACGAGAGCTTCTCTGCAAAGAATTCCATTTGATCTGATCTCTAAGAAGCCCTTTATTGAATCTGGAGGTCAATGTAAAATGATTATGAACTCTCCTGGGGTGATATTACTTGGTTACCCGTATCTTATTGCTCCGATTTATTCGATTACTCAGATAAGAAAAAAACAAATATTTGAGTTATCTTCAAATGGATTCACTTTGATCATTTATAATTGATGGACAATAATGCTTCCACCGTCTTTGAAGATCCGACTCTTGAATTTTGCTTTATTGAGCTAAATACAAGAGAAATATCTTGAAATTAGAAGACGGCGTCATTGATATTGTACACATAAGGCAAATGGGCAGGCCTTGGCATACACAATAAGCTGCTCGCTTTTGCATTATAAATAAATGAAGATACGCTATCGCGGTTTCTAATGTAGGGTGCAATACATATGGATTTTACACTTAAGCGTCAAAGTCTTCAAACACACCGCGCACCGACGTAAAAAGCTTTAAAAATGTGCCAAAATCCCCCCTTTTCAACTACATCTTTTGATCCAATTGGCCTAGTTCACCACCGGAAAAAGCATTAGAAAATTTGACTTCTCTTCTTTATGGTGATGTAAAAATCACGATATTTTGTTGTTCCATCGCAGCGTCATTTATTGAACATTTTTCATCAATTTGGTCAAAGTTTCTGTGGTATCGAATTTTTTGACTGAACGCTCCTGGCTATATTATTTGGCGGTTCCTTGCCTCTGGTCTGACTTTTTTCCCTACATAATCTATTTACAAAAGTTAAAGAGTATCGTTGAAGTAGTGGAGGGGTCGTGGTATGTCGTGTCGTTGTTTAGGGGTTGATTCACCTGACTCTATAAATCCAAGAGATGAGGGTTCGAATCTCAGTCCAGCACTAGCGTCCTTTGGCAAGACATTACTCCACTTGCTCAACTCTCTACCAGGTGCAAATGGGTATAAATGTATATGTAAATAGGTATATTGACGAGGCTTCCCTGGGTAAACGATTTCTTAAAATAAATATAATAGCTGTTGTGAATAGATTTTTATGTTATGAACGTTAAAGATACTATGTCCCTTTTGCAGCCGACATCAAATTCTGTAGAACTTTGCAGGAATTATGAATATGTCATGTATGTCATATCTGTGAAGTTTAAACGTTAGCAGTGTCCTAATATTCAAATTATGCAAGGAAACATGTTTACTTGCTAGACTTCATTGTCAGACACTATTGAGTGACTGACTGGCTTTTTTCCACCTTTGGTAATAACATCCATAAAATGAGCTGTAAAGGGTATATGAACATTTGTCTACATCAATAACCCACTTCTTGTAATGGCCAAAATTAAACTGATTGAATCTTTGCGCAGCATAAAACGTACGACTATTCGGTATAATGGTCTGAAAATCAGACTTTTACCTACTGGCTCTATAGCTCCTAAGTCGATTCGACAACTAATAGTCGTTATTTTCCCACTTAAAGACATTTTCAAGCCCCCCTTTTTTATGGGAAGTTTTAAATTAGTATTGTCTTTCAAATGCCGTTGGAATTTAACCTTTTAATTTGTTGGGCCTGCAAATTGGACAAAGTACCTTTAAGGCACATCATATTAAAAAGTTACGAATGTTCAGGCACATCATAATTCAGTTGTTATGAACTTTGAGGCATAGCCTATCATTGAAAATGCTGAAGAGTAGATTATGATTCATCAGCCGAGCGATTCTTATAAATCCTTCTACTTCAATAAAATAAAATAACGGCTTGAAATAGGAATCATTCTCACTTCAAGATTAATTCAAATTATCAATTTCATAAAATACAAGACTAGACTGTGTCTGGGAAATCGCATTAAAAAGCCAATTCCCCTTACAATGATAAAAATGAAACAACACATACATAATAAAAAAAAGGCACAAATGATCACATTACAAATCGTTAACAAGTATTTTCAGTTATCGTCAGTATGCTCCAAGGGTTCACCAAAGAATGATTTATTTTAACATAAATTGAAGGAAAAAAATATTCACACTTCGTTTCAGGGTACATTCAGAATGGTGTCTATAAATTGTCAATTCTTCCACGCAGGTGAAGAAACTTAATATATTTAGTATCTCTCCACATAATCATATTTATATCTCTTTCTATGAGAGAATCATACCTATCCACCATAAATAGAAAAGAAAGGAAAAGACACAGACTTTGACATTTAACTTGATTGGATAGATAAATTATTAAACTCACACAAGCTCGGTGACAATTAGATAAGTCAATATTTCGCTTTAAATGCATATTTCTGGAGATTCGATTCGATTAATATGACAGGGAAATTTGTGGTCCGATGTTGTATTATAATAAATGTAGAATGTAAAACAAAGGAGTTTTGCCTCGAATTATTGGTACATCAAAACAATGTCAGTGCCTGGATCTGCTTGCTGACCTAATTCAATTACATTTTTTTTCTCACGAAATTGAATAGACCTGGAGATATTTCGTGCAAAATCAACATAATGGACAGTTATAAATTATGACTTGCGGAAAAAATAGAAAGTATTGCTATCCTTTTTAAATTCTTAAGGGTAGTGTTTGGTGAAGAGTCATATAGAAGGAAAACAGAGAGAGAGATAGAAGGAAAACAGAGAGAGAGAGAGAGAGAGAGAGAGAAGAAAAAAGAGGGAGGTATAGATCTAGATATAATCATAAGATCATGGTACTTTTACGTGTCAGATTATCATATTACAACAATGAGATGTTCTCTATCTTATCTGCATCTTCTCTCTCTTTCTCCTCTTTCTACTCTGCACATCCCCTCCCCTCTCCTTTTTTCCCCTCTATATTCTGTGTTACCTAAGTTACAAAAAAAAAATCATTTTCATGTTTAATCATTATGTTTTATATACCTCATCTTCACCATGGCCGTCTATTATTGAATGTGTATTTTCTATTTTCAATTTTCTCCTTGAAATTCACATGGCTCCTATCATTTCATTTCATTAGAAATCATCTCCTTTCTCTCTTAAAGACAAATATTTGTATAGGAATGTTTTGTTCGTACTGTTCTACTTTCGTCCAAAATCTTCGTAGGCACATGTCTATCAAACTCATCGGAAATGTAAGCTCTGCATGTAAATGTAAGTTTCATGTTCTTTTTTACTTTTTCTTTCTCACTCTCTCTGTCTCTTCCTCTACCTCTCTCTCACTCCTTTTCCCTCCTCCCTGTATATTCTGCTCTGTATTATCACCTTTTCTCTTTTTTTTTAAAGGCAGTCACACAAAAAGGATGAGGGCCGCGGCCGATTCACCCCCCCCCCCCTCCCGATCCACCACTGGTTTATACAGGGATAGTTGAGTTCTTGTTTCAGACCGCAAATGCCTTCAAAATGCATGGTTATTGCTCTTATTCTTATTTATGACATTTCTAGTGCCCTTTTAGGACCTACAATTGCTATGAAGGTAATTTTAGACCCCAAAATGTGTGCAATTTAGCCAATACGATCATACTAATTCAGCTCTACTTTTAAAAAAATAGGGCGACCGTTAATTAATTAATAAATTAATAATAACAATACATGGGCCGGCTGGTTGTGCGTATTATAACCAGGGACGTGATAGAGAAGGTCTGGAATCAAGCCGCTCTCCTTTGACATGCTCGAAGCCGCCGAACAGTTATGCGCTAATCTGCAACTGTTGACCAGGACTGGTGGTGAGATAAAGGAGCACATGAAATTTCAGGATTTAGAATTCCTACATCAGAAATGGTATCACAGCAACCGTTCGCTGTCCCTGTCAATGATTTGTCATCAATAAATTGTTAAATGTGTATTGAGTAGAACGAGCGAACACAAACTTGTGTAATTTCATCTTTTTTTTTTCAACTGCAAAAATACAGAAAAACACGCGAAAACAAGCATTAGCCAACTTATAGTTATCGAAGATTGTATTGTCATGGATTAAACAACGGGGCATTAAAACATGCACAAATTAGCGCCTTATCCTAAAATATTGACTTTTTGTCAGGATCTAATTTTTCTTTTACCAACTCTGGCACACAAATTAAAGGAAGGGCGGAGTACTTAATTGGAAAAATTATTTGATGCACTATTCCCATTACATTCCCCATATAAAGTTTATAATTTACACTGAAATTTTGCCGGTAATTTATATTTTGTAATAAATGTGAAACTGATGCATAGCCTCCGAAATTCCCCACAGTGGAAGTGCGGTTCGGAGCATGGAACTTCAAAGCCAAGTGGAATGTTACACATCCCATTGTTAGACTTTAGAACTAAAGAATGCGTTTGAATAAATTACAAGAGTTACCAATCCTTTCTTTCACCTGTTATAACCAACACGAAACAGTCAACAAAAAGCCAACATCGGCATTGGCTGGAATAACACGTATAAGGCGCTATTTCGTTTTTTCAACGGCTGGTTCAAATTTGTGGTGGTACACAATATTAGAAATGGTTATATTAATGGATATTTCAGCCGTCTCTGAACCGATTTTGATCAAACAAAGATGATTTTGTCATTTATATTGTATGTTCTTTCAAATTTGACACTCAGTTTTTCATTATCTTACATATTTGTGTGTGTAGCGCCCTCTACAATAGAACTCAACTATCCCTTTAAGCACGCACCAAGCATATCTTGCGGTGGGGAGGGTTTACATCCCGTTCAATGCCCTGTCGACCCCGTTACTCGGGGTAGCGATTTTTCCCTTTCATTTCTCCTCTCTCTCTCTCTCTCTCTCTCTCTCTATCTGTTCTCTCTATCCTGTTCCTCCCTTTTCTTTTTTACCTTCTTTTCTCTACCTTTTCTCCTTTTTCCTTCCGTCCGTCTCTCCCCCTTTTGTGTAGGCCGCCAAAAACAAGGGAGGGGGGCATTTTCGTTAGATCGGGTGTTAGCGCCCTTTCTCAAAAAAATTATAACCAAGTTACGTTCGCTTCGCCAATTTGGCGCATTTATTTCCTTTACTAAATATCGAACGCAATATACCACGAGAACGGACACAGCGTGATTTTAAATATGGAAACAATGAACAAAAGAATTTATGAAGTTCTTCTGATGCAATGGCGTATAGTGTAATATTCAGCTTCCTCCCAGCGCTGCTTGAAATATGCACCATTCAATGTACTTTTACATGTACGAAAAGCAATATGGAGGGGAAAAGGAAAAGGTACCCATAGTATTTATAGATTCGTAGTTGTATGTGATTTGGTATAATCATGGACAAATTCACCTAATTAGGGTGGTCTGCCGTGAAGGGAGTTTCAAATTTCAATGCATTGTCGATTTTCTTGAGCATCAATAAAATTAATGACAGTTGACTGTCAGCAAGAGGCTTCACAGAACATTAACTAAACGAATAGTGCGAGGAGCCTGAGGAATGAAAGAAGTTGACGTCTTGAATCAAGCACCTCATTGAAATTGTACATTCAGAAAAGAGAATGTTTGCCAAAACAGAGGAGCAGGAAAAGGGAGAGTTATGGAATAGAGATGATAATGAAGAATTATGTTAAAGAAGAAGATGAAGAAAAAAAGGAGAGAGGGAAATTCTTTGATAATATGGAATTTCAAGAGGGACGTCGCTGGTGTTGGGGGGGGGGGGGGGGGTAAAAGCTCCTTTAAAAAAAGTCTGAATTAGAAATTGATCGAAATCTGTCGGACAACCCTAAATGTCATAGTGACGCTATACTGACTGCAAAATTTGAAAGCCGCAATAACTTAAGTCGAGACCAAAATTAGCATATAAACAGCAAACTTCGAGTGAATTAGGGTAAGATATTAAGGACAAATAAAATAGTGGGAGAAATGTAATTTCGTCTAATCTCGTTTTGTCTTTCCTATGATGAACACACTCCTTTAAAAAAAAGTCTGAATTAAAAATTGATCAAAATCTGCCGGACAAACCTTATTTAAAAATTGTCATAGTGACGCTAATGATTGCAAAATTTGAAAGCCGCAATGACTTAAGTCGAGACCAAAATTAGCATAATTATAAACAGCAAACTTCGAGTGAATTAGGGTAAGATATTAAGGACAAATAAAATAGTGAGAGAAATGTAATTTCGTCTAATCTCGTTTTGTCTTTCCTATGATGAACACACTCCTTTAAAATAAAGTCTGAATTAGAAATCGATCAAAATCTGTCCGATTGTCATAGTGACGCTACTGATTGCAAAATTTGAAAGCCGAAATGATATAAGTCGAGACCAAAATTGGCATATAGACAGCAAACTTCAAGTGAATTGGGGTAAGATATTTGGAGACAAATAAAATACTTAGAGAAATGTAATTTCGTCTAATCTCGTTTTATCTTTCCCATGATGAACACAAACTCCTTTAAAAAAAAAGTATAAATTAGAAATTGATCAAAATCGTGGACAAACCTTATTTAACAATTATCATAGTGACGCTACTGATTGCAAAATTTGAAAGCCGCGATGACTTAAGTCGAGACCAAAATTAGCATATAAACAGCAAACTTCAAGTGAATTAGGGTAAGATATTTAAGAACAAATAAAATACTTAGAGAAATGTAATTTCGTTTAATCTCGTTTTGTCTTTCCCATGATGAACACAAAACGTTGTATAGCATTGTACGCGTGTAGTATAGACAAAAGTGTTTGAATTTATTTTAAATAAATGGTGCTGATGTGATTCAAAATATTGTTTCTGTTCTGTTATAAAAGTGTGAACTTGAAATTGAACGGGAACTAGGAAGAAGAAAATGGATGATGGCATATAAATTTTCCAATGTCCTCACAATGCATAATTTATAGAAGTGTTTTTTGATTAGTTTTGACCGATTATTCTACAGTTTCTCACAAACCATTCCACTAGTAGTAGAAGTGATGGTTATTTTAACCTGACTGCTATGAAAGCATTATTGCTTTTTAGTTTAAGCAAACAGAGGACCGACGGATTTAGGTCCTCTCCGAAGGACCAAGTAATGAGGATAAATGCCTTACCAAAGGGCACTATCGCATCGACTTGGTTTCGAACTTGATGAATAAATCAAACCAAATCAGAAGAACAGTCTATTTTAAAACGAAAATCGGAGAACTAATAAGAAAGTTGTGACTGTTATGGATTCTGTCGATCGACTTGGCGGATTCACCGATGAAGAGAGGTCTAGAGAGAAGGTGCAAGAAACTTTTTAAGAAAAGAAAGAGATAATTTCAAAACGATAAGAATATCAATCTTTGCAATATCAATTTGTCATGAGGCTGATATTAATAGCGTAAGTCACTATTCACTAATACATATTGTTCTGTATACTTCGATAGCCTAACTTTCCTGTTTTGCCTAATCTCTAGATATACAGGAGTGAGAATCCACTCTTCAGGATTCATAATTATTAGGGACCTCTTCCCTTAATACACTCTAAATCACAGTAAAATCCACTCTAAAATAGTGAATAAATAACTATTTTGAGAGTGGATTACACTATTTTGAGGATGGATTACAACTTCAAATGAAGTGTTCCGTAATATAACTTTCCCAATAGTCTGTTTCACTCCTGTACACTTAAAAAGCATTTAATCTGAGACTCTTATGAATCTGTCTATTAAATTCACAAGACAATCCCTACTTTCTAAATACATCGACAATCTAGTAATGTGACGTATGTCTGCAATGACCATCAACGCTATGATTACTTATTTACTATAACCTAACATTTTGAATAATATTGAACGCGGCTTCATTGATTTCATGTTCCAAAAACAGGCATGCAAATCTGACAATCAATCATACAAGCAACGTGGCTTACACGTTGAAATTTTTGGAAACAAACGTTGTCGTTCAGAATACATATTCACTAAAAAAAATCTGAATAGGCATATTAAAAATACTTGATAAGAAATAAAATGGTATAGTAAATTACAAGCTAATCACATTGGCATGATTGGAGAGGCCTGTTGTCACATTGAGATGCGAGTGAAAATGAAAGGGCTGTGAAAACAAATCGTATCATCAAAACTTAACGAACGCTCAAAGAAATTACAAACAAACAAACAGGCAGACAGACAAACAAACGAACACACCAAAAAGGACGGAAAGTAAAGATGGAGATGTATTCATTAAGGATAGTTATGTGGGGGGTATATACGTCTATAAGGATTATTAAAAAAAGATGAGCCTGTATCAACACAATAATGATCATCGGATTATTATCCAAACGAATACGAATAAGATAACAAAAGTCCAGTTTTTCACTTACCAATTGTTTGCAAAAAGGAGAAGAAATAGTTAAGATTTAGGCCATTTCTGTAACAGAATTCGAAGACGAAAAGTGCAATGATTCTATCCACCCGATGGTTGGTCGCTGAATGAATGGAGTGCGCCGAAAAGTCGTGGCGCGAACGAAAAACAACTGGCTGTCTGTCTGTTTGACAGATAACGCACAGACACTTGACTGCTATGTGTAATCCAGGGGCGGATCTAGCTTTTTGCTAAGGGGGGGGTTGACCCAATGACGATGCGAAGTATTGCCCACGAGCCGCGTAGCGGCGAGGCGATTTCTCTCCAGTGTGCGTTTTTTTTTTTTTTTTTTTTTTTTTGGCGGCCCAAGGGGGGGGGGGGTTTAAACCCCCTAACCCCCCCCCCCGTAGATTCGTGCCTGTAATCATTCTACGACTGATCAACTATGTTATAATAGAGCGGAGGAAGGCAGCTCACACCTGAGGCTGTTTAGTTATATAGGCTTTATCAAGCTCAATATGAACGATTGGAAGAGATCGAGAAGGGAGGGGTGGGAGAAGGGTAGAGAGAGAGAGAGAGAGAGAGAGAGAGAGAGAGAGAGCAGAAGAGAGGGAGGGGGGGGGGGGGAGAAAAGGAGGGGTGGTAAAGAATGTAGTGAGGTTTCGAGAGGAATGGATGCAGAGGATTATGCGATGACGACTGTTTTCGGTGTATTTTTGAAGGGAAAGGCGCGTCTCGTGTCCTTATCCACACTTCAGTGCATTCTTCTCCCGATTCTTCTTGAGCAAATCTGACCTAGTCACAAAGAGATATATAGGCCTACTCCTTAAATAAAAACAAATAGTGCTTTGATGCCTCCTTTCTGCTTGAATGGTATGAATAATATCACAACGGCAGTCATATTACAATGTCTGGCATCAAGATTGGGTGCACTTCCATGTGTTGCTTTTACCTTCATGGTTATTGCATTATAAAAAATAATCAATTCGATTTCTTGTAGTCAATGTCAGGGCATTATAAAGTCGTGTTGTAGACCCTGTGCAAGTTTCATTTGATTTGTGTCCTAAGCCACCAAAGGGATGGGGGGGGGGGGGGGGCGGGCGAACATCGACCTTACCCTCTGCCGGATACGTTTCCACAGTTCCAAAGTCTTTGACTGGAGAATAATTCATTCAGTTTTGATATCATTCATTTCTTTACTGTGTTTATGAAGAAAACAAATACACTGTCGCTCATATAGGTGGAATATTTTTGTTTTACCCCAATTTATGGATTTTTTAATTTTTTAATTTTAAATAATAGATCTAGATAAAAGCTATACATTCTCAAATTTTAGTGAATAATAATTTGCAAATGTGTGTTTTGCGTGACTGCTAAAGCATGTGTATGCTTCTATGCTTATCAAATAGGGGACCTACGCCCTTAAGTCATAAATGACAGTAATGAGGATTAATGCCTCACAAAAGGGCACTAATATAGCACATCGACACGGTTTTGATCCTGGGGCCTCACAGTTACGAGGCCATTGCTTTGTCACTCAACCATGACTGTACGCAGCGGGGGCTAGGGTAGGGGGCAGTTTCCATAAATTTAAAAAAACAACAGAAAATGCAATAATTTTCCAATAATTTATTGCATTTTACCCCGGTTCCCAACATAAAAAAATCCTCTGTGTGCCCATGCCTTGAGCCATAATTAAAAAAAAAAAAAGAGCCATAATTAAAAAAAAAAAAAAAAAAAAAAAAAAAAAAAATCCAAAGGGGGGGGGGGGGTTAGTTTTTTTTTAGGGGGGGTTTACACACATAAAAATACCAAAGGGGGGTTTAACCCCAACCCCCCCCCCCCTGCGTACGCCCCTGCCCTCCAGCTTCATTACAATCTCCATTTTTTCGAAGCAGGTACATAAATATTCATAAGATGAATTAATAAGTGGATAATGTAAAATGATAATTAGTTGCTCGAACCCAAAAGCCTTTTAGTGTTATTAATCATTTTACACACAAGCTTAATAGGTTGGGTCTGGATGAATTAGAAAAATCCTTGCCTTTATGAAACAACACAATGAAACAGGAAATAATTCAATAAAACAGCAAATAATTAATGTTTTTAATGGAAAATCAGAGCAAATGACGTTGAACTGCTGGGGATAATTGATATAACAAAAAACTTAAAATATTTAGTAGGCTATTATATTGGCAATGAAAACCCATTAACTGCGGTTATAAAAATGTTTTCGAAGTCTCCTATTTTCATTCTCAGTTCCTTCTCTTCTCTTTTCTCTCTCTCTCTCTCTCTCTCTTTTTCGTTCTTTCTCTCTCTCTCTCTCTCTCTTTTTCGTTCTTTCTCTTTCTTTCTATCTCTCTTTTTTTTTCTCTCTCTCAGATCTTACCAATTGCAACATTTCGTGATCTTGCATTTCGTCGTCTTTCAAACAATATACAGGTGCCAGTTTTCAATATATCTTCTTTATATTTCTTTATATACTTATCTCCTTTTTCATAATCAATTCTTTCAGCGTCTAGTATAATTATGTCCCCACATTGCACCGAGTTGTGCTATATGCTTTGATTATCTGTCTCGTTTTTGTATCTACATGTGTACCGTCTAAAAACATTTATTGAGTGCTCGTCAATATTGAGCAATAAGGTTGATGTATAATCAAATGCATTTTCAGTATATCATTCGCTTCGATTGTAATAATGTTGGTGTTGGGTTATTCTCTTTTCTGTCTGTAAGAATCAGCCTATGTATTTCAACTGTATTAATTACGCATAATCATTTTTATACAGCTGTCAATCTAGTTACAGGGATAGCATATCTCTACTTCCCTATAGTGTGAACTAAAAATACCTCTTTATGATTCAAAGAACATTATTTTCTTAACGATTGATTTATGATCATGCATAGTGATAATGTTAACCCATTATACAGAAATCAATTGCGGACAGTGGGCCTGCATGAGTAAGATGACTACATTAAACATGTAGAGTCACGCACTGTTGTTGATTCAAGAATAATTATTATAAACTCATGAAAGAAAATGCAGGTGACTAAATTAAGTCCTTCCAGTGTACTTCGTAGTGTATGAGACTAACGGCTCACTGCATGTCGGAAATGGTCGGTCTAAGACAGAGCCCCCTCCCACCCCCCTCTCTCTCTTTTTCTCTCTCTCTCTCTCTCTCTCTCTCTCTCTCTCCCCCTTCTCCCATCTCTCTCCCTGAGTCACTCTGCATTTTGTCTTATTTTCATCTTCATCAGTTTTGCTGTCAGTTGTCTGTTTTAAAGAAAATCAAAAGGCAATTTCATTTTAATTTTGTTTTTATCTTTAATTTATTTTGCCTCTTACGGGTGTTTGTTTGTGAAGTATTTGCCCTGGATAAACCGAATTTAATGTTGGTGTACTATCAGACATCAAATATTTCAACAAAGGATGGATTTCTTGCATGATGTGAAACTTCTTGACAGATATGCAGCCTAGCATTGTAATTAGCTATACGCTCTCAGTTTCAATCTATCTATTTGTTCCATCATCCATGATTCGTTAGAATTTTTTTGTTTTGTTGTTGTTGTTGGAGGGGGGGGGGTTGATTGAATGATTGATTGATTTTATTCGTCAAGCCTCAAACATACAACAATATAAAAGAATAACAGACAAAAATTAAGTCAGCTTGAACAGGATAAAGGCACGAAAGCTGGAAAACTTATTTCCAGTGGGGATGGTAGAATTCATATTATTAGAATTGATTGTGTTTGGTATGAGCACACAGAAAATGAGGAAGTATGGAGAGAAATAAACAGTTAACACATTTCTATGTGACAAAAAGGAAAGGTCAGTCACGAGTTTAATTCTTAATCATTGTTCATCTTTAGTGAGTTATAATTATAACTGTACGTATTATGATATTGATATGGAAGTAGGCGTATTTATATTCCAGCATGATGATTCTCATATACCTAAGATTACACGCCTCTCGTTTGCCAGATAATTAAGTACAAACAAATCTATAGATGACTGTTTTTTCGAGCACACTGACTGGTGAGAGAATAGTGAATTCCATAAAAGTAGAGCTAACAGCCCAGAGAGGGAGCCATTTTGTTGAATGTATTGGCCGAATTCATGTTGTCATTGTTGACAAGAGGGACAAGATTTATAATCTTGTTTACCAAGCATCGTCCCAGTGTTAAAACCGTTTGAAAAATTATTTGCTATTGTGATATGCACGACGAAAATGAAAACGATTATTTGCAGATCTATGTATATCTAGATTCAAATAGAAGAAAAATACAAAATATTGTAAGGAAATGTTGCAGTAGGGGTCAGAAGCGCAGGGCACCTCCGCCCCTGCCTATACGCCGACCCCTGGTCAAACGCCTGATCAAAATATATTCTCTTTATTATGTCACTTACAGGTAAAGACCAGTATTGGAAGAGCCCCAATTTCAAAAAATGGAACGGAAGCTCTCATTACCAATCATGTGAAAGAATATGTTTTGACTAATACATGATGATACAAAATTTGCCGGGAAACCGCTTACTAATTCATATATTTGGTAAATTTGTTTCTCTCATGGACTGTGAGAGATATAGGGTAGTCCCATAAACATCTTTCTGTGTATAGTGCTTGTAACTTTACGAAGAATGGGCCAAAGTTCTTATCATTTTGATGATTCCAGAACCTTGCAGATGCTAGATGCTAAATGATCAACCTTTTCTGATCGATTCCATAACGTTTCTTTCACAATGCAATCGCATGACCATTACTGGTCTTTACCTTTACGAAAAAAGGTGAAGACAGTATAATCGTGTTTAATTTAAAGGAGCTAGGCCTACACAAAGACAAAATCACTACAACTGATAATTAGAACAAATTACATATGGATGGAAAGATTTTCTCTTGAAAAACACGAATAATTTGCTGAGAAATCATATAGATATCATGGAAAGGCGTAAAATGCAATTTTTCAAGACCCTTCTTAGACCCCCGAACGCCCCTGAACGTAAGCCAAACACACGAGCGTAGCGAGCTCTGAATAGTGACGTCACACACTGGACAAACAGCTCAGTACCGGCCGCTTACCGGAGTCGCGCGTGTATTAGTCTGCAGCTAGCCAGCCGTGTCCCGTGTGTGACGTCACAAATATTGAAGCTCTACAAAGGACCGCTGAAGGCAGAAAATCTGGATCTCGAAACTAACATTTTTGAGAGTTGATTACTGCGGGCCCCAAACATATTTTGAAGAGGAGAGTTGTTGTATTTGATCAGTAAGGCTTCCCCTTCGCAATGATATGAGTTTTGCATCAATTCAAAACACTTTTGATTCTTCGTGTGTCTACTTTAATGAATTTAAGTATTAGCAGGCGCGGATCTACGGGGGGGGTTTAGGGGGTTTAAACCCCCCCCTTGGGCGGCCCAAAAAAAAAAAAAAAAAAAAAAAAAAAAAGGGAAAAAAAGAAAGAAAAAAAGAAAAAAAGAAAGAAAAAAGAACGCACGCTGGAGAGAAACCCTTTCAAGTGCAAATATTGTGAGGAGATATTCAACTCATCTGGTAACTTAACCAAACACATGATAACTCTGGATATAACTTTGTATTTAACTGTTACTTGATTTAAAAAGACGTTATCATGCACTGTTTTTTATGGTCTCCATTGTGTTAATAGATGCCAGGAAAACATCACTTACGGGGTTCAAATAAACACCCCAAAAAAAATCGGCTCGCCGCTTCGCGGCTCGTGGACGATGCTCCGCATCGTCATTATTTTGGTCAAACCCCCCCCCTTGGCAAAAAGCTAGATCCGCCCCTGATTAGTATTATTTTGTTTGCTTTTCAGGAAGTTTTACTTTATATTCCACATACTAAGAATCTTGCTCTACGATTGGTCATAAGTAAATCACGTGATCAAATATAGTTCGCCCATCATTGATGGGAGAAGCAAAAAGTTCGTTGTCCTTTGTAGATAGTACTACTATCTACAAAGGGCAACGCACTTTTACTGAAGATAGAGGTACTATCTACAAAGGGCAACGCACTTTCACTGAAGATTATCCAAAAGCGCACTAAAACAGGCGTAATTAAGTGCGCATTACCAATGAGCGCAATTAAAACAAACACATGCGCGCACCGTGGGTTAAACTACTGTTTAACTTTGTTGGTGTGGATTTGTAGTTAAATTTGTAGTTAAATTGTTTTAGATGTGGAATATAAAGCAAATAATCACCTTTTGGTTTCAGGCGATGGCAAACTATCACTTCCTCGTCGATCAGAATGTATACGCTATCTTTCCTCAGCTTCGCTTCGGAAAGATAGCTACATCCAGATCGCCTCGGAAGTGATAGTTTGTCCCATCACCTTCACCAACGGTAGTTATTTGCTTACTAACTCCTCAAAATCAATAATATCAATATCAAAATCCAACAGGACCCCCCCCCTCAAATTAAAATTACTAGCCGTCCAAATCTTGGGTGCTGTATAATAATAATAATGTATTTATATAGCGCATTTTCCATATAATGTTCAAATGCACTTTACAGTTTACAGAAGAGGTGAGTATTTTGAGATATCTTTTGAAGGTATTGGAATTTTGTTGGTTACGGAGAGATTATGGGCCTAGCTAATTCCAGAGTTTGGGAGCAGCAGTTGTGAATGTTCTGTCACCAAGGAAGCATCTTGGGAAGTTGGGAGATGGATGGTTCAGTGTGATGCCTTGAGAGTATATCAGGAGCGAAGGACTAGCGGGATGGTTGCCTGAATTATCTGAATCTGAATAGCAGGGGCGGTGATCCGCCCCCCCCGGAAATTTGAAAAAGTGCAATAATGAAACAAAATGTATAGCAAATACCAAGAGTGCAGCGTTTAGACTAATACAAATGCAAAAATCCTCTTGCTCGTACCTCGCATTTTGCCCCACCAATCATGAAAAGTAATCACCGCCCCTAGCTGCCTGACTTATAAGTTTAGATATGAAGGGAGGAGCCAGATCTACCGTGGATGCTATTTTGAGGGTGAAAAGATGTATGTTTATGCTGAATCGGTGAGTCGATGGGGTCAGGGCCATTATATGGGGAGGAAGGGGAGACAGTATTTCTCCCAACATATTTCGCCTAATTTTTCCATGCTATCGGCCTATCGTAATTGTAGACTAAAAATGTTTATAGGCATAGTCCCCTTCAGACTCCACCCTAGCTTCCACACATATTTGGGGTCCCCCGGCCCCCTCCAAAAAAATAAAGTCTTACACCAGTGGCGGATCCAGGGGGGGGGGGCACGTGCCCCCCCCCCCCCCCGGCCAAAGAAAAATGTTGAAATCAGCCCCATAATTCGCCAAAAATGTACTGGCAAACAGGGACGTGCCCCCCGGCCCCCCCCCCCATAAAAAAAAAAAATGTGCTCTTACCCACCCCCCCCCCCCCCCCCGCTTACTTCAGCGGCTGGCTGATTCGTTGCGATTTTTTTGGGACCAACAAAATATATGTAAAAGTCCTCTTAGTCTTACCCCCCGTGTGCCCCCGGGAAGAAATTCCTGGATCCGCCCCTACACAACGCAACAACAACTTCTACATCAAATGATGTTATTCGGTTTTTGATTACGAGGAAGATATTGTACTTTTCAAATCAAAATGCATTATATCGCGAGTGAAAGATGGCTAATTTACACTTCCTTTCTCTACCCAAGTGAATTTCCTATGAACTTAGATTTGGAATATGATAGAGCACCGGATATGAGCCCGTTTAACACAACAACAACAACACGTGTAATCTGATCTGCCGTCGACGGCTTCTATTAAAGTTCTAGCCGAACAGCTGATTATGACGTATGCTGCATGCATAACAAAGGTCGCCTATCTCAGCGACAGCTCGGTGCGGTGGTAATGTGGCGTTTCTTATTGACTGCGCAATATTCACGAACGTACAGTGCAAATTGCGAATAATGCAGTTTTAAAACACACGTGCAAGTTAAAATATCTTGATTGCTACTGATGTGCAGGTCAGACAACCCAGGCCATTCTTGAGGTAATTTTCTGGTAAGAATAATTAGATCTTTGAATTTATTGCAGGAGTCGAGTCTCGGCCGACTGCATCCATTCTCATGCATGTGATATTTCTGAGCTGAGACTGTGAGTGAGAGAGAGATGGGGGTCGCGAACTAGCTGAGTGCACTGTGTGTGAGTCAGCAGAGACGGGGTTTCAGACTGAGTGTCTAGTGACACTTTCATGAACTCTCAAAATTCATGTCCGCAAAGCCTTACTTACTGTATTTCACCCTTTTCTTTGTAAGTGCAAGTGTGGGTAGATATTGGTGTCAGCTGGATGGGGATTTAGCTGGGCTTTTCCTTTGGCCTTTGCTGTTTGGGGCTGGTAGAACTTTTGTGAATAAAGAAACAATTTTCCACTTTTTGCAGACCTTACCTTCTTATAGATCTTGGGCTAGCACCCTACTCCCAGCATCTAGATTCTAACCCAAGACATCTTGTAAAATGGGGATAGAATGAAGTGGTAGAATCTTGTTTTAATTCCCTATTTTGGCTATAAATGATTTTGTAAATTTAGAGTCTAAATCATCTTGATCACCATCATTAAATATTATCAATATCATCATCTTCATCAATTTCCTGGCCACTTTATCATCGAACTCCAACATATCACACACTGCATTTGTCCCCAGATACCGGATATTACATGTATATCCAAATGTTTTAAAGCATTTACATGTAGTATTACGGATGTACACACATTTATGAATAGATGACTATACAGTCTATTATTACAGTTCCTTTCAAGGCCTTCGATCTGGATGGTTAATTTTCTATACATTTACAAGGTATTTCCTGGTAACTGGAATAGACAGACTGTATTCTGGTATTGTCTTTCCAAACAGTTTGTTTGTATGACTGTCTTTCCGATGTTTGTTTAGAAACAGGCACAGGTACTTGCGTAACTTGGAATCTAAAGGAAACACGCTAGTCATGGACAATCTGGAACGAGGGAGTGCAGCCATTGATTGGTGCGAGAATAATTACGCAATAGTTCCTGGTATAGCAGAATTCTACAATACCGTAAGTATTATATTCTGTACACGCTGGTTTGTTTTTGTTAAAAAGTTGGTTAGGTAAAATTGTGATGAAGGTGGGGAGGGGGGGGGGGAGTGCAAAGCCAAACTGGCCATGGCAACAATATTGTATTCATCTAGTAAATTCAGGATTACAACCACAAGACTGGTACTGATTTTTTCTTCTTCATGGGCTTATTTATTCATTGATGTGGGCATTTTTATGAATTATTTGATCAAACTTGCACTTTGCTCCCCCCCCCCCCACCCCCATACAGCTTGGCCAGCCTTTGTTCCTTATATTTTGCCTTATTGCAGTACGAAGCAGCACTTAAAATATCATTTACTGTATATAAAATGTACATCTTGACTGCAATCATGACCATATTGCCTTCAGTGATCGAGGAATGAACCAGCATTGTGTACTCAAATTATCCATACTATTTTATGAGAATAATATTGTGTACATACATGTATGTGGGTAGCCTCTTGTCGATGCCCTCGCGCTGTTGGAGTCTCTAAATTCTGACGAGCGAAGCGAGTCAGAGAAACCGAGGCGCTCGCGCTGAGGGCCTCTTGACAAGTGATCTGAATTTCTTATGTTTTACTTTGTTTGGCGAATATTCCGACCCAGCAGAGTTCGGTGAAAGTCATCCAATCAGAGAGAGCTACTATGACGTAATATTTACCGCTCTGTGCGAATTCCTCCGTGAGAGCGAGACTGGCCGCATAGTTGTAGTCTGCAAGCACAAACCCTGGTCAGTCGTAAAAGAGAGTGTGCACTATAAGACTACCATATGCCACATACTATAGCTGCTCCTGACCTATATTGGTACAACCAGTAGGTACCAGTAGATAGCTGGGCTAGGCTTCTCTCAAGGCACAATGATTTTTTTGATAAAGTGTCAAATTAGGGTCTGTGCTTGCAGACTAGCCTAGTTGGGCAATCCCGAACTCACACCTACACACACACAATCGCTGCGGTCTAGACATGCATAATTCAGTAGGAAATCGGGTCTCATGAATATATAATTTAGATCACTTGTCAAGAGGCCCTCAGCGCGAGCGCCTCGGTTTCTCTGACTCGCTTCGCTCGTTTAGAGACTCCAACAGCGCGAGGGCATCGACAAGAGGCTAGTATGTGGGCAGCTTGACACCATACTATGTCAACACAGAATTTATGAAATTCGATAGTAGGATGGGGGCGGGTTTGGAGGGGATTAAAGTGGAGGAGTGTAGGATGTCTCCCTCTATTATAGGTAATACAAAGTTTTGGGAAATTTTGAAAATTGGGTGGATAGTGATTCTTTACAATTTTGATTTATTTGGATGCCCCTGTGGATGTATTATAAGCACTAGAAAATATAGCCCCAGAAAACACTTTTGATAAATTTCAAATAGCGCCTACGGACGTACAATGGTAGCTGCGACCATAAAAATCTCATAATATTTAGATGTGATGTATAATTTCCAAACAGGAATAGCTATTTGGTGACTGGTCGATTTCAGTCAAGAAACATTTCAGTCAAGAAACATTGTTTCATAGCTTAATTAATATCTTGACCTTGAGAGGGAGCTATACAACATAAAGAGTATATTATTTACAATTTCATAACTATAGACTCGATTTCAACCGCGACAACGATCACTGAATATTATAGGATCATATATGCTTCCAATATGTTCATTTGAACCAAATTCATGACCCCATACAAAAAATTTGCATTACCTTTAACCTCGGGAATCTCTTTTTACCTCCCTAAGGGCTCCACTCTAACTTTTTTCATTCAAGAGGTCCAGATCTATAGATTGAAGTGTCAAGCCTTGCCTGTATGTACTACATGTATGTACATAACAGGTATATTCAAGTTTAGTTGGAACATAATGAGCTTACCTGTACTCCATGAATAGAAAAGTACATGAAGTACAAAATAAGTACATGCAGTGTTCTGCTAATCTGCTCTCAACAATGGACTAATCCCTCCGTATTGACCTCGGGTTACCCAGGTGGCCCATGAACAGATAGCCTTTCTCAGCAGATCAATTTTTCTCACACAGAACTGTTTTGTTTTACCTTACTATTAAAAAGCAATCCAATCCTTGTGATGAGTTTACTGTCATGAAAGCAGAAAATAGGAGAAATAGAACAGCAAAAAATTGAAATAGAATGACAAATAATTAGGGAGTTATGAATGTTTAAAATAAGAGATCACTCAATATTTGTGAATCTCAAAATTGGAAATTTTGTCAGTGGATTGTGACATAGTCTTGGACAACTCTCTGGTTTGTCGTGTACAACAATATGATTAATTTCTGTTGTTATAGAAATTGCCTTCTCCATTGGGATAATACTCAAAATATAATTTGGATAGCTTACACTTATAAGTCCTCTTGAAAGGAAAGACCTACCTGTGTCATACATTTTGAATAATTGTCATTATACATGTAGTAGTTTTGTGTGTAGAAACAAATGAGAAAGTTGTCTGGTACTACCTGACAGTGACATTACTGATTCTGCCAATTTGAAGTGTGATTACAACTTTCGAAAATGTATATAACTCTCTTAATTCTTTAATCTGATTTCTTTCAAACATTCACCAGTCTGCTTCTCTGCTTCTCTGATTTTTCTGCTTTCTTTTAGAGTAGATGTCTGATTTTCCTTTAACCTATTGAATCCTTAGCCAGAGATAATTCAGGTTGGGGTCTGCTCCTCTACGGAAAAGTTTATAACCAAAATCCAATGGGTTAATGGTTATATGCCATATAATGTTCAAGTGATAACACTACAAGTACTCATGATAAATGTGATAGTGTTGTTTTACCACACTAATGTGAGATGTATTAAGATCTTGTTAAGATTCAAATCTTAGCCATATCAAATGTCTAGGCATGTGCCACTTTTATAATCTCCTCTATGCAATTAATCTGGTGCTGATCTTTGTTTAGTGTGCAATTTCGTCATTAGAATTGACAAAAAATGACTTTCGGGAGGAAGTTAATATGTATTGAAGTGAATAATGACAATGACCTTTATTCAAAGTGAGTGATTAAAACAGACAAAACAAACATCTTTATCTTAAATAGGTTATACTTGGTACTGAACCCTATATTTAAGCTAATTTACTTAGCAGTTTTAAAATAAATGACAGTAATAATTTGGTCATATTTACTCAGGTAGCCTTTTCAGTTTTAATTATACTGTAATTGCTCATCCAGCATGCTGTTAAATATGGGTTTATTACCCATCCTATGGGCTCTGGTACCCAATAACTCCAGGGACTCATTTAATACACCTGGTTCGAGTGGGACGAATGTGGACAAAACACCTTGTCCATGGTTTTAAGCACTTGGCAAGGATCAAACCCTGGGCCCGTTGCACAAAACTTACCATTGATGGTAACTTTGCAATCAATGGTAACTACCATGGAAACCATGATTTTGATTGGCTGTTGAGCCCTGTTACCATGGTAGTTGCCTTTGAGTTTGATGGCAAAGTTACCATCAATGGTAAGTTTTATGCAACGGGCCCTGGTATGAGAGTCAAGATCCATCACCAACATCACAGTGCCTCAGTTCTCTCCCTCTCGAATTTCTAACTTATATCCTTTCCTGCACTGCATGTCAGCAACATTCTTTTCTTTGTCATACCTCCCCTCCTCCTCTACCTCTTCCAACACCACAGTTTCACGGTTCTCTCCCTCTCTGATTTTTAACTCCAATTTATCCTTTCCCACACTGCAGGTCAGCAACATCCTCTTCTTCGTCATCCCTCCCCTCCTCCTCTACCTCTTCCGTCAGTACGCGGTCCGGTACAACTGGCACGTCAACATCATGTGGATCCTGCTGATGGTCGTGGGTATCTTCTCCTGTTACTTCCATGCTACCCTCAGCATGTTTGGACAGCTTCTGGACGAGGTGGCTATCATCTGGGTTGTCCTTTGTGGAGTGGCCCTCTGGTATCCTCGAAGATACTACCCAGCAAACATCAAAGGAAGCAGGTGAGTTGGTAGAGCCACAAACCATCTTATGCCAGCAACTGTTTAGAAAATAAAGTATGTGGTCCAGAATAACAAAAGTTTTATACCGGGATCCTTAAGAGCATTGTAATGACATGGTTAAAATCTCCATTTAATTTGTAGGGGCCTACCTGGGGCGAAATTTGTATTTTTTATTTAAAGTAGACATCACAAAAAAACAAATTGTTAAAGTTTAAAACTTAGTGTGCATAATAATCTGTAGAGCAAAATCTGTACCATCAGTTGGAGGAGAACTATTTGCTCTCCATCTATGGGGTTTTACATCTAATGTCAGCTGACCAAAGCATAGATTTTTGAGACTTTGAAAATAGAAATATAAGTTAATTAATGTAAAGTTTTGTCTATATTTTCTGTTTACAGGAAAAAATTCAAATGGATAATGTTGCTATTCACGGTTGCCAGTACTTGCCTCGCCATGGTGAGGCCAGCAGTTAATTCTTTTGTCATGATGTCATTCATTGGACCCTGCATATGCATGATGGTCTTAGAGCTCAGGAGGTAAGATGATATTAACATGTTGACTACTGAATTGTTTAATTCACATAGGCTTAATACAGGAGCCACTCAGTTTTAGGAGTCAATGGGTGAAGTTGTAATTGTTATTGTGTTACTCTTGGGGTGTATATAGCTGAGAAGAGAAAGATGTGTCAGGAACATGAAAACCAATGTTGAAAATCATGATTTTGTTTTTGCGTACATGCAGAATAATACAGTAGGATTTGGAGGTATTTTATAGTCCATGAACTTTGAAGGTAAAGACCAGTATTGGAAACGCCCCAATTTCAAAAAAATGAAATGGAAGCTCTTATTACCAATCATGTGAAAGAATATGTTTTGACTAATACATGATGATAACATTTTTGCCGGGAAACCGCCTACTAATTGATATATTTGGTAAATTAGTTTATCTATTGGGATTTGATAGATATAACGCACGTGGTCGCGCACGTGTGCGGATTCCCATATACATCTTTCTGTGTACGGTGCTTGTAACTTTACCAAGACTTGGCCAAATTTCTTATCATTTTGATGATTCCAGAACCTTGCAGTACACACCAATACTTATGTGCTAGATGATCAACCTTTTCTGATCGATTCCACAATGTTTCTTTCACAATGCAATCACATGACCATTACTGATCTTTATCTTTAAAGTAAACCATACCAAAATGATTATTCAGGTTATGCAGATTACACTTCTTGAAGGACAGATATCGTGTGGAATAATACAATAGGATTTGGAGGTATTTTATAGATCATGAACTTCGATCAAAGTAAACAAAACCAAAATGATCATTCGGGTTATGCAGATATCGTGTTAAATTTAGACAGTAATCAGCATTCAGAGCAATATGAAGATATGAGTCTAGTTGGATATGAGAGAGCCTCTGTGAATCAAATTTTGTGTTGCTTGTGGCTATAAATGCAAACTTAGCCTGATGACATACGACTACAATGAATTTGATAGTGTAAATGTATTTACTTGTTAATATTTACTTCTGTGTCCAGTAATTTTAACACCACCCCTCTTTCTTTTTTCCTCTTCCCTCTCCCCTTGGGTCACTCTTTTCCCCCTTGGTCTCTCTCTGTCTCTGTCTCTTTCTCTCCCTGCCTCTTTCTCTCCCTGCCTCTGTCTCTCTCCTTTCTCTTTGCCCTTGTTCGTCCTCTCTTCCTCCCTCTCCTCCTCTGCCTTCTCTCTTACTATCATACCTTCCCCTCACCTTCCCCTCTCCGTCCCCTTTTGTGACCCCTCTCTCTTTCATATTCTCTGCAGGGCACACTGTCCGCGTGTTGTCAAGCTGGGCAAGACATGTGCTTTGATGTGGGTCATATCGGTCAGCTGCTGGCTCAGCGATCGGTTCCTCTGCGACTTCTGGCAGTCCTACTCTATCCCGTACCTCCACTGCGCGTGGCACATCATGGTCTTCATCTCAGCGTACACGGCCTGTGTCCTCTTTGCGTACTTCGATGCAATGAACGAATGTCCAGAGATGGGTCCCGTCCTGAGGTATTGGCCGAAGGATTCTTGGGTTAATGCAGGGATTCCTTACGTAAACCTTCAATGTGCTGGAAGCAAACCAGCGTGGGACTGAAAGATTTCTCGTAAATGATAATTGCAACATTACTCTTACACCTGTATTAATATGTCTAATTTTCTATTATATTATGTGCACTGATGATAGGTAAGTGTGTGTATCTAAAACTATGTGAATTGTCTCTGAGGCTGACTTTATCTTCATGAAAGAAGAGTTTAAATTGTCTTTTTATATAGTTTTCATTCTACCTTTATTCAAGAAAGAGTTTTCCTGTCAAGATAATTTATTGAGTTTTAATAATGTATTATGAGTATTTTTTGAAAAGAGTACTTAACAATGCAGCTAAGAATGATTCATCACTGTTGATTCATTTTGTCTTCCCTTTTGAGAAAAAGTCTTATTTTCTCATGTTTCCTATCGAAAAGGTGATTGCAATAATGACAATCAAGGGCAACACAGATATCATCCTGTACAAGCCGTTACTGTTTATTCCACTTTCATCAAAACTATTGACAATGTGGGGCATTAAATGCTATTGAAGATATTTGAATGAAGGACAATATTGTATTGTAAAAAGTACAGAGTCTCAGCCTTTCTGTCATATTTTTTCCCACTACATGCAGTCTCTTTGTTCTCGGTTGTATTCAGTTTTTATTTCAGAGTAAGAAAAATATAGTGCTGCAACACGTACTCTGCTGATTCTTACTTAGAAACTCTGCAGCTCTTTGTAACTGCAAGGAAAAGCCGCTATATCAAATATCTTTTGGATTGGATTGGATTGAACAAGTAGGAAGTTAATATTGTTTGGCTTGTAAATTGAGCTTTTTTTTATTTGACTGAGCTAGCTTTAATTGTATAATTATTAGTGATAGAATTTAGGCCTAAGTGCAAGAAGAGTGTTTAGATTTAGCACCATGCAACTTTGATTTAAATCTTGCCAGAAAATTAAATGTTTTTTGTCTCATAGTGTGCCCTTGTGTAAATTTCCACTGATTATTAATATGTATACCAGGTATAATAATATGGTCATGCTATTATATGAATCAAATAATAAAACCAACATTTTGCTCTAAAAAGGCTAGAGCATGTGAATGTTGGTAAGGGAATTTTAATCCATGAATTTATTTTCCTTTTTTTTCAATTTCAAATCTTTTGATTGTGCGACATATTGGCCAGTAATGTTATTGAAAGATAATTCTTTGCTCATGCTGTGCAGGAGTTTTTGCACAAAATGTGTAGTTTCAAAGATATTACGCTCTTTATGATTTTTGCCATGTTACATGGCATATTGGCAAAGCTGCCAACCATTTCTATTTTGGAGGAATGAATTATTATTATTTTTTTTAATTTTTTTTACATTTTTTTTTAGGGGGGTCTTCAAGCTACTCTTTTGAACTCTAGATTCCCCTCTTTTTCTGAAATATTCTGTGTGGAGAGTATGCAAAATAGATTATACTCCTATTTTTGCCTTGGGAGATTCCCAATTTTTGATGTGAAAGGTTGGCAGGTATGCATCGGATGTAGGAAATAACATTGAAATACATGTATAGTTGTTGCATAATAAGCAATCACTAGCAGATAATCCACCAGTCAAATGATATCACAAGTATATGTGAACAGTCAATTAATTCTGACTCTGACAATTAGTCCGAGGTGTTGCCAATGACATCTTTAGGATTTAGAGTAATATTTGTGTGTGTTACATATTAAGGAAACAAAGAGAAAATAGAACAAGTGAATACTGTGTAGTTCTTTGATGTGTTAAATTATTATATTTCTTCACAATTTTTGAAGATTTATACTTGCATGTATCTAATGTTCAGTTTCGATAATATTATATTCAATTGAAAGTGTTAAACTTGCTTTAAATGTTTTTACAAGTACACCCATTGATAAATCAGGTTGTAAATTGTGTTAAAAATATACATGTATATCCTGAACTAAGATGACAAAAAAAAAGGAGAATGGTAGATGTTCTGCATGTAGGGCACCATAAATGAACCAATCATAACTTGAGGAATTCAAACATGTTAAGAAGATTTGATTATGGTCTATAAATGTATGATTCTGCTCTTTCATTAAGGATTTGCAAACAATTTTTTGAATAAGCAACATCTTTGTTTACATGAAAAAGTTATTGTTAAAGGTGTGCATGTTTGTACCAAATAATCAGGTGTAGAAGAAAATTATTATGCTTGCCAATTCATGTGCGAACCAATTTTTTACAAACTTAAATCAGTGTTGAAATATGTATACAACTTTACATTAAAAAACTCCTTTTACAAAGTAATGTAACAGAAGATTTAGTAATGATGGTGGCTTCTAACAGTCAACATGTATTGCGCACATGTCTGTTACGCCATGATGCTCCTGGCACTCTATACCCTGTTCATATAGACATAAGTGGCAGCTACATATGTACCACTCAGGCATATTGGCTACCCATTTTCTGGCTTTCTATGAGTTTCTCCGATCAGATTAAGGTCTCTGAGATGTACATGTAGGACACAGCGGTTTACAAACACATTCGTTCCGTATTCAATCGGGGCATTTTACCAAATATAAATTGTTTTGTTAACTGCATTTCTGCTTTTTTCTGTAATATTATGTTTCGTTAGGAAATGAGTTAAATGAATATTTAGTAAAATTAATTATTACGGTGTGGTACACTGATCATTGGCCCAAATAAATAAGTATTTATATTTTCATTTTTCAGATTTATTCCAATATAATTCAATTCAGTTTAAAAGCTTAACTTTCTATGTGTATCGTGATAAATAACTTTGATTATAGATATGCATGAAGACACTTAAATTACGTAACTTAAGAAAACTAAAAAAGCCATAACCAAACCAAAATCATTATTACGTCTGGCTATTTGATTTTTGTCATCACAAAAATGTATCCATGTTTTGTGACATATTTCTGTTCTTTGTAAACTTTGTCTTCGCCTTTATATTTTACATGTGAGCAAACCAAATATCCATGTTGAATGACATTGGACAAATGAATAAGTACACACATTTACACCTGGGTGGAGAGTGGCCAAAGTGGTCTTGCACTAAGGAAGTTTGTGCTGGGCTGGGATTAGAACCCTCAACCCTTTGAGAGTCAAGTGAACAAACCACTATACCACGACAACGCCACTAGTACTGTATATGTGTCGTGGTCGAGTGGATACGTTACCGGACTGGATCACAAGGTCCCCAGTTAGACTTGTCCGTGTCCCGCCGCAGCACTTATGTCCTTTGGCAAGACATTGATCTACAAATGCCACATTCAACCCAGGTGATGTAAGTGGTTACGTGGCAGGAATTAATTCCTTGAAATGCTAGAGCGCCATAAGGCCTAAAATAAAAACTTGTTGTATTGCCCTTTGCGACCGATCCAAAAATCTGAGATCTACGGTCGGCATTTTAAAAAAGTTTTTTTTTTTGGAACCGTTTTTAGATTTTGTTTATTAATGTTTGTTTAAATGGGATATAAATGCATAAAATCAAATTATTCTGAAATTCTCACTCGTGCAAACCATGGATAATTATGAGGTGAAAAAGATATCAATGGAATGATGACGCTGAAACACATGTATTAAAGCATTAAAAACTGAGAAATATCAGCCCAAAGAGGGCGACAAAAAAAAATGTTTAAACAAAAAAAATCTTTTCCGACCGACCGACCCATGTTTTGGCACCGAAAGGGCAATAGAGTACCGAAGCTGTGACATCATAAAAATCTATTTTTAGAATTTCTCAATTTTTTCTTCATATTCCGAAAGAACATCAAAAATAATGTCCAAATCTCGAAAACCAATTGAATATGTTAAGTATCGGCTGAGATATGACCATCTGAATAAATATACTCCCCATAGAGTGTTATATGCTCTGGCTCCTAACCACTAGGAGCCGGAGCATATAACACTGAGTTCCCATAGGACATATATTCATTCAGATGGTCATATCTCAGCCAATACTTAACATATTCAATTGGTTTTCAACATTTGGACATTATTTTTTATGTTCTTTCGGAATATGAAGAAAAAATTGAGAAATTCTAAAAATAGATTTTTGATGACGTCACACTTCACCACTCTATACAACAAGTTTTTATTTTAGGTCTAATGGCAGCCCAGCTATAAAAGCAAGGGTAATAATCGGGAGGAATGTCAAGTCTGACAGATATGAGCTCTATACAAGAACCAATATTATTATTATTAGTACTGGAGCAATCTGTGGAAGGTAGTAACCAAATATTATACATGTATACAAGGAATTGTTTACTTTATGTTAGTGTGTATGTCTTGTGTGCTACATAGACATAGACCTGCATGTAGTTATTGGAGATCAATAACAGTAATATGAGGTCCAACTTAGTCTTCAACATTACCAAATATCATCATCATTATCAAAGTACACACAATCTAACATTTATATGCTGGATCTAAAAAGTAAACAATTATAAAAAGATAGAGAGGCAGTATCGCATTCACTTTGTAAACTTTAATAAACTTTAATGAACAAAAGTACACAACTTGTTATGTTTATCAAGGATGGATAGAGGTAATGCAAGTCACTGAATTAAATTATTAGTCAAAATTCATGTGTGCAAAGTGTTCTTGTGTTTTTGAGTGTAATTATTTTGAGTTGTTATGGTCTCTATTCTACTTAATTCATTTAAATCCAGTGCTGAACTAAGTCACGCTTGATGTAAAATGGAAAAACCTAGACCTTGGTCCATCTTCTTTTTCTCAATTTGAAATTAGACGGAGCGTAAATTTGTACAAATAAAGGGAATAGCAAGAATGTATAAATTCAACCAAAAAAAAAATCATCTTGCATTTTATGGGCTGATGGATAAGGAGTATGAATTAAATATAACATAAGATTCTTTATAATCAAGGTAATATACAAACCTTCTTTGTATTCTTGTGTTTTTCAGCCCTGATATTCATAACAAGGTTTTGATGTAAAGACTTGTAACAGGATATTTCTCAAGTCCCATGGAGTTTGATAGAACAAGGTTCACTGTAACATGAATATCAGTACAATTTTAGTACACAATGTTGAAAATTTTACACAGAATGTGGAGGGATGAAGTTATTGAATGATTGAATAATTTTAATATAACACTTTTGAGAATTGTCATTTTTCCTAACAAACCCCAATGCAGTGGGGTAATTCAAATTATCAGTTTGCTTGAATAGAATACTGTTATTACAAAGACGAATTTGGATCCACTTGCATTTTTAAAAACACATGGGCCCGAATTCACAAAGGAGGTTTGAGCTCAAACCTTGGTTTATGTATGTCATATGACGCGTTTTACGTGTTTTTTTACAAACCTGGTTTGTAAAGAACAAAAGGAGGTTTGGCGAAACAAAAGGAGGTTTGAGCTCAAACCTTGGTCTGAGCTCAAACCTTGCTTTGTGAATTCGGACCATGTAGTTTCAATAAAATGCATGTACTGCAAATATAATCTCAAGCCGATAAGCCGATACAAGAACATTTCCCATTAGCTTCATTAGTCAATAAAGAAATTGCATAATATATGTAGGCAAACAATTTGAATAGAATAAGCCAACAATCTATGATTAAATATGAATGGTTGTTGAATCCTTCATTGAATGCACCATAAATACAGGTACAACCAATCAACAGTGCTTTGACAGATGAATCAGAAGTCAATGGAACTCAAAATGACAATTCATTTCAAAACATTTGCCACGAACGATTTTACTTCTTCAGTTGTCTGCTTCTCCTCTGTTCCATGCTGAATATATTTCCAATAATTCCTGGGGACCCAAAGTAGTCTCATCTTCTTCATATATTTTGCTTGGTGTCACGTGTCCCACCTCTCGGCCTCTGTGACGTCTACGGGAGAGTCAAGGATCTTGGAGATCTCTTCTGAGAGAAGGTCATGGATGGCCATGCCGTCGTGAACATAGACCCATCTTTTGTTGATGTAGTCGTACCTCTTGGGTCCACTAGTAAAAGCATTGTGAGAGTGAGAGAAGGACAAAAGATATGTGCGGCAATTTTCAGAGAAAGAGAGAGACAGTTGGATAGAGAGAGATATATAAAAGGGGGTGGGTTAGGATGGGAAAGTGATAATGAAAGAGAAAAAATATACGAGTGAACATTATCATCAAAGGAAACAAAGATACTATTATAAGGCAAGGTGGATGGGGAAATTGAATGGGATCAAAACGGCTGATGAATCTACATCATATAGCTCGAATTAGGGAATATACACAAGGCCACAACAGAGCAAAGTCAAATTGCAGTTAGATAAAGATGGTCAAAGCCATTTTAAAGACTACTTTAGAAAAAAGTTCCTGAAATTATAAATCTGTATAGAGTTATGTATTGTCGCTTGATAGATACAGCAGACGAAATTTCACAAAGTTCATCCTCCTTTGAGGCACCTGATCTAATGAACGCATTTTGTAGCTTTGGATAAATAATAATATAACCTAATAGTTTCTTCTCTGTGGCCACCAGATCAAGTTTCTAATCCGCAAGAATCACAAGATTATATTTCAGATAGATACTAGATGTGAACAGAACATACCTTGTTGGGGATGACAGCCATATTTGTTTGTTTGGTGTTTGCTTGTTGATTACATAAGTTCCATGCTCCTGACCAAAGGCTACTGTTAGTACACCAGACTGTAAGAAAAGTATAACAACTATGTTATAAAAAACAAAACACCAAGCTTACAAAAACTCCTTTTATTCATTGTACAAAATGGGGTGTTTTTATGGGCAAAATCAGAAATAACTAATACTGCTGCACACACTAAAAAGTAGATCAATTATAATTAGTCCATTAGTTGTAAAATGTTTTTTATTGATCAATTACAAAATGTATTACTTAAATCAATAAAATACCATATCAAAACAAAATGGAAAATATAATATAAAACTCAGTTGATGATGTAAGACTCAGTAAGAGTTAAAATGAGATAGGGCCTACTAACTATCAAGCCAAGATTAGAGTTAGACTTCATGATAAAAGTACAAAACTTACACTGTACAAGACATCAAAGTCTGCTGGGCATTTCTCTGAATCTCCCAGTATTTCAAAGAACTCTGAAAGGTGATCCAGCGCCTCATCGACAATCTTCTCAAACTGAAGGTCACTTAGTACTCTGCATCAAAAGAAAAAGTAAAGGAAAACCACTCTTCATGAAAACAAAACAAACTAACAAAATGGAAGACAAAACAAGCAAACAAAATATATAATAAAATAAATGAGGACTAAAAGAAGATTAAAATGGGGAACAAGTATATAATAAAGAAAAGGAATTATAAAAACTTGGATTAAATGAAATTGATGGAAAATGTTGGATATGTGATTATTGAATTCAATTGAAATGACAAGGTTTATTGATAAAAATTCAAATTAAGAGCTAAATGCTGATTAATATACAAGTGAGGATTCATATAGCTTGAGGTGAGATGAAATAAAATCACTCTTTCAACTAATAAACATAGATAATGACACATATTGGAATAAACTGTTGAAAACTCACTCCTTTTCGTTGCTCCCACTTGAATATTTTACACAACCTGTATATCTATCCGCTGTTAAAGCTCTGTGATGAGATGATATTCTTGTAGTTGATGGGAACACCAAGTCCTTTGGCAAGACGGAATGAGGAGCACCTGTTCCTTGCTGGAATGATGCATTCTGTACCTGTGCCAAAGCAAAACAAATTTAGACAAAAGTTAGACAGAAATAAGCGTCTGGTAATCTGGTATGGGTCATTCTTTAATAAAACTGACATTTGTCAACATTCCCATATATGTATAGGTGCGGTCAGAGGAGTCAGATGTAAATCTCAGCGAAACAACCGTTGATATCAGAGACTATACCTTTCGGTCTAGACAAAAGTATGCATGCCACACCGCACGATTAAAATTTGATGTGTTCAGCTGAAAACAAGTAAAAATTGAGCACATAATCTTCTCCCTTTAAAGCGCAATCCACGATTTCTCAAAATCTAACCAAATTTATTAAGATCAATAAATTAAAAAAAAGCGATCCATCACTGATAATAATAATTATGTCAAAATATCATGCAATCACTTTGAATCACTTTTTAATTACAATTTAAATGACATATTCTCTCAGGCAAAAGAAAGGTTTTCAGACCCTTGGCCTTGTCTGTACTATTATTAGACTGGGTAAGCTCATATTCTTTTGGAATGGACGCAAGACTGCAAAGTTTGCTAATCTGTTGTGGATATTTTCACTATTTCACACTTACCGTAAATCCAAAGAAAGTTAAAACAATGGGTAATTTTAGGTTCCTCTTTCCATTTGTGATATAGAAATTTTTTGAAATCTTTCTCAGTGAATTTTTGAGGTATAGACTAGATCTACTGTAGATCTATACTAGATGTAGATCTGTCTGCGAATCTAATTACTGTCGCACACAAACAACCACACCGTTGCACGTTGACACCACAACATTGACATTGTGTTTTTTATTCTACTTATAATTTATTCTACTTGTAATAGATCTACATATAATATTTGTTTCGACTATTCTTTAAACATAACTGATAAACTGAAGTGAAGGAAATTGGAAACTATGGAAATATTCATGTTCATGGACATGGCCTAGCCCTAGCCTAGGCATGCTAGGCCGATACAGTAGTTACTAGATCTGGATCTAGATCTAGATCTATATTTCGTGGGATGGGATTTGACTGTTCTTTAACGTAACTCATCAATAACTAAAAATGGAATGGAAATATTATGCCTTAGACCTCTAAAGTGCATGTGTGACCAAGGAGATACATCTCCGTGCCGTGGTGTGCACACTTACTAAATGATAAGTTACCTTCCACAAACAAAATATTGAACAGGTGGGACCGATATAATAAATACGCACCTCAACCAGCACATTTCTGGCCGCTCTACGATGGATGAGCTGAGATAATGGAATCCCAGACATTTTTAATCGTCTCATCATTGAATACATGATTGTTGATATGGGTAAAAATTGGCACTTTGGATAAAAAAGCACTAATTTCTTCTTCAAATTTGAGCTTCAGAAAACATCTTCAGATTACAAGGGCGCACTCTTTCGTCGAAAGACGGAAAGATGATATCATTTTTGTGAGGAACTATTTTGGGTGATTCAATAACAAATGCAGACCCATAATCACGAGTGAATTTCGAAGAAATACAAATCGTCCCTTTGCCTAATGTTGATTCTAAATGCCACTAAATTAATCATTTCATGGTGCAGAATGTAAGTTTTAATTTAGAAATATCTATATTTTGTTTAGAGAGCTGTAAAGGCTAAAGCCTGACTGAGCTGTGGCAGAGTTGAGGCTGAGCTGTGCAGTGTGTGACATGACAGTGATGTGAGGCATGAGGGCTTTGCATTTATTTTTAATTTTATGTTGAGATTGTGTCTGTGACTGAGTTTTGTATTGTCATGATAGAACGTGTTGCAATACGAATAAATATTGTTGGCTTTTTAAAATCAGGATAATGAATTCTGCTGGATGTATCAGATGCAGATCTAGATCTATGAAAAAAAAAGAAGGCAAAGGCAATACTCGTATCATAGCTGCGGGATGGATACATGAGCATGATCGTTATGACTATGAGAGGAGTCGATATATTGAATTGAAAATGGATTGAAATATGATTTAATATTACCATATTATTACTAACCATGCTATCTAAGTATTAGCTTTGTATTAGTCAGAACTATTATTAGTGATTAAGATTATCACTAAGGAAGTACGTTCGTGTGCGTACATTTATGATTTTAATACGCTAAACGATAATCTTTAATCATTGGCATTGCCTGATGACAAATTGCCATTTGGGTACTAGTCTGTACATGTACACGCTACATATATATATATATATATATATATATATATATGTATATATATATCCAGGTCAGAAGCAGGACTTCAGTAATACGCAAACTCTTTATTTTATATGATTGTATTATTTCATTAAAGAAAAGAAATGAAGAGAAGAAAGGGAAAGTTTTCCAAATTGTTACAACACTAGCCGCCTCACCAATCAGCGTTCGGCTTCATATTGACATTTTTTTTTTACCATCATAATGATCAGTGCTGTCGACTGAATGTAGGATGAGTCTAGAAATGAAAATGCATTTATTTAATTTTTGTTGTTTTGTATATCCAGATTGTAGGGAACATGGCGTATGGTTCGCAGACTCTCCACAGGGCATATTCTGGTAAGTTTACATCTTGGCTCATTCACAGATGACTAGTTGTCCGAAGTGTGCACGCAATTGTCTTTGGTACTTTCATTCTTTTTCCATGACTTATTGACTTTCCACATTTGGCAAAATGGGAATATACAATTCTAGAAAATTGTTCTGACAAATGGTCTCAAATTGTGTCATGGTGGGTGACTTGGGTCATACTTATATATTAACTCTTCAAAAATTGTGTCACATACAAGCTGTGCACATATTCCTCTGTCTGTCTCGAAAGACAATAGAATATTGCGCTAGTTGTACTAGTTAGTTTCTTGGTGTGCAGCTCTTGCTGTGACTAAAAAGTCCAATCCTAGAGAGGCAGGTCCTGTTGCAGTTGCTGCAGACAAAAGTCATTTGTGGCTGTGCTGTTGAAGCCGTAGCTAGATGTAGCTGCTGTCTTTGTGGTCTTTTCTCCTCCCACTGTTCTACTCTCCTCTCCTCTGATCACTCCTCTGTAAAGTGTTTACCCGTCTTCACAACGCGTCTCCATTTAGGGCGGTCTGAAGCACATATGGGGCCAGTCACCACGAAATGAGTCCAGTGTCGCATTAGGCTCAATCGTAGTAATAGCGATGTATAGTGTGTATGTACTGAAAATTGACCCACCTACCACATTTAAGATTTTTCCAAAAATCGACTTATTGATGTCTTGTAGTTTATGTCCCCAGAGCTTAGGTCACGAAAATATCTCCTAACATTTTTTGGCAAATAATATAAGCTATGTAATCTGAAATTATCACGAAAATGATGCATTTCTCAAAACTGGGTAATCCCATTGTTTATAAAGTCCAATTAGGTTTTTGTTCATATTTCTGGATATAATTTATCAATTTTAATGTGTGACCCCTTAATTTAAAGCTTACTTAATGTAGATTCATATAATACTTAAAAACAGGAATAAAAATTTTGACCAACTGGACTCATTTCGTGGTGACAGGCCCCATATTACGACATGTACATGTATATACATGTACATGGACATGTGCATTTTGTCCTTTAGGAAAGGCTCATTTTAAAGCTCAGTCATGTACATGTACATGTAGTATAAATCACCTCAAAAATATGATGACACTGTACTGTACATGTATTATAGTAATTTATGTACTTAGTGAACTACCGGTGCTATTGTTCAATTTTTTTTTAAATTTCAAAGTACATTGTATACTCTTGTATATTCAATTTTTGATGAATGAATTGATAAAGAATTCAGTGACTGCTGGTAACAATGATTGATGAGTGTACAGTGTAGTAATGTAAATGTAGTGTACATAATTAATGCTAGTGATCTTTACATAGTTTTATAATATGTTTTATGGTATCAACTTTCGTTATAATCTGTTCGGAGGTGTGGTGAATATTTTTGTATTAATTATGATGATATTCAGTCCAATCTTTAGGACAGCTACATATACACTGAATAATGCATCAGAGAAAACAAGCACTCGATATATGCACTTACTATACTGTAATCTGTATATTCAGAATAAATTAGAATTAAAGATATCTTTTGCATGTCCTGTACATTTCTCCTTACCGGTAATTTCTAGCAGAGGATACAGTGTAGGAAAAGAAAAAGACGTTTTATTTGGTTTACACATGACATGACATTACAATTTACCAAATTGTGCATGGTCGTGGTCACAACAAAATGACTGATTAAAATACAATGGCATTTTTGAACTATCACTGATAAGTATGTAGCTGTTTTAACTTTGGGGATTTTATTTGTCATATATTATATATTTGAAAGGTGTTGTAACGATTCAAGCTCTATTTGCTTATGTTTCATCACCTTTGTGTGTTCATTCTTCAAACTGTATATAAGTTGCAACTTGTCTTTGATAAAACAATGTTATATTCTTTTTCTATTCCTATTCATCCATGATCCATGTAAAATTGAAAATGATTTGTTATATTATATTAATTTTTCATGTGATGTTAACTTCAATGAATTGTGAAATTGTGAACATGCATAAATAAATAAATAAATAAAATAAATAAATAAATAAATAATTCATTTGTTTGAAGCAACTTGATACCAGGTTGGTGTTGTCCTGTATGCCTGCCAACTCAATGCTGAGCATGAACTTAATACTTCCTGATCATGAAATCTTAAATTGGCAACAACTAATCCTGACATATACGTGTCTGCTTGTTTTCTTACAGTGTCCAGTGTGGAGGGGGTTGAGTTGCGACTGAGTGACAAGTTTAAGCCTACTACCAAAGTCACGCTGCCACTTCAGTACAAACACAAGGAACCACAGCTTGTGAATACTAAACTGGAGGTATACTGAAAATGAAAAATATAAAAGAGAGAGAGAGAATGAGAATGAAATGATAGAATCCATTCAGAAAATGTGATCTCAAGCCTTGTGATAGAATGCTGTAAAACCAGATACTTTTGCTACTTTTGCAAATAGTCAACGGCAACTATTTTTGGGGCAAGTTATTTAACAAATATCCATAACATTGTGTGGTGATCAATGTGATTTAAGTTACAAAGCTTAACCATTCACAACGTTTGCAAAATTTTCATGTAAATATCTGGTTTTACAATTTTATTAGGATGAAATTATCGGAATATTGTTTGTCCATATATCTTGTACTTGTTAATAATTCCTCTCTTGGTCCACTGCTACCTTTACCATTATTATTTGAATTCAATATAATTCTCATACATTGATGTCTCTATCACCTATTATCACAGTACGATTTTCAGAATGAGAACACCTTTCTAGAATGGCTGAATGGTGTAAGAAGAACCGAATCAGAGAGGGAGGAAAAGAGGAAACAACAAAAACTTGGAGCTGAGGCTGCTGAAGCCGCTTTACAACGAGAAGAGACAGTACCGGACGGACCAAAGACAAGTAGCAATGAGTTTCGTATGCAAAGTAACATGTTACAGGGTCCTGCTCTGCCTCCAGTGGCAGCGACCCTCAGCAACGAGATTCTTCAACCAGTGCCTCTAGCAAACAGTATTTCCAAGCCAGCCAATAATAATAAGAATGTCAGGACAGATAACTGGGATGACTTTGAGGGCAGGTCACTACCGTCGCATGATCCGTTCGAACTGGCTGAGCTAGACACTATAAATGATATGGAGGAGTTGCGTAGTGTTCTGGCCAATTCTGCACCGCTGGCCTCAACGGCTGTCCATAACAACCAACTCCAACAGTCCAGCCCTCCTCCTATGGATGTCGACACGGAGGATGCAGCATCTTCTTTGATTAATGCCACGGATATACCAGCATCAGAGGAGAACAATCAAGTAAAGATGGAGACAAATCTCAATCAAGTTTCCTTCAAACCAGAAAAACAAAGTCCTCCTGAACAGGAAAGTAAACCTGCTGCAGTACCTCCGGCCTACCGACCCACAGAGCAATCCGTTCCTCCCCTCCCTAAAAGAACTTTACAAAGTACTTCTATTTCCTCAGTTCAACCACCTCTGAGGAATGATCCTTTTGCATCACATAGTCCCCTTCCTCCCATAGGTCCTTCGAGAGAGAACTCTGAATCCAGTCTAATGTCCTCTAGTTCTGGAGGCGTTGGACCCACTCCACCTGATCAAGGGAGATGGTCACCTCCACCTAGCTACTCATCTGTTGACTACACAGCAGTGTCATCAGGGAGTACTTCTAATGCACCTATTGATCGTCCTCCAAATTACCCCATGGTGAGTAGAGATCATCTTTAATCCACATGTACCCTCCTCTAGGTTTATTAATAACGGTTGCACCTTGATAACCCTCTAATAAGTTTTTGTGAATCACATTTGTTTCTTAAAAAATTAACAGATACCTCTCACTTCAAACATAACTAATTTTACACTAGATCATGGGATGTAAATTATGTACATGTCTGTTCAATAAAAATAAAAATAAAACTGAACTGAATAATCATAAAAAGATATTCCAAAATTGAGAAAGTTTATGTTAAGAAAAGAAAACTAAAGGTTACACACAGCTTACCTGTTTGTTCTTCTTTTCTTTGGGAGGAGGAGGGGGGGGGGGGGGGGGGAGGCAGTCTTCTGTGGATCATATATTTTTCTATACATATTTTTTAACATCACCCCCAAACCTAGTGTAACTGTTGCAGTGTTTTGCATGCTGTTTGTGTTTATAACCCTTCAACCTTCTAAGCAATGTGATTATTTTATCACCTTTTGTTTTCTAGCTTTTAAACCTTTTTATGAATATCACTTTTAGTTATTATTGACAGTCTTGCTTTATATCCAACCTTTCCAATTTTGCTACCAAAAAGTTTATGTTTTTGTTGTTTATTAGTTTGCTGTACTTTATTAAACTTTTTTGTCCCATTTCAACACTAAGCTGTAATTTATTTGCTCTTTTATGCACATGGACATCTTTACAAAGCTTTAAAAAACACTCCTCCTGCAGCCTGAATCATCCATGCCCCTGTACACAATGTATTCTTCTTTTTCAAATGCATCAATATACTTTTCATTGTACTTGCATATTTATTCAATACATGTACAGTATACCGGTACTAGTAATTATGAATCAAGAATAACGTAAAGCAGTTGAGCAATTTCCTGCTGTATAGGAATATTTGCCCATTCACTGGTACCTAGCAACTAAATACTAAATTCATAATGTCATTTAATGACATTATGAAGACAAAACAATCTTAAGTGTGCATGACAGAGTTCATAAATCATAATGCTCGTATACATTTATGTAATGAGCAGACATATTTTCCACACATTTGCAGAAGCAATTGAATGTACTGTAGGCCTAATAATTGCATCAGGGGCCAACATATTATTACAAGCATGATGTTTCCGGCCCCAAGAAATGAATACAGACAGGTTTTATGAAATACACAGCTGTTATATGTGTGAGTCATATCTATTGGAAAAAGTTGCTTGTACTGTAGTACACTCAAGTTGAGACCTTGCATCTAATATCAAATCATAATTTGGGTAGGAAAAGTGTTGATAGTTCAAACATGTTCTTGGCTCAAGACCAAAAAAAGGACTTGTGTTTTTTATATCTTGTGTGTTCAGTATCTGCTAATCATACATGTACAGTATGTCAGGCTGATATTGTAAAAACACCTGGAAGGAAACCTAGCTTTATTACATTATGGCTGTATAGGGACTGGGATTTGCATGAATGTGTAAGTATACAAGCACATGTAAATGCATGCACAGTACATGTATGTAGCACCATTCTATAAAGCTTTTCACATAGATTTGTGTGAAGATGTAAAATGAAGAAAGTATTCATACCAAAGACAGTCATTTTATAGACGAGGAGAAAAGGAGAGTAGGAGAAATACTGTACATGTACATGTAGAGCAAGAAAATGATAATTATTAGGAAGATAAATTAAAAGGAGATCGAAGAGGGATGAACAGAAAGAGGTAATGAGGGGGTGTACATGTAATGACACAAAAGAATAAATTATGAAGAGATAAAAAGAGCATTCTAAAGGAGAAAAAATATGTTTAAATAACAAGATCGAAGTGAAGAGTTGTAGTGGAAAGGGAGAAGAAATCTTCTACTGAGAGCATGAAAGGAATTGCATGTAAACTCTGTAACAGTTTTAATTTCAACAAACTTCATGAAGTTGATTTTGAATTGGAAGACAATATCGTGATCAGATACTCTTCAAAAGTCCTTGTATCACATCAGATTTCATATGAGATGCAGTAGATAACATTCTTCCATGTCCTTCATAGAAATGGAATCCAAAGGGCACTCCTTCCCTACAGTACATGCAGCCCTCTGTTATATCAGAACTTCACTTCATATCAATTATATTTTGTGTAGGGTCTTATCAGGCCTGTTCAGTGTTATTTTTAGGGAAACACTAGAAGAACTTCCTGTTTTTAGTTACCTATAATTAAAATAGCAGCTGTATCTAGAGCATGTTTCTGTGACTTACACAATTAAATAAAATATAACACAATACAATGTATATTAGGCATAGTATGCTTTACTGCAAACATGTTCAAAGTGCATGTACAAAGCTTTATCTGTAATACAGTACATGTACTTGCATGTACATGAATGTTACCCAAGCTTTATCAAGCATAATCTTCTATTTGTTTAGAGGTGGCACCAGTAAATTATGAACCTTTTTCTATCAAAAAGTGTAGATAACATTTTACATTTTGAGTGTTGTGCCAATTGATAAAAAGAAATATTTATCAGTCATAATTATACAAAATTGTACTGAGATATATATTTGCAGTCATGTTTAAAAATAAAAAACCTTACTTGTTTACCAGTATTCCTTGTAGGCTTACACAATTTGTGTTGGAAGCAAACCTTTATAAATGCAATTATATGTACATGTACAGAGGTGTCCACGTTTGGCAATTATACTTCAAGAGTACAATGTATAGTGCCCAGGAGAATCAGCTGCAAGATCTCTAAAACTCTCAGATAAACATTAAAAAAAAAAAAAAAAATCAATTCATGGAGACAGGAATTTAAAAAATGGAAGCCTATTTACATGTTAGGTACATGTACCTACAGTGTATACCGGTGGTGAATATACATGTAGAACATTAGTTGTCCTGAAATAGCAAAATATCATGTACAGGTGTAAGTATGCATACAGTACTGTAGTTACAAGTACATGTATGATACATGTACATATGCACCTACATGTATAGCATGTGCATGCAGTATGTACATTTGTACATACCTAGTAGTACTGTACGTCTGTACATGTACTAAAACACCGTTACTGCCCCTTCAATTTTGTAGGCAATGTTGACCTTTCTTATGTGACACTGTAAATATTAACCTTTGTCATCGTGAACAATGAAAAATAGATTGTCCCATTTTTATAAAAGCACAGGCCACAGGGATATATATGTTGGGGGAGATACAATGCACAAATGTCTGCTTTGATTAAAGGTAATACATATGTAGTTGTGGTAAATTTTGAAAATTGGGTGGATTGTGATTTTTTACAATTTTGATATATTTGGATGCCCCTGAGGATGTATTATATGCACTAGAAAATTTAGCCCCTAAAACACTTCTGCTTGCAAGAAAAATTGAATATAAAAATTTACTGGAGCTCCAGGTAAATTTACATGAATTTTAAATAGCGCCTACGGCCGTACAATGGTAGCTGCAACCATGAAAATCTCAGAATTTAGTTGTGATATATAATTTCCAAACGGGAATCGCTAATTGGTCTATTTTAGTCAAGAAACATTGTTTTATAGCTTAATTAATATCTGGACCTTGAGAGGGAGCTACATGTATACAACATAATGAACCAACTATAATGAACCAATATGAAACTTGCTTGTCAACAATGTTCTCAAAGTTGTCACCCTCAAATAGAAGAAAACTTGTAAACAGTAAAAACCATAAGCTCATCATTACTCTATAATTCTACAGGGGCTTGGAAAAGTAACCGATGGTGATTGAGCTTATGAATATTACTTACACGTACCTCTTCTGTCCACAAATTGAAATTTTTTGCTCGAGTTGAAATCAAAAAATTGATTTGAAATCATAATATCAATGTCTAACACGTACCTCGTCCCGCCCTCCACATTGTTCCATTGCTGTTTTTTCATTGCACTTTTGCAATTCTAAAATGTTGTGATTGCAGTGGCATTTCCTATCTTTTTATCTTCTTCTAGGATGAACTTCTAGATGCTAATTTCTCTCCAGTGGTGAGTTGTTGTGTTTGTTTGTAACTGACTGTTTTGTTATTTTTCTAAATCTATTTCTAATCCTAATTCTTTGATGTGTGGATATAATGTTGACTTTACTCATCTTCAATTGGACAAGCCCAAGATATTTTGATGATGTCCAGCAAACGACCAGACACTGTTGACTTGCCTTTTTTTGCACATTTTTGGAGTTTTTGACCAAGTGGGAGTTGTATTTCACACTTGTACACTTATACTAGCTCATTTAATCTTTTCACAACAAATATGACAACTGCATTCAAGATCAGTATACGATGTACATGTACTTTCCTTTAACAACAAGACAATCCCACTTTGGGTGATTAACTATATGTTTCATGTGTGGATACTAGGAATGGGGTGTTTTTTAAAACGTAACAAATTCAACTTGCCAATTTTATACATCCACTTCTAAACCATGACTTCTTCTGGTTCAAAGTATTATTATTTCATTGTCGCTATCCCTAAGAAAATGTCAGAAGGCTACAAAGCTCACTTACAATCAATGTGCTTATAATATAAAGTCATAAGTGCCTTATAACTCTTAAAATCAAGGTATCATGAGGATGCAGCAGCCTTGTAAAATCTTCCAATAGCCCCCCTTTACAACAATTTTTTGTTTTACATTGAGGTTATATCACAAAAGTTGTATGTGAAAGTGCCAACATGTGTGTGATCATTACAAGATTTACTTTGGGAATGACTAACTGGCATAATAAATTGTAAATGTGCTTGCTGACAATTTGAATAAATATTGTGGCAACTTTGGCCCAGCACCCGTGCACAGCAAATCGTCGCCTGGCTGGCAGAAGGGCGTTAGCTCAAATTTCAATTGTGGCCGTGTTCTACTATAACATTTCTATTAGTCTTTTAAGTTTTAAACTAATTTTCGGAACGGAAAGCAGTTTAAATATCAAACAAATCTTTAAATGCGAATAATTCGAAAAGTAGATTTCGAGTCGCTCGCGTGCTAACGCCCTTCTGCCAGCCAGCCGACGAAATCAGTGTTTTCTGACGATTACTAAAGGACATGCATTAAAAATCAGTGTGTTCACTAATCTTTGCATATTTTCTTCACTTCATGTACACAGAATCTGAGTAGTTACTCCCCGTTGCCACCGGCATCCCGCCATCTAAGCACCATCAACACTGAGCCTCCTCAGGATCCAACGTATGAAGCAATGAACGTCGAGGAGAAGAACTTTGTGAATACTATAGTCAGCATGGGATTCCCTAAGGGAAGGACGGCTAGAGCTGTGAAAAACATTGGCAGTGATGATAGACAGGTAAGGGTGTAGGTTATTAATGAAAGCTATGAACATGGATCAGTTCTATTACAGAGACTGTCATTGAAAAGGCCTTCCCTATGAGAAGGATGGCAAGAGCTGTCAAGAACATTGGCAGTTATGACATACAGATCAATAGAATGTAATTCTATTGATAAAAATATATACAATTGTAAGAGTCCAAGAACTTAATGAATATTGTTGTTATCATGGTATTCCCTAAGTGAAGGACTAGATGACCTGTCAAGAACATGTAGGCAGCTATGACAGACAGGTATGTCGATAAAATCAGGGAACATACAGTGTACAGGATTTCTAAGAATGTTTTATCAGTGCCATCACTGGCATGGGATTTTTCAAGGGCAGAACATCTTGGCTGTCAAAACCCTGTATAGTGAAGACAGAGAGTAAATTGACAGAAGTTTGAAACATTTTTTTTTTTTTTTTTTTTTTGGGGGGGGGGGGACCCAACTATTAACACTATATCATGGTAGAAATGTCCCCTGAATAAAAATACTCTTTAATTGCCAATGTCTTTAGAATATAATGAGGTATAGCTGACAAGTTTGGATGAAATTGTCATGCCACACATGTGTGTAGTCCCATTTACCCTTTCCTTTGTGCAGTGCATGTGATTTTTAGCATGATCGATTGAGTCAATTTCATTTCAGTTTGATTATTCCAAAGTCTACATCAATGTACTTCAAAATCAACTGTTCCAAATTGCATCCAGACAGTTTCTTTCATAATGTCATTAAGTGACCAGGGCTGATTTTTATCTTGAATTTATGACAGCTTTCTTTTAATTTTGTGATTCCATTTGTTACAGGTGGTGGATCTTCTATGTGCAGTTGACTCTCTATGTGGCCAAGGGTTTCCAGAAGGGAAAGTGGAGGTTGCTCTCAGCTTACAAGATAACAATCAAGATAAGGTATGCATTGAATAGAAGCCACTACACACACTTGACGATTGTATGACACATGTTCCGATGACATTAACTCCACGGTCAATATCTTACGCTAATCAAATTCTTGATGTCAATCATGGACCAAACACTATTCCTTTACCTTACCCTAACCCTAGCCCTATTTATTTAAGACTAAAGCCGAGGAGCAGTAGTTGCGGGAGGATTTTTTTGGAGCCTCACTTTATGACAAAGTTTATGACCAAGTCTATTTAGAGGAATTTTTCACATTGGATTTAGGGATGAATGTACCTTCATTTACATTTTACTCAGAATGTCAAATGTCAAATGTCTAGTGTTGGCAGAAAGAACATAAAATGTTCCAAGATACACAACAGTTTATTATGTAAGATTATACTTAAGAAATGTTGGAATTTGATTCACATTTTGTTTCATTCCAGAATATTCTACAATCCATAGCATTTAAGAGTAATTAAGGGACATGTACATCTGGATTCGGAGAGTACCATATTTTCCTATTTTCATTGTTTTGATGTCAACGAAGTACACTTTCTGGGAGGTGTTTCACAAAGATCCTAAGTTGAACTGATCTTTAAGTTGGACCTAACAATTATGGAAAGCCGTTGGCATCTTTGAAAATATTTTGTAAAAGTTATTTTAAAAGGCATAAAACGCGATTCAAATCATTTATGTTTTCTGTTATCAAGAAGATTTCATGTAGTCCGTGGGCCAGAGGGGGCTACCGTGCACCCCCCCTATGATCCTACTTTTTGGGTGTCATTTTGTTCATTGGGATCTATAATATCAGAAAAAAGACGTTCCCAAGAAAAAAACTCATTTGGACACTGTTTTTTGGCTCCTTATTTGAAGATATGTAAAAATGTCAGTTTTTCGTGTTTTGCACACTTTCTTAGGGTTTGTGAAATATGTGCTTACATTTTACCCCGTTTCTCAGCAGATATAACTCTAATCTCCACTAAATTTATAAACAATCTTTTTAAACTATACAACAATAGGTAGACAAAATTATATTATTTTATTTTATTGTTTTCAATTATTAATGACGTTATAAATTTGCATATATTTTGATATGCAAATTTCGGTCTCAAAACCTGTCAAAATCACCTGAAAGTTATATTTTGTCTGCTATTATCATGAAATAAGTTTTCAAACCCCCTAATTTGGTGTACAATTATTCATTGATATGTTATCTGATGTTTCCTGCAAAACAAAATCAGTCAACTCATGTAGACATTGTTTTTTCCCCATTATTTTGTATGTAAACATATCAGTTTTCCGTGTATTATACATTTTCTTAGGGTTTGTGAAATATGTGCTTACATTTTACCCTGTTCCTCAGCAGATATAACTCTAATCTCCACCAAATTTATAAACAATCTTTTTAAACTATACAACAATAGGTGGACAAAATTATATTATTTTATTTTATTGTCTTCAATTATTAATGACGTCATCAATTTGCATATATTTTGATATGCAAATTTCTGTCTCAAAACCTGGCAAAATCACCTGAAAGTTGTATTTTGTCTGCTATTATCATGAAATAAGTTTTCAAACCCCCTAATTTGGTGTACAATTATTCATTGATATGTTATCTGATGTTTCCTGCCAAAAAATTCAGACACTCATGTAGACATTGTTTTTTCCCCATTATTTTGTATGTAAACATATCAGTTTTCCGTGTATTATACAGTTTCTTAGGGTTTGTGAATTATGTGCTTACACTTTGCCCTGTTTCTCAGCAGATATAAGTCTAACCTCCATCAAATTAATAAAAAATCTTTGTAAATCATACAACAACAGGTAGACAAACTTATTTTAATTTATTTGATTGTCTTCAATTATTAATGACGTCATAAATTTGCATATATTTAATATGCAAATTTCTGTCTCAAAACCTGTCAAAATCATCTAAACGTTGTATTTTGTTTGCTAATATCATAAAATAAGTTTTCTAGCCCCCTTTGGTGTAATATTATTCATTGATATGTTATCTGATGTTTCCCGCAAATTTTGTCCCCCCCCCCCCCCGCATATTACGATTAATACATTCTGTATATATAATGTACATTCAATTAAAGTTCCTGTTTTAAAAAAAAAAAAAGCTCAACAAGCAGTATTTCAGTTACTATTGGGGCTAGCCTGTTAACATCAAACTAAATCAAATACAGTATATTACCACATACATCATTGTTTCCTTTTATAGTATCAGCCTGAAGAGGGGGGGGGGGGGGGGGGTCAGACAAAGCCAACTTATTCAGCAGTTGGTCATTAATCCCATTATATGCTATAATATAGTTGTGTTGTTTATACAAATGAATAATCAAACGTATACGGGGTACAATTTCACGAATTTCAACTCACTTGACACAATTAGCAATGGAAGAAGCATGCATCCTCATTCTTGAAGACATTTCAAATGTGCACGGTTATCATCGGGAGTGCTACCAACTTTTTACCAAGAATCTCAATCGACTGTCAGAGATCTTATCTAATGCCACAGAACCTTCAACATCCCGTCCACCCAGATCGTCAATTGATAAAATCATCTTCGATCCTGATTGTATCTTTTTGTAAAAAGGAAGGCTCAAAATCAATCAAAGAGAAAAGCTCTTGGACAACAGAAAGTCAACAATGTAGATTTTGGTGGGTGACAAGTACGATGAAGTAGCTAAACAGAGAACAATGAAAGTAGCCCACAAGAAAGCATTTGCCTGCATATGTAGATTAAATTGTAGATGATGAAATACCTGGCCCTCAACCGCAGAAGCCATTGCCTGTATAGATGACCAGATTCCTACTGAGCTAGAGAAGTTTCTGAACCATTTGTTGAGTGGAAATCCATCTCGACCATCACAAAGAGTGACTAGTCTTGTCATATCTCTTGGGCAAGATATATGTAGGGCAGCCACAAATGGAAAGTGGAAAATGTCCAAGCATATTCTGGTATGGATGACTCTGAGACATCTCTTACGCAGTGCTCAATTGATCACATTCATGAATCGCCTTGTTCTTTCAGAAAGCTATTCATTTTCACTTGAGCTTGAATCTGCCATAGCACAAGCGCTACAGTAGACTTTCGGTATTCTATCTAGACAGGTAGTCCGCCATCCCGTGGAGCCATCAGTCTTCCATTCAGACGTTGACGATTTCAACCAACACATTTCAAGCTTAAGTGGTTCTGGCTCTGTCCACACAGCCCATGGGATTATGCTGCAGGAGATTTCTAACAATGAGACAGTTGAATCTTCAAATATCACAGTACCCTCAGAAGCACGTACATGAACCAAAGATCGTTCCTTGGCTATTGAACATGAAGGTCCTCTTCCACCTTGTTATGTCAACCGATATAAAGCATTCAAACAATGTGCCAGAAATGATATGGCATGGATGCTTGTCCGAAAAAGTAGTGGAGAGACAGGTCAAGAGCTTCCAGGTTGGGCTGGATTTGTCTCAGTAACATGGGAGGTGCCTTCAAATGTGACGACCATAGATTACTATCCTGTTATAAAATATCCCATAACAGAATTCGATACAATCCATGAGTGCCCGAGAGCTGCAGAAGAAGCAAGCCGCAAGGTTGGCCAAGACTATGGCATAACAACATTTGACTTGGGCGTGTGCATGAAGGCATATCCTCTCATTTGGAGTCATCCATAAAATTACAAGAAACACATTGTGTTGATTGGCACTTTCCATTTGATTTGTGCATACTCCAAGATGCTTGGAAAGAAAATGGAAGGATCCGGACTTGAAATTATTCTCTTGGAAGCTGGTCTCATGTCTTCTGGGTCTATGAAAGACGTCATAACAGGAAAGAACTGCAACAGGAGTCTGCATTGTCACAAGACAATGGTGGAGTGCTTAGAAAGGCTCCTTTTTTATGAGTTTCTGTCAATGACTGGAAAAGGTGATGCACTTGTTGGTATAGCTGAAGAATCAAAGAATATCTTCCAAGAGCTAATTCGATCACCAACAAAGGAGAGGCTTGCTGAGGTTGTGGCTAATGCAGATCTGAAGGCGTTAATAGAGTCATACCTTCAAAGCTGATGTTCGAAGAGGATATCTTGGGAAGACGGCACAATTTTTGATGTCGTAATATGTTGATTGTGTTTGGATTGATCTGTCATTGATCAGGTCTGTGAAAGAAAATGACTGTCCATTGTACTTGCACTGCCTGTTCCTTATGCCTGACCTGGTCACAATTACTCCCGGTATCTGACCTACCTTGATGTATTCTTGGTAAACATTAAAGATTCACATCCTGGTGCCATGACATTGCTCAAAAGAGGTGCAATAAGTGTTGCCAGGTAGGTCGCTCATTCCAGGGAACCGATGTGCTGTCGACAAGACAATTGAGGAGATAATCCTGAAGCATGGCAAATTTCGCGGTGGGGGTGGTAGTGGTGTCGGTGTCTCTGGCATAATTGAGAACTACAGTGTATATCAGAGGTGGGCTCAAACATTATGCAGATAATTATGACGTTTGATGCTCACCGTGTAAATAAACACAGAGATCAACAACCAACTCAGATGAGGAAAAGTGAGGGATGTGTATTTAAAAAAGGCCATAGATGATGTAAAAAGCTTCCTCAATCATGTTGATGTTGATGACAAGAATGGATTGTATGTTTTTTCTTCCTGTGCCCACGTTCCAGCTGAGGTTGAGAAAGATGTCATGCATGCAATTACCACAGGGAAAGACCAGAAAGAGATGTTCATCAAAGAGCGATTAGAGAAAAAGACATCGTTCTCTGACCCCTTCAAGAAACTGAAGCTCAAACCATGGCAGAGACAAAAGAGAAATTCAAGCTTAAAACATCCCAACGAAAAGTAAAAGAGTACAAGCAACAAGGGGACATTGCTATCCAGCTGATGGTAAAGGCACAAAGTTCAGGCAGCCAACTTGATCTATGGGAATTCTTTGATCCCTGTTCTCTACTCAATTGGAACATTGGAACAACTTCTTTGCTTCTTTGCTCGCAACCTCCAACCACTGGCAATTCCTTAGTAGTGGATGATGGTAATGCTGTTTTCTACTACCTAAAAGAGATGCCTGCATAATTCCACGATATTTGCATCAAAATTCACAATGGAGTATTGTCCAAATGCGATGTCATCTTCAGCACAGACATGTACAAGCCAGACTCTTGGAAGTCAAATGAACGGACACGGCGTGGGTGTGCAAAGAATGATGATTAAAGGAGGCAAGACCAAAATACCATCTGACTGGAAGCAGTTCCTAACGAATGATGAGAATAAGAAACAACTTATTCAAGATCTTCTGGATGTCTGGAGTAAGCACGACGTGGCTAAGAGCCGGGCTAAGAGGCTGCATGGAAAAAGATGATATTCATCAAAGAAGGAGAAGCCCAACTGCTCACTTCTCAGAATGGGAGAGAGAGACACTGTGTTCTGAGATTCCATCTCTCAACTCAACCCAAGAAGAAACAGATTCACGCGTGATCCTTTACTGCCAATACGGTAAAGGAGCAAGTTTGTGATCATGTGCCATGTGCAGATCAAAAGCCCAAACAGCGATATATTTTTTTATATTGCTTCATTACGCTCATATCACTTCAGACATTACATTACTCTTCCATACAGGGAGAGGCAACAAGCAGCGGCTCAAAGATGTCACTAATTTTGCCCAGCACTCCTTGGACTACATGTTTTCTCAGGCTGTGTCTCCACAAGCGCCTTTAAAGGAACCGGCAAAGTCAAGCCAATCAAACTGTTGCAGCAACGCAACAAATTTGTCAAACCTCTGACAGGACTTGGTGATTCGTGGACTGTACCAGAGGAGTTGCTATCCAACCTGGATTAAATGTACATTATATATACAGAATGTACTAGTTGTAATAAGCGGGGGAGGGGGGGGGGGGGGGGGATGCGCATACAAGTTGACTGAATACTGATTTTTTTTTGCGGGAAACATCAGATAACATATCAATGAAAAATATTACACCAAATTAGGGGGCTAGAAAACTTATTTCATGATAAAAGCAGACAAAATACAACTTTAATTAAGGTGATTTTGACAGGTTTTGAGACAGAAATTTGCATATCAAAATATATGCAAATTTATGACGTCATTAATAATTGAAGACAATAAAATAAATTAAAATAAGTTTGTCTACCTATTGTTGTATGATTTAAAAAGATTGTTTATTAATTTGAAGGAGGTTAGACTTATATCTACTGAGAAACAGGGTAAAGTGTAAGCACATAATTCACAAACCCTAAGAAAATGTATAATACACGGAAAACTGATATGTTTACATACAAAATAATGGGGAAAAAACAATGTCTACATGAGTTGACTGATTTTGTTTTGCAGGAAACATCAGATAACATATCAATGAATAATTGTACACCAAATTAGGAGGTTTGAAAACTTTTTTCATGATAATAGCAGACAAAATATAACTTTCAGGTGATTTTGACAGGTTTTGAGACCGAAATTTGCATATCAAAATATATGCAAATTTATAACGTCATTAATAATTGAAAACAATAAAATAAAATAATATAATTTTGTCTACCTATTGTTGTATAGTTTAAAAAGATTGTTTATAAATTTAGTGGAGATTAGAGGTATATCTGCTGAGAAACGGGGTAAAATGTAAGCACATATTTCACAAACCCTAAGAAAGTGTGCAAAACACGAAAAACTGACATTTTTACATATCTTCAAATAAGGAGCCAAAAAACAGTGTCCAAATGAGTTTTTTTCTTGGGAACGTCTTTTTTCTGATATTATAGATCCCAATGAACAAAATGACACCCAAAAAGTAGGATCATAGGGGGGGGTGCACGGTAGCCCCCTCTGGCCCACGGACTAATGTTCTTGATGTGGAATTTATGAAAAGTCTAAATACTGCAATTTTTGTTTTTGAATATATTTCATTACGAGGCTACAAATAGCTCTCCATAATATTTAAGTCCAAACTTAGAGTTAAGTTTGACTTAGGATCTTTGTGAAACCCCTCCCTGATTTATGTCTTCTTCTATCACTCACCTTTCTATCTTTCTTTCACTTTGCTATAGGCTTCAACCTTCTTGAAGCTGTGGCAGAGGTTTGAGGAACTTGGCTTCCAGGCTGAGGATATCAAGAGAGAGCTGATTGTCCATGGCAACGATGAGGAGAAGGTTCTTGATACCCTGACCCGATGACATCGTCATCATCATCATCATCGTAGTTGTCGTCATCGTCGTAATCGTCATCATCATCATCATCGATATCACCATCATCCTGATCATCAGTCATCCTATCAATTTATACAAAGTAGTGTCTGGCACAGCTGATGTGAAGCAGTCAATGAGTAAACAAATAACTTGACAACCTGGGCCCTGTTGCATAAAACTTATTATTGATGGTGACTTTGCCATCAGTTGTAACTACCATGGTAACAGGGCTCAACAGCCAATGAAAAATCAAGGTTTCCATGGTGGTTACCATTGATGGCAAATTTACCATCAATGGTAAATTTTGTGCAACAGGGCCCAGTGGGATAAGTGTGTTACATGCATGATGGCTTTTTCAGCAGGGATGAATGTATCCTTGTTCTAACTGAGTTATTACAAAATTTTACGAAAAAGTAACACAAGCTACTTATAATACATGTTTGCACATGCATCTCTTTTTCATTTTCACTTGTTTGTAATTCGCAACCTTATGACAATAAGTGAAATTCGCGAAAAACAAAGCCCTTGCAAACATATACAATATTAATAATGACAAAAAAACATGCTATGATATATTGTAGACTTATGCAAGTTCTCAAATCATCAGAAGATTTCTGTATAAATGATTATGTGATTAATTTTAAAATTCTTTGATTGAAGAACACTTGAGCATGTTAGTTAGGATTTGCTTTATTCAATATCCTTCAATGGCCAAATTGGAGGGGGGGGGGGGGGGTTAATTTGGTGCTCCTAGAAGGTGGAGAACCCATATATTGCTGGAGCAAGTCAACAGTGTGTGATGTGGAATGGAATTTTGAAGGGCATTGTGTTGTATATACATGCGCATTTCTGTTAAACTACTTTAACAACTTCACAAAATGAAAGCTTATTAATGTTTATCGGTGCAGCAAATAGTGAAGGCAGCTTGTGACCCAATTATCTGTAATCTGCAGTTATTTTGAAAGGGATGGAAAATCAAACGTCTGCTTGTGCAAGGAAACTTTTGTATGTACATGTGGATGTATGTGTATGTGGGGGGGGGGGGGTGGGGAGGTATAGCCATATGTGTGTAATGCAAACAATTCCAGCAGAGTGAATACAAAACAAATAATTAAATGGCATCTACCATTTTGAACAATGTCTTCAGAATGTATGAAAATAATGTAAAGTGCATATATTAATAGAAATCTGAAAAATCTTCACAGGAAAATGTTTGTGGATTTATAAAATAATTGTTTGTTGTCTTTTAAAAAGAAGTTTTTATATCAAGATTTGTTTTGCTCATCCATCAACATTTGGTGGATTTGGTAACAGTGTTGGTATGAAATTGCTATGTGAAAGTACTAAATTTATGGAGAAGATGGTACATGTATATGTTTGGACATATATTTAAACTATATAAAGAGCAGTTACTTGTGAGATATATTTTTCAGCATGAGTGATTCCATTGAGTTGAAATTTAATTTGGTATACATGTCAAACATCCATGTCATAACGTACTCTCAACTGTATTTGGTATAGATTATACATGTAATATACTTTCATAGATTATTTTGATATTATTTGTTTTGACATGTTATTTTACCAAGCTACCAAGCTACATGTATTATCATGGGGGGGGGGGGGTAGTAATACTAATAATGATAAAAATTATAATGATTAAAATAATAACAAAAACAACAGCATCAATAACAATATTATGATAATATGATGATATAATTATCTGATATTGCGCTATCTATCCAGTAAAACTATCCTAAGGCACATTATGAAATTAAGAAAGTCAGAAAGAAGAAATACAAAACAGACTACAGGATAATTGTGTTAAATTACATTGAGGTACTGCAAGCATTTGGAAAAAGGACTGTCTTTAGGTTAGACTTAAAGGAATCAAAAGTTTCTAAGGAACGTATATGAACTGGGGAATGGTTCCATTATATTCCACATACTAAGAATCTTGCTTTACGATTGGTCAAAAGTAATCATGTGATGAAAGATAGTTCGCCCATCATTGATGGGAGAAGAAAAGTTCGTTAATTGATGACTTGTTGCTCTAAAAGGACGGAAGAAGTGAAATGTTTCCAAAGTGGAATATAAAGCAAATAATCACTTTTTGGTTTCAGGCGATGACAAACTATCACTTCCTTGGCAATCTGAATGTATACACTATCTTTCCTAAGCTTTGCTTTGGAAAGATAACTACATCCAGATCGCCTCGGAAGTGATAGTTTGTCCCATCACCTTCACCAACGGTAATTATTTGCTTATTAACATGGTGCAACAGCTGAGAAAGCCCGGTCTCCAAGACATGACCTTGTTCGCTGGTGCATTATCTGTCTGAACCCTTCGTCTAATTAACATTTTTAACATAGTTTAACCCATTGGTGATGAATATATTTCCATAAAAGAAATACTAGTGAAAAGTATTAATTTGCTCTACATAGTCACTTAATATGCATAAAAGTAATATTGTATTGAAATCATGATGTTATTTTTGTACGCTGTATCGTTTGATTTAGTATGATTAAATTGATTATTTAGACAAATTATTATTTATTTCATTATTATTTAGACAAATCTTATCCATAATCTTTGAATAATCACATAGCATGGTATGTTGTGTAAAATGTTTATAGGTAAACCATATTGTAGTAGAATATTGTTTGGGGTAGATGGCATTGCATAAAACAAGACGTTCTGAAAGTCATGTTTATTTCCACCTATACTCAGCGACATTTACAAAATATTATAAACATAATAATACATATATTCTCTTTTTGTGTTCTCATGCCTGGCCTTAAACTCTCTCCCTTTCTTGGTAATAAGAGTAAGGCAACAGTACTTTACATTTTCCATCACATTGCCATAATAAGAAAGAGGGAGTAAAAGAGTGCAAGTTTTTGGGTTTAAATACAATTCTTCAGATTTTATATATTTGTTATTCTGCATGTGTTTCACTCATTGGGAATGTTTAGATGGTGGGTTATTACCGATATTTCTTATCCCTTTTCATTTTTAGTTTGTTTTTATTTCTAGTTATTGCAATATATTATAAGCCTTTTCTGTAGAAACACTGAGGGTGTTACATTCATGCTGTAAATTATTTCAAAGATTTATATGATATTATAATTGTGTATTATGACTGGCTTTAATAATGAATCCATTAAACTATTAAAAGAAATGTATTGAGTTTATACAAGTCTTTATGTACACAGCATTTGTTTGCAATGCACTGGATATAAGCATGATATTCTTCAAGGCAGTAGTTACCTATTGATTGATTAGTAATCAGGGGGAAGAAAATAGGAAGAAAAAACATTTTTTTTTTTAGATTTGTTGAAGTTTAGAATATAATACATGTATATCCCAAATCAAATCAATCATTCATTAAACAGCACTGTGTACAGTACACATGGTGATTGTATTGATCTGATAGCCTATACATGCCCGGATATAAAGAAGAACAAAAATGGGGGAAAATAATTGGAAAGATGCAGTGAATTTTTTTCTTGGGACATGTCCTTTTGGTTAGGATAAACATTCGATAAAGAAACGATATGCAGGTGTGCACTGTAGCATCGTATGTTTGATATACATGCATTAGTTCACCCAATATATTTCTAATTCATTTACACAAAAACAAGAAGAAATAGATGTAGATTGTTTGTAGAGTTTAACAAGTGGTCATAATCACAGAAAAGATGAAGAAGTTAACAAAATAGATGGACCGACGTTGAACAGCTATTATTACGATTCACGTGATATCTTTCGGTTCTCTGTCTTTCTTTCCCTCCAATTTCTTATTATTTATCTTCCTCCTCTTCTTCTCCTCCCCTCCTTCCTTTTCTTACTACCCTACTTGTTCCCCTCTTCTCCTCCTTCTCCTTCTTCCAATATTTCTACTCTTCATCTTCCTCCTCTTCCTATCCTCCTTTTCTTCTTCTTCTTTTTCTTGGGGTGGGGAACAATGTGAGAATGAAAGAGCGAGGGAGAAATTATAATAGTAATAATACTCAGTTTTTATATAGCGCTTATTATAATCATTAAGCGCTTCCAAACTTAAAGATTATTACCCCGGCTAATAGCTGTACTGCCATTGGGAGAGAGAGAGAGAGAGAGAGAGAGAGAGAGAGAGAGAGAGAGAGAGAGAGGGGGGATAGAGAGAGAAAGGGGGGGGGGGGTAATAGAAGGATACCTTGATGACATACAGCATGATACTTACATTAACCTAATCGATTTCAATTATTGAATACCCGGAAGGGAAATATTTGTTAAGGAAAACATTAGGTCTCTTCCTGTAAGGCTAGGCCATAGTTCGATTATTGTTGACATTGTCTTTCTCATGGCAATGACCTGTCTGTATTATCATCTTCCATCAACCCTCAAAATAAAGGGAAACACATCAATTTGCGTCGGAAGGTATTTGATGATAGAATAAAACCATGTACGCTTATGGGGACTATTACGTGGAATAAAAAATTAACGTACATACTTTCCGATGTTTTTCAACTGTTGATGATTTAGAAGGAGAAGAAGAGGAGGAGGAGGAGAAGAAAATTATGAGAAGAAGAAGAAGAAGAAGAAATAATAAGAAGAAAAAGAAACAAGAAGAAGAAGAAGGAGAAGAAGAAGAAAAAGGAAGAAGAAGAAGAAGAAGAAAGACAAAGAAGAAGATGAATAAAAAGGAAGAAAAAGGAGAAGACGTAGAAAAAGAAGAAAGAAAAGGAGAAGAAGAAGGAAAGGAAAAAGAAGAAGAAAGTAAAAATAAGAAGAAAAAGAAGGAGAAGAAAGAGAAAGAGGAGAAGAAGAAGAAAACCCTGAACCAATGACTATACCTAAACCTAACCCCAACATTACCGAATACCCAACATGAACTTTTCTTTATATGAAAAAACCTTGTGCGAATGTCGCAAAAACAATATGTCGTATCACCGGACATCAAGAAAAAAAAAGATTACCAAACATTAAAGGAAACCGAACCCCAAGAAATGACTTTACTTATTCTGAGAGATCTGTTACATCATTGCCCATTAGTCTACAAGATTCCCCACCAAAATGTATGAGAGAGGTATAAAGCAAGAATAAAGTAGTTTCTCAGCTCGACATGGGCATTGCCATTTTCTTGATAACGTGACGTACTATGCGAAGTCGTTTATCAAGTAAATGTATTCAAATTTATAGATGCTTCCTGTACATACGTGTGTGGTGATGAAGCATTTTATTCACCTGCTATTATCCTTTGTACTACAATTGCAAGAACGCAAATTGCATAAAAAGTTGGTGCTCTTCTGGGGTGAAGGCTTCTCATAAATGAAATAGATTTGTCAACTACTAAAGTGTAGTATTTATAAATGAATTTAATTAATTTTGTTCCCCTGTTATCTATTTTTCACCAAATATAATTTTTATCTTTTCAGTTATGATTTTTCCTCATTGAAAAGTAAAGGTTTCGTTAGTGATTTAAAAATTATTTCCAACTAAAGCTTGGTGCATGGTACATGTACAACTTCAACTGGTACGTCACATTTCCGAGAAAATGGCTGCGCCCATGTCATAATAAAAGGCATCACATCATGCCAGGAATATCTTCATCTATATATCTCTTGTACATTTTCGTAAGGAATATTGTACATCAAAGGGCAGGAATAAATGTCATTTTTCTGAATACTACACTTATTCTTTGGGGTTAGGTTTCCTTTAAAGGTCAATCTGGTTTTTCCGACAATAATTGTCTGAGTATTATATTTTCTTTTGTTCCGAGTCAGGATATGAATCAGAATTATCACATTTTAATGTTTTTAGGTGTTTGTTTTAATAAAGTCAATCCAAGCGTCATCTGTTTTAAGCTAATTGATACTCCAGCTTCTCGACCTAAAGCGAGACGAGATTTCTTTACATAAATGAGTGAAAAATTAGTTTTCTACATTACAGTTGTTTCACTAATTTGTGTCTAACTGTCTGTAATGCATATACAATAGCTAATATAGTTGATTTATAAGTAAGTAAACAAACAAATAAATGAAAATTCTTATCATCAACAAGTAATCGTGACCGAGCGGTTAAGGCGATAGACTAGAAATATATTGGGGTCTCCCCGCGCAGGTTCGAATCCTGCCGATTACGGTATCTTTTTAGCGCTTAGAAACTTCGGTGGTAAGCGCTTTATAAGTAACGTTTTTATTATTATTATTATTTATTATCCTTATTAATAAAACATGTTTTTTATTTAGAGAATTACTACAGCAGCCTTCAAAGAAGGATATTGATAGTCAAGTTGATTAATCACGATTTTTGGATGTAGGCCTATAGAGGAAAAAAAAAACGAACGAGTGATCGAGTTCCGTCGTTACATCGGAAGTGGTGAAGATCTCTCCCGCAGTGACCATACGTAATCTACACATCACAGGCAAACCAAACACTAACAAAGTACTTTGGCATATTATTCATGTGTCGGGGCGTCGAATCATAATCTTGATTAAGGAAAGAGGGGGGGGGGTACAGGAATGCGAATTAATCATGTTAATGGGCATGATTTCTTCCATAGGATGCACATGCAATGTATACTATTAGGGGCACCTACCCCCCTGCCCTTTCACCGGGAATCAGTACCCCTGTTCCAGTATAGCACTTGAAATTAATTAAATGTATTCATTGATGATTATTAGTACTTCCATAGATCACGTTCTTACAATGATAAACTAGGTTAATGTTAATAATTTTGTTGTATGTTTTATCAACAGAATAACATTATTTTTACTTTGAGAACCTGACGAGTATTGTGAATACTTGTATGAATACACATCGTTCATTACATTTAGTACATTCATCGATTTTTAAAACAAGCATTGTTTTTATATCTACCAGTGTAACACATAAATTGTATTTCTTTACATATATGAATAAATTATCATTCAAGGTACCTTTGAAGGAACACGTAGCAAAGGAAGACCCAAGGTAAGATGGAATGACGGTCCTAGGGATATCACTGGCCACCCTTTCAATACACTCTACCGTATTGCAGGAGACAGATGGAAAGGTCTCATCACATGGGTCACAAAGGGTCAGCCATGAACTATAGGACAACAACGACGACTAATGTGCATAACTTTTGTTGTCATTTGACCACAAAAGCATAAGAATACAAAAAAGTTGAACCTAATGTGCCCCTTTGCCCTTCTCCTTTTCAAGGCTTTCGTCATAAAAATTGAACTTGAGGTATCCCATTGGGAAAGGTAATGAGTCCTATCCGAATCGAATTTAAGATTGATGTTCAAGCATCAAGCGAAATTAATAGCGGCTATCGGAATCACCTACGGTAACCACAAAAATAAACCCCGTCAGCAAGTGGCCGCGAAAAAAATTAGGATTTCCCAAAATAATTCAATCTTTTCTCGTCAATTTGTCACAAAAATATGAATGAATTCGTAAAGGTAATGTCCAATTAGGTTGGAGGCCATGTCTCCTTATCTTACTCTAAAGTTTTGCCAGAAAAAAAGAAGTAAGCAGTTAACTTGGATGCTTTCTTCGGAAGTCTACAGAAATCATTACAAAATCTTATCAGAGTGGTGAAAAAGTTCAGGCATGACTATGAAAATAGCAATTTGTTGTCATATACGCTGCTAAGAAGGATATGACATAAAGTACCATTTCATTTTTTAAAATATATGTTGACAAATAATCGGGAAAAATGTTTAGCGGTTATTATCTCAGAAAATAAAGAAAAAACAACAACAAATAGATTACAATACTCCTAACTAATTTATCATTTTAGATGAGTTATTTGTACCGCGGAGCAATCATAATTCTTATCAATTATCTTTAAAATAAACACTTTGTTTCTCACTAACGTTAATGATTTCATATGAAAATCTCGGATTTTTTTTCCCCTTTCATTCTGGATAAATCAAGACAGTTAGGGCAGGTAGGAGATTAATCACCAATAATATGTCCATACTAAAGTTTCGCTTCTCAAAATTTTAATGAGAACAAAAACAATTTGTCTTTTTGATTAGTTTCTAAAGGAAGCGATACTATATACCAGGACCTAAACGTATGAAACAATTCTTTTTATTCCCTAGGAAATGACTACCAAGGCAAGCAGGAAACCAACTACCTATGACTACAATGATATCCATTTCCTTTCAAATTTACCTTTCATTGCTGTCATTGTTGCATGCTGCTCAAATTGAATGTTTTATATTAAAAAAGCCAAACATATCTAAGAAAAGGTAAAGGCATTTGAAAGATTTCGCTTAAAACTCACATTATAAGGTTATGTCTGAGCCCATGAATAATGGCGACTCTTTGTGTGGTATGCAAAAGTATTTTAAAAAGTCATCAAATTTAACTGATTAAATTATTAAAGTATTGACTATTCATGTTCGAAAAAGCTATGGCCGCATAGCTACAGAGGGGAACAGCATAGCACCGGGGGAGGGGTCACGTGCTTCCAATCACATATTGAAAATATAAAAGAGAGAGAAAGAGATAGAGCGAGAGACGGAGAGAGAGAAAGAGAGAGACGGAGAAAGAGAGAGACGGAGAGAGAGAGAGAGAGAGAGATAACGAGGGAACATAAAAAGGACCATGATGACGTGACTGCTTCCACAGCCTCCATGAGCAATTCATTCACCAAGACTCGCACGCTCCTCACCGTTACCATGGTTACAAGCCCCTTTTCCCGAAGTTTCTAAATTCCAAAGGATCGCAATTCTGAAGGTTCGTTATTCCGAAAGCTTATAATTCCGAAATTCTTATTTCCAAATAATTTCAAAAATGGCACAGAACCCCGTTTTCCGGAATTAAGAACCTTATTTCTTTTTTGTATCTATGAATCCTTATTAATTTTCTGAATGTTATGAAACCCTGGTATGGGAAATTTGTGCTTTTGAATTTACGAATCTTCGGAATTATGAACCTTGGGGGGAAACGAGTGCCCCTCTTCCTACTCCGTGCTTTGCCATTGGACATTCATTAGCACAACACAACACTCTCGGAACACTCAAGAACTAATATTACAATGATTTTGAACTCTTTTTGAAAGTGTGATATGATATCTCCCAATCACATCGAGTGAGTGAAACTTGTGGAAGTGAATGATAAGAGCAAAGGGCAAGAACGATTAATATGAATAAGGAAATGTTTCCAACTACAGTGATCTACAGTGATCTACATTATGATTTAGGTTCTCTTAATCATAATTATATGTAACTTAAAACAGAAGATATCGGATTCCGGAAATTGTATTGCATTTCGAGAGAACCTGGTTTCAAGTAATTCTGAGTTTGTTTACATTGTAAAAGATGGGTTGCCTGGACCGACTAGATTACACTTACGATAATAGATCAAGTCTCGCGTTACCCATCATATTGTATTGAACATATCACATGAAATATATCACCAGACGAAACACATATCGCATGGTCCAACTCATTTTCTCAATTCAATGGAGGGGGGGGGGGGGGGGGGGTGGGTATTAAAATAAAGTGAATTGAACCTTTAACACGCAGGTAATAAGATTTGAGTACTTAACCATTTATTGCAGAAATATACAACGAAAGTGTTAATGCGTTTACACCTACGGAATTAGGCAATCATTGATATTATTTCAATATTAAGTGATGTAATCATTCTAATCAAGCTTTTCAGCAAATTAACAACATTAATCTCTACGACATTTGGTACAAAATGTTGCAATTTAAAGCAGCAAGGTTGCGATTCGATCGCAACTTGACATCAATCGCAACTGAGTATATACTTCAGATTCAGATTGCAAGTTTGTGATTAATGGGAGGACTTGCGATCGATTTGGATAAATGACAACTCATCATAAGACATAAAGGGTCTTCTCATCTCATTGAAAGTGTTATAAGCCAATAACCATAACTTAATTCGTACAAAAGTTTAGTTCTTTGAAGAAAAAAATTATCCAATATTATGAAGACGATGGTATGTAAAACAGTTTTTTAAACTAAATGGCAGTCACTTCAACATTTTGTTTGTATGAACAACAAGGAAAGAAATGTTAGAGTATTTTGTTTTATTTGAGTTAAAGAAAGACAGACTTAATTTCATTGATTTATAAAATGATTTGTTTGACTCAATAACATAGCCTATGGAGGGCTAGCACGTTAAAAAAAACACCTTAACTTGCGAGTCAAATTTGAAGTAGACGCAGTTAATCCTATAGGAAACATTAAAGTAATATGTGGTCGGGTCCGAACGTCCGGTTGCTTTCAGACATGAAAGATAATAAAGGTGAGTCACTCATTCACATACAATTAAAGGTGAAATTAACTATGACAGAGACCATGAAATGGAAATTATACAATTTACACGCTGAAATCACATAGACGGCTGTAATATAATATTTGCATGCGGATGTATATGTACAGCGTGTGCAATAGATCCGTTTAAAACTTGTAATGTTTTTACTCTAAATTCTAAATGAAATGTGATGATTTCTTTATTTTACTTTGCTGTTTGTTAGCACGAACTACAGCATTTGCTTTTTGTATTCCATCTCAATAGTATAGCGCTTTCTCAAGCATTCGTCATCGCTTCATTCATGGAAATTATCATTTTGCTAAATTTATTAAAAATGCATTCGGCAAGTATATTTGGAACTCCCGTGAAATTTCTTTTTACTCTTGCATGTGTCTGTTCATCTAAAATTATCATCATGCTTCATTTAAAAAGGTGAGTGTTATGAGAGCTACATGCTATTTGTCCATAGCAATAAGGAAATTATCAAATTATTCATATGGTGATAATGCTTAGGCTGAATGAACTACTAAGTATATCATAGATTTACACTGACACGACCCTCACTTTAATATAGAATAAAGCTATCATTAATATCCAAATAATACTCTTTCCATAAAATTCATAATAAATATCATACATTTTCTTACTAATTGATTTAAAGGCCATTGTCTGACCGTGTGAATGTAAAAAGTTTATGAGATTTAATCGAAAACTTGGCTATCATAATTTTATATCCTTAGTAATGATTATGTACATCAATCTCTTTCATCACCTTAAACCCATCATTTTTATAGTTAATGTAAATGTAAGGATTACCTCTATCTACATCATTTAAGTAAATGGTAAGCCAAGCAGAAGGAGTAGGTCCTCTGCTCTGAGATATAATACATTTCAATTTAGTTTGATATTTGCGCGTAAAGTGGGAGTTCATCATATGCCGAGATTTCACTTTCCCTCGTGATATTATTCGTGTCTTCTAAAGTCGAGTCACCAAGAACTTGATTCATATCCATGTAGTCCGATACCATCGTACCACCCTCGACATCGTCCATGCAGGCGTAACTATCTCCGTCGCATATCGAACCGGTGAACGACTTCATAGAACGTGTGTCTGTAACAGCGTAGTTGCAAAGATTCTCAATCGAACCCGGTTGGTCCCAACTCTTCCGATTCTTCAGTGACATACCCTTAGGATCCCGTGATGGTTTCTCAGGCTTCCCGTACAGCATTGATGCACTCACCGCCGACTTCATCCCGCGGTACCGTCTCGGCGATCCCGTCAATGATGACGGTTTAGAATCTTGATAAAAATGGGACACAGTGTTTGACTTGCTGCGCATTCGCTTTGCATCTTTCACGGCGTTATCGTCTATGTCTTCGTATGGATTCGGATTTTTCCCAACTGGTTTCGTGCTTGATGTTTGATTAACGAATTCTGTTTCCTTGAGTTCCGGGCCACTGTAACTTTGTCGACGCGGGGTGTAATGTCGCGGTGGATACCTCACTCCATCCAACGTGTTGGACTTCCTTGATTTATCCGGCATGGCATAGATAGGAGGTAAAGTGGAGTGAGCACGTATGATATCAGGGTTTGTATCGGGGTAAACCATCTCCTGGTCGCCGCCGAGATACGCCTCATCCTGACGTTGATCACGCTTTCCGCGATGCTTCTTGAAGCTCATGCCTCGACCCATCGCTACCCACTTATCACGACGAGTTTTCGATTTCGCAAGAACGATGATCACCACAATCAGAACCAGGATCAAGAATGATAAAACAGCGATGATTGTTATGATTGTGGTATTCAACAACGGTTCGTTTTTTCTTGGTGCGATACTGCTACCGACTCGAAGAGTGACGAATTTCGGTGTCGGTTGAGTCGGTGTGGATGTCGGGAGATACACGGCGAGTGACCCTGCACCGTGTACGACCCCATCAATACTACGAGCAGTGCACATTACTGTTATGCCGTCATCTGCAAGTTCAGCACTCAAAATTCGCATCGCCTGTTTCATGAGACCCTTCTGTCGATCTCCGAGATCGACTACCTGCCCGTTCTTAGTGATTGACCAGGAATACGTGATTTCCTGGTTGGAGAATGATGACAACACAAGTTCGGCTTGGCATTCGAACCGTGCTACTTGCCCTACCATGACACCGTTACTGTATGGCTCGACGCCAAGGACGATGGGTGCCTGCATGCTCTGCTGAAAACGACAAGTGCTCATTTGACCCGTGGTCGGTGATGTCCATCGACATTCGAAGTCGTTTAACTGATCAACGCGATCCAAATTCTGTCGACTTATAACTCGATCGGTTAGTCGAAAATCGATGGGCACTAATACTCCATTCTTGAAGAGTTCTGCAGGAGGATTTGTGGTACTGGATGGCTCGGACCAAACACAATTAAGATCGCATACGCTTTGGTTTGAACTTGGTACGGTAACATACTGACATGTGGGACTAGATTCCACCGCGACAACCGTTAGCGTCGCTGATCCTAGCAGTTCGTTAGTCACAGGATTTGCACTTTCGTATCGACATTCATACGTTCCCTCGTCAGACATTTCTAAGTTGAAGATTTCCAAGGGAAAACTCGGCTCATTTTCATCGTTGTGTATCAGGTATTTGGGATTGTTGTCAAAGACATTCCAATTTCTGCTGATGTATGTAAAGAGTCCATCTGGGGCTCTCTTTGCCCAAATCAGATTATAACTGTTCAGATTCCGGACGGTGCATTCGAATGTTACTGAACCACCCACAACACCATTAGCATCAATTGGGAGTTCGTCTAAAGATGGTAGCTGAGCCTTTGCTCCTTCGGTCAAGAGATACAATATAATAAACAAACACGGTTTGAAAACAGAACGCCGGGACATGTTGGTAGTTTGTCTTGTTTCTAGTCTGATACAACACAATTACAATGCAAGATTCATTAAGCCTGATTACTTATCGAATTCGTATGAGGCCACAATCTAGTATAAAGTTGAGATTGGCTCACGGGCTTCAAAATTGTTAGAGGAAAGACTGACCTTGCAAAATTTTTGTCGCATTACGATCCTTGTCAAACCGAGTTTGAAAAGAAGCAAACGCACAATGTAAAGTTACCCCACAGAATTGTACTTCTCCAAGAAAACGTAAATATGATGTGTTAATTGAGCGACCAATTTCTCAATCGAAACGTCTTGTTAATTGTAGCTATAATCCTCGGCTCAGTTATATACAGGAACAAGCAAAACAATGATAGTTCTCCACCACTTCAAAACAAAGTTCTCAAAACTTATTCATCGTTATGTCTGAAATACGCAATTCAAAACTCTCTTCCGAAATCTGTTGAGTGTATGCTCATTGCTCAAGCTCAAACGAGGACCATCGAGTCATTATTCAATCCTGATTTTTGTTGTCTCGAAAAGTTGTATCAACGTCAATAACTATTGCAGGAATGACTACTCTTTTTGTCTGTCATGCTGTCAGATAGTTCCCTTCACGGACTCGACATTGCCTCATTTCCGAAACCAGACAGTCCTGTCAAATACGGATGCGAAAACTGATTCGCAATGCTGAAGTCCGAATCTTGATCGTCACACTATAAGCGGGCGCTCTGATCTGGTGTCTGCTAAAAAGTCCGCAATATATGGCAGCTAAAGCATAGTCTCCATTTCCAAGCTTGAATTTCGAAATATTTCCCTGGGCAAAGAGAGCGTCACGTCATGTCATGTTCTTAAATTACTTGAATATTGCTTTTTGAATGATCTGATGATTGTTTCAGTGAAGCTTTCAATTTCCCAATTTTTGATCAATATCCTCATAACGGGTGGTTTTCGCTCGTGTCTTTTGATTGTCAGCGATCAGACGGAAACAGTTATATTCAGTAGCGCACTAAAATAACATTGATTTCCGGAGACTGCGCTGTTTCTTTTCTTTCTGATACTATTTGATCAGATAACTATTTTCTACTAAATAATTCCTTAAATATGTGGCAAAGGGTATGGTTTGTAGAGGAATCGTGTTTTATAATGGTCCATTCACGCGGACTCTCAGTCCACGGCTTGAGGGTTCGATTCCTAGTCTGGCACCAACGTCCTTTGGGAAGACATTATAATCCACCGATACATTAAGGATTAAAACAAGAAGTTCGTGTGATTTTCAAACAGACCCTCAAACGAAAGGGAAACTTTATATTTGGCCTGTTCTAGAATTTGTATTGCCCTTCAAAGAAAAAGAAGCAGAAGAAGAAGAAGAAGAAGAAGAAGAAGAAGAAGAAGAAGAAGAAGAAGAAAAAGATGAAGGAGAAGAAGAAGAAGAAGGAGAAGAAGAATAAAGTGGAGAAGAAGAAGAAAAAGAAGAGAAGATGAATGAGAAGGAAAAGGAGAAAGAGAAGGAGAAGAAGAAGAAGAAGAAGAAGAAGAAGAAGAAGGAGAAGGAGAAAGAGAAGGAGAAGAAGAAGAAGATGAAGAAGAAAAGGGAGAAGAAGAATAAGATGGAGAAGGAGAAGAAAAAGAAGAAGAAGAAGAAAAAACCTTGATATCGTCCCTGGAATCAACCACTAATTTGCATGTAGGCTACAGTGTATCAGGGACAATGTCTATCATGATGACACTTGTTACCCCTAAATCTTGAGACTAGCTTCTTTTTTTCCTTCTAGCACAACTATGTCAAAGCTATAACAAGTTCCCGTCACCGGAACTACTTTCCTTGCCAGCTTCCTCTCACCTTCTCATCCAGGTCCAGAAATAATTTCCCGCAAACGTAATCAAAATAATCACTATGATACGCAAATGGTTGCCATGTCTATCTTAATTTAAAGTGACGGCTGAGCTATGCCAAGGTGATATAAGACCTTCAGGAAAATTAAAAAGTAGTTCATGTTTAAATTTAGGGTTCAGATTTGACGGCCCAAAAGCAATTACAAATTCAATCAACGGATTATGTACGTAGAATGAAGAAATTGACCGACTTTCAAAGGTTCAATCCTTGAATATTTAATCAGGCGGGCACATTATTTTGAGGAAATTGATAAATGATAGAGAACTTAAAGTTTTAATTTTGAATAACCATGTTCCGACCGATGTTCATTTCGTTTTTTGCATGTATTGATTCCTTTTACTAAATCTAATGAGATGATTTAATTCACTTATAAACTCCGATCTTGCGACAGCATGTCGTTATTTCTACAAGTTTTTATAATATTCTTTGATTTTGAATTTCCTATTTCGCTTTCAGAACACTGTATTGCATGGAAGACCATGTGTTATTCATTTTACTAAACCTGTGTATTAAAGGTGTTGGAAATTCTCGTGCCATGTGTAAAGGTACTCTTACAAGGCAACATCTTGATTGAAACTTAACATAACCGAACAACGGTTTAGCATGGGTCTAGCCATCGTGAGTGGGGTGGGGGTTGAGGGGGGGGGGCTCTCTAGGTTGATGGCCGAAACACAACAGAACAGGGTAATACAGTGAGGGAAGGGTGCGGGAGGGTGGCGTATATAACCATCGTCATTCTGTTTACTTTGGCTTTACCATCACTCCTCTCTTTCTCTCTTTCTCTTTCCCCTTTCCCCCTCTTTTCCTTTCCTTTTTAGTCTTGCTTCATTTGATTGGGAGACACATGCCTTCTAAGCCCCTATATTAGAAAATCAAAATTAAAAACGAAAGATCATGAACAGATCATTTTTATCCAGTCACAATTTGGCATCTGACTCATATCAACTCTTTGAAAAATCTTGGGAATAAAAATATGCCTTTCCCCTACAAGAGTGAAAACCATTCAGACAGCGATACAGATTATGATTAGTCTTTTATTCTAGCATGATCTAGTCGATATACAACATTGTCATCTTTCCTTCGTGAAAATGCATTCCTCTCTCGCATTCCTCGCACGTATTTTCCAAGGGATGACGTCACATAATGATTTCACATCCGTGCTAGGTCAGACGGTCGCGAGATAAGAAATTTCAACGGCGTTGGCGGTTTTAAAACCACCAGTATGGCAATCACGTTTTGCTAATTTCCATTGATTAAGGATCTATAAAGCGACGGGCCGGATATTTCTTAATATTTCTAAATATATTTCTGAAAAATAAGACTAGAGGTTTTGTTTTACATTCTTCCCCTTTCATTCCCCCTTTTTTTCTTGATGCCAAGTGCCTGCTCTCTGTATCACTTTATCTTTCTGATGAGCGTTGTTTAACTCTGGTTGTCTCTTGTAATCTTATGTCATCTCTTGATATTAGTAATAGAAAAAGTTCTTGTTGGATTCCCCCTTTTTTAATGTATGTTTCAATTCAATTCAATTCAATTCAATTCAATAAAGGTTTTATTCACATGACGTTCTGGCAGCCGAAGCTGAACTGTAGGTCATTTACAAGATATGATGGTTAAAATACAGCATTGTACATGTAAACATGAAATAAAATTAATGACATATAAAATGATAAATATACTAGATACATTCATACGTATAATAGACAGCGTCATTAAAAATAAAAATATACAAAATGCATGAAGCTTAATTTTTATGTTAGACATGCGTACATTTAACGTCATTTATATTGGATTATAATTATGATTCACGATGATTTATGTTGATACTATGTGACGTTTCATTTGAAATAAAAAATGATCAAGAAAATATGAAGACAAAAAAAGTTGGAGGAAACATAACACACACACACAAAAATGAATTCATGAACCTTCATCTTGTATTTTAAATTGATAAACTGAATCATATCGGCCTGTTGCTCATAGTATAGTGTTTGAAAATAAAAGCCTATGTTGTTTAGTTGGATATTTTAGGAACACTTGAACAAAATAAATAGAAAATACCACCGTTTTTTCTCAATTTTGTTGTTGTTGTTTTGTTTGATTGTTAGATTGCTCTGTTATACTTCCTCTCCATCTTTTGTCTAATCAATTTTGTTATCCCTTAAATAAAAAAGTCTTGAAAACAAAATCAACGTTTCTTTAGAAAATAATCTCAACTCACACCTGCCCCTCGAAGCACACATATTGGTCTACACATTTTATTTGCATAGAGGATGAGGAAGATTTTATTACTATAGTTTTTTTTGGTGCCGAAGTTATGAACAACTGTGTTTTGTATGTGCATGCTATACGGTTGTCATACAAACAAGTTGTTACTAAAGGTGGAAGATTCGTTTTGAATAAAATTCTATAACGCCATCTATTGACACTAATAAAGAAATTGAAGAATGGTCAAATAATAAATAAGTATAAATATATATATGAGAGAGAGAGAGAAAGGGAGAGAGAGAGAGAGAGAGCAATTTGCCTTTTAAATTGAAGTTTGGGTCCGCACGACATACGACAACGCCATCTAGTGACACTAATAAAGAAATGGAAGAAATGAGAGAGAGAGAGAGAGAGAGAAAGAGAGAGAGAGAAAGAGAGAGAGAGGGAAAGAGAGAGAGAGAGAGAGAGAGAGAGAGAAGGGATGGGGGAGCTGGTGTAATAGAAGTAGAGAGAAAATAAAGATGATAGGAAGCTTTTCATGCTGTCAACAAACAAATGAGAAAGTGATGAAACATCGCTATTTCAGGTTAACGTTTACTAATTTATTTATCAATGAGGTGATTAGACATATCAATGACAATTTGTTTGAATAAAAGGGTCTAAGACGTTTGTCTCATTACAATATATTCCGACAGTTTATTGTTTAATTATATCATATCTATTGTTCCGTGCGATCTTGAATAAACACGACAGACTTACAATCATGCAATCTTTTGATAGAAAAATAAGGAAGTAAATCTTGTGGAAAAGAAAGCTAGTATTGCCAAAATCGTTTATATGTATTAGATCCTGTGTCCTCGAGATTAGCCAATAATTCAACCAGTATACTTAAATTGAAAAGATATTTAACGGTATCTATTTAAGTCTATTACATTGAAAGGGAAAATGTAATGATTTTATACAAAGAATCGATCCAATAACGATCTTTTTAAGTGCAGCTCCTGAAATTGAAAGGCCTATGAGCAGATTACCTTATTAGTCGTTAATAGTGATATTAAATATTCGTATTGTGCGTATAATATCAACAAACACTTTGTCATATCAATTACTAGTTTAGAATTATTTAAATATTAATGACATATCACTGAGAGTGAAACATCGCCTATATCCTCATGTGCCATCATGATATATACAATATATCACATGAAGGTTATTTCCTCTGTCGGGTATAAATATGTAATAGGTACAACGTTTGACACTTTAGAGCGATAGAAGTTTTAAAAATCCACTCATATCGAACTGACGATTGTACATTACATTGATTTTATTTATTTTCTTCTGCCTTATGCATTCTATATGAATATATAAAATTTTCGGTAACATAACAAACATAAAATAATAATAAGTACTTTCTGACAATTAATAATAAATAAGCATAAACGTAACAATTATTAAAGAAAAAAGTAGATAAATTGTCAAATTATCATATTTGATAGAACTTTACACAATTATTTGCGGAAGAAGGACTGCCATTGTAAGCAAATTGCTTGAAAATATGACATTCTAAACAAATTCTTATGAAATATATAAAAATAAATAAATGTATTGGCAAAAGTTAGTCTCTTATGACTTTTCCAAAATCGTATCCAAGGAATGTTGTAAAACTTAAGTTGGATTTATTTAAAAAAACTTTTCATTGTGCAACTTCATAGTTATCTGTAAAATGCTAAGAGAAATCTTCGATATACTAATGCAGTATATACAAACACAGGTTATACTACTAGTGCTACTAGTACTACTACTACTAATAATAATGATTACAATAATAACCAAAATAACAGTAATAATAATTATGATAACTGAAAATAATGAGAATAGTACAGTAGTAGAAGTAGTATTAGAAGTAGTAGTAGAATTAGAAGTAGTAGTAGTAATATTAGTAGTAGTAGTAGTAGAAGTAGGAGTACTAATAGTAGTAATGATAGTAATAATGATAATAATACATTGTAATAACAAGACAAATATTTGTTAATCAATGATAGGTGTAAGTTTATTAAGCTTCTAATAAATTGTGATTATAACGTTTTCTGAAAAAACTATGTATTTTTTTTTTTACTATTAACATGATTAAGGGTTAAGGAACAGATCCACACAAGTCGTGAAAGGTTGTGAAAGATCGTGAAAGGTCGTGAAAGGTCGTGAAAGGTCGTGAAAGGTCGTGCAAGGTCGTGAAAGGTCGTGAAAGGTCGTGAAAGGTCGTGAAAGGTCGTGAAAGGTCATGAAAGGTCATTGTAATGAGGTTCATGGAAAAATCTGTATGAATGACACTGACCTATTCTCATTTTGTAACGTATTGGTTAGAACTACATACAGGATGCTAACTGTACAGCAACGACAATATACGGATGTGGGAGTAATCCCTAGAATCGAAACAATAACCTGCGCCCTGTATGCGTCCAGCGCGCTAGCAACACGCTATGCATTTGGTGTCAGCTAGCTGTATCTTCGACAAAAGTTGGGCGCACGACAACGCACTGGCCAAAATAGGAATTTTCCAATGCGCTGGCCGTGCGTTCCCCATGCGTCCCCTCTGTGTGACCGGGCCTTTATCAATGGTTTTAAGTGATTTCTAGGATGCAGTGTATTCTATCTTTCCAGAACTGTCACAGATGACCGATGCCTTTACCACACCCAATTTCTATTGATTTTAAGCCTGGCGATTATTTCCGTGTCTGCATTTACAACAACGACGAAAAATCAATCCATTTGTACATACAAATGAAAGAATAATAACCAAATCTGGAATTGTGGCAAAAATCAGTAACTCGTTATGAATAATGCATCTACAGACCCACGAAAGAGAGTCAAATATTGTTTTAAACAAATAAGCAGTTATATGAGACTTAGTTGAATTATTTACTTATAGATTGCAATAGACTTATCAACATTTCAATATAGAAATATTCAAAATAGATATTTAACTGTACAATAAACTGTTTCGTCTTTATATACAAACACACATGTATACACGATTCAATTAATAATCATCTACGAATGTATAGACCACTTCATCAACAGCAGCATACTGCGGAGATATCACCACGTCGGTAGTATTTACAGGACTGATTCTACCGACATCATCGACCGTTTCATAGACGCCGTTATCATGATCTCTATCGTCTGTCGTTATCTCCGATTTCGATTCTTTTAGCTGTGTCTTCTGATGAAAAGATCGCTGTGGTGTGTCATATTTCGGTGAATTTATCGGAACGACGTCGTTTTGGTTTTTGATTTTTGATTGCTGCGCCATGATTTCGTAGTCACTCACCACGCTGTATGCAGTATCCCCTAGGAACTGTGACTGGCATTTCCCGCGTTTTGGTTTCGGCGGGGCAGATGAGAACAATGACGATCCGTGTAAAGATGTTCCCTTGATATCTTTCTTCATGAATCTGGTAGGATGTGGAGGTGCAAGGTGACCCGGTCTTCCACCAATGATGCTACCATTATTGCAAGTGTCAGAAGAGTCCCTCGAGGTAATAGCCGATATGGCATAGGAATTCTCGCGTTCTAGATCAGGCTTATGTTCTCGCGTTTTCTTATGTCTGTTTGTTTTCTTAGTTTTATCTGGTTTCGCATAAACAGGGAAAGGTTGAGAAGGGACACTTCCATCGACTGTATCTGCCTCTGCTTTGCTTTTAATGCTCATCTGAGCGTATTCGGAGCTAACATGGTGGTCATTGTTCAAAGATGGCTTTCGGTACGACAATGCTCGGCGGCCTCGAGGTGGGGTCCTTAATGTGCTCATTCTCATCTTCTGTGAAGTCCATCGTTTGTTGCTAGAACTGCTATGCAGCGACGTCATCGACCGCGACCTTGGTACATGAAATTCTTCAACATCTTCATGTGAAACTATATCGTAGTCATCGTCATCAAGCACGGGCAAAGACCGAAACCGAGAAATATTATTCTTAGTGTTTCCTGACGGTTCAGACCCTTGCCCATGGTGAACTTTGGTCAATTCAGACATTGATCCGGTTGATGAACCCTCGGGAGTTCCACGGCAGTGGTCAGCTTCACCATTCGTCTTGTCATTTCGCGCTCTTTTATCTTTAAAAGACACCGCGTATGTTAGCTGGCCTTCATTCACGGAAACATGAGGTACGTTGTTGGAACTATTGGTGCCATAAGTTATAGAATAAGGTTTGCTCCTATTCGCTTGTACAGACAACGATCTTTTCCTCCTTCGCATAAGTACGACAATGATAATGATAATGACTACAGTGACAATAACGAGGAAAATTAGAATTATTGCAACGATAATCTTACGAGTACGACCCGTAGCATTGGGAGATTTCGTCATTTCAATCGTACTATTCGAGTTGATTGTTGTAATCTTATACCTTGATGTCGGTGTTGGGGATGAATGCGAGTCGGTGGTGGACGGCGAAACGACGCGTATAGTAGCAAAACTGGAAACCCAGACATCGTCTCCCTGTGAAATGGCTCGACACTCGACCAATAGATTCTCATCCTCCTTGTGTACGTTGCTGATTGTGATTCGGGTTCCGTTATCGATCCTATCACCCACAGACAAAAAGATGTTCGTCATATTAACGATGTTCCAGAACTTGGTCTGGACAGAGCTTTGGTCGCCTTCAGTGCAACTGAAGACACCATCGGATCCTAGTGCAACTTCGTTGATAAAGGGATCGACACGAATGATACCACGGTTTCCAGCACTGGATCTGTCCGAATTCGAGCATGATTTCGTAACCGACCTCATGGAGTCATTCAAATCGAATACAACAGTACAGCTCAACATAACATTTTCATTGACAGAATTGAGTTTGGTTCTGCCGATGATACGGTCAGGGAACATCACATCAGGCGACATATCCTTACCATTTCTTTGGAAGGCAGCACGAAGGGCCACAGCGTCTCGATTCCAAACGCAAGATACCTCTACCTCTGCAGATGCTCCGACTTCCTGAGGAGGCAAATGTAGGTAGTCGCACGTAAATGAGTACTCCTGTGGCAAGACGGTGAGATAGGCCGTCGCCAGTGGTTTGTACAATGTATTCTGTCCGTACTGGTAGCCGCATTGGTACAGGGAATCATCGGGAACCACCTGCGCGCTGTAGAACACAAGTTCATACGTCTGTTGATCTTCATCGACGATGACCCGGTAATTAAGAGGATCAACGTCTGATTGGGGGTAGATTATTTCATCATGACTGACATATCGTTGGATGCCTCTTGAATCGACCCTTGTCCATATTACTGGCTTGTCGTTGTCGTCACTGAAGTCGCACAATAGCGATGTCGACTCCCCTGCAAAAACGGTTTTGTTTTGCGGACCTTGCTCAAGCGTAGTAACACACACTGAAATTGTGATCGCACATGACAGCCAAATAATAGCACATATCAAGTTACAAGCCATTTTGTCTATCCAGTACTAATATAATCAATCTACATACATGCACAACGTGAAGAAATGATATATCATATATTCTTCGTTGACAGAGTCTGTCATTAGGTAGTACTTTTGACGGGCGGCGCCAATTAGTATATCAGAAGATCTGAATGAATCACTGCTGTGATTTGTTCTAATGATACAGTTCCAACTGTTCCAAGGATAACATCAAAACAAAATTACACGATTGTCCGGAGATTATCAGGATCACAACATAATGTCACTTCCTAACTTCTGAAATTAAGTCCATGCTCACCTCAAATAATCATGTTTGTAGTTGCATTTGAATTGAAATCACAGCTATAAAGTGACGCTAAAGGATAAATAACATTCTTAACGGTAGACCGCAATCGTGGCTAGTATTATAGTCTCATTACATGCAAATCTTGATGACACTCTGACATCATCAGTATCCACAATATCATACGTGTTGTTCTACCACGTATGTCATCGAAATAATGCAAGGTAGATCGTCCATGATGATGAATCAAATGGAGAATACTTGTGTAACAAACAGAGCTCGCTGTAAAGTTCATAAAAGAACTGCCGAAAGTTAAAAGTGTGCCTTTGGTCAAAATATGTTCCCATAAGCTTCGCTTGAGATTTTTGCACGTTTCCAGTCGTCAATGTAACTGGTTGCATGATATTCACTGTGTATTCTTGGTATTGGTGTCAGGTTTGATTTGAATAACAATAGTCACAGATGACAGTTCTTCCGTATATGGAGTTTTCCGTTTCCTCTTCCTATGATTGCTAATCAACCCTGATAACTCATTCGTTGACCAACTTTTGCACGTTACAAGAGTAAATAAATTAAATAACACGTTTAATTGCAATGTGAATGAATTTAAGTTCCCCCCTTTTATTTATCCTCTTTCGAGCGACTTAATTTGTTCATATGATAAAATAACGGCTATTTACAACAGTGTTTATAAACAGAATTCATGCAATTGTAACATATCATATATAATACAAAACATGAAACAAATATGACATAATCACTATCTAAAATAATGAAAATACTTTTGTAACTTCGTTTGTATCGAATTTCTTTTGATTACATTTCATATCCAGATAGGTGCGAATCTCTACCTTTAATTCTGTTATCAAAATATATAAAGCATGTATCTTGTGCTTTTCACTTGCAAAATATTCTCTTATATATAGTTTCTATATTATAAACTGAGCAAAGTTTAAAATAAGATGACTTTAAGTTGTTAAACTTCCATGATGTTCCTTTTCATGAAAACGAGTAAGATAACCATTTGTTTAGTTATTCAATTATATTTGGACAAGATGATCAGGACAAGATATCGGATATGAATATAGGTTTTGGTTTCCTGGTATATTTCACTACCTTGATTCTGGATAACGTCTACCATTACACGCTCCTAGCAAGGATGTCAATCTTTAGCCCGAAGCCAGGGGGTTTTAAAACCAAAGATATACTATCTTTAAATTAAAAAGAATTACAAAAATGGGTGAACTGATAGCTCCTTTTTTCCAGTCGTTTAACTTATTACCTTTCATCTCGGTAAGGAAGAATAAAAAAAGAGAAAATCAAATGTTAAAATGATAGGTTTATTACACCTTCATTACTTGTTATAATCGCTCTGTCATCATCTAAATTTATATTCCATTTCAGTCGAAATGATTTAAAATAAATGACCCACATTTTTAGAAAAAGACTAAATCCCCTCAAAAAGCGATTTTGCATATATACAGCTGACAATTCTAGGCAAATCAAAAGTTAAGTGTTCACCTTTTATTTATGATCACTTCCTAAAAGTTCCATTTAATAACATTGGTAGGGGCAGGGGTACATTATCCTCTTCATTGGATGACAGAAATATACAAAAGAGGAAGAATTGAAGAAAAAACTAATAAATAAATAACTCGACCCCTTCCCATTAGGTTGCTCTGCCCCTCACAGAAACCCAGTGCCTCCTCCAAACGCTACGCCACTGAATTTTCTTGAAAATTGAAAATAGACATGGTAACATCACTTTAGGATTATCCTTGAAAAAGGGGCGTAGCTTGGGTCCAGCCGTTGAGGGCACACTAACATCGGGGAGGGGGGGGGGGCGGTTGTAGGCAAGGGTGTGGAAGAAGATCACACCATCGTCTTATCAAGTTCATTCTCTCTCATTCTCCGTCTACATTTTTGTTCTCCGCCATTCGCTTGAGGGGGGGGGGGGGGGCACATGTCATTTCGAATGGCATGTGCCCTCTTTGAATATTTGAGCTACGCCGCTGCGTGGGAAGGTTTCAACAACCACTTTGACAGGATTTCCGACTCTTAACCCAAGAACAATATAATCCTGCATTACGTCAGGCTCGTTTTCTATCGATAATACATGTAGGTACAATGTATATTTAAAAAGTGTACATCATGTGAAACGATGATTGAGGATTCAAATTTCTTTTCCTTCTATGTGATATGTATAACTAAGTTTTCATTCTTTCTATTATGTATGACTATTTTCCTGATATTTGTGTTATAAACGAGACTTTACTTTTCCCCAAATTGAAGCTTTCAGTAGCACCATATGGTAGTCTTACTGTTGATATCGTCAAAAGAACCCGCTTATATTAGGCGTTTAAACGAATTTAGGGAGAAGTATAAAGGGAAGGGGACGAAAAGGTAGAGATGATTATGGAAAGAAGATTCATTAAGCACATGCACGATCGAGACTATTAATGGTTTATGTTTGAATTTTCAGTTTCAAAGCCTCAACTGTGAACACTCAATCACCATGGAAACCTACAGAGAACTTCTGATTTTACTTTTTTTTATCATGTTTACTCTCTCCATATCTCACCTCTCTCCAGGCATTTCCTTCTTTCTGGTCTCTGTTATAATTATGTAGATTAACTCTCCCGATCTTTCTGAATATATGTTACTTCTCACTTCCCCTTTTCTTTAGTATCTTCATTAGTATCATACCGTATCTCTCCTATTTCTCTTTTCTCTACTATGTCTCTATCTTATTCTAGACCCCATCCCCCTCTCTCTCTATTTATATCTCTTTCCGGTTTCTATATATCAACGCAGGCAGGCGCGTACACAGGATTTTTTCAAGGGGGGGGGGGGGGGGTTAACATTTATAAATCGGGCCGAAAATTTCGCAACGACTCAGCCAGCCGCTGAATGAGCGGGGGGGGGGGGGGGGGGGGGGGGGGGTAAGAGGACACTTTTTTTTTATTGGTCTCGAAATTTGAAAATTTGACATTTTGCTCCGTTGGGGGGGGGGGGTAAGGTATTTTTTTTAAATTGCAAGGGGGGGTTTAGGGGGTTGAGGGGGGGGGGGGGTTTACACACAGAAAAATACCAAGGGGGAGGGGTTAACCCCCCAACCGCACCCCCTGTGTATGCGCCTGAACGCGGGAATCCTCAATAAATTGTTCAGTACAACTGTCATCTAAGAATAAAAGAGTAATTTCAATTTATTACACGATTCATATCAGAAAGATCAAGATTACTTTCCATGCACATAACTCTATGTTTAATTCTAATATACTGTACGTAGATCATAACTCATGTGTAATTTGACGGAAGGAATTGTCTTTATGTCTCTATGCATAGTTTTTATTCCCATATATCCCCAAACATATATATACATACATACATATATATATACATACATACATACATAGTATGTATGTATGTATGTATATATATATGTATGTATGTATGTATATATATGTTTGGGGATATATGGGAATAAAAACTATGCATAGAGACATAAAGACAATTCCTTCCGTCAAATTACACATGAGTTATGATCTACGTACAGTATATTAGAATTAAACATATATTAACATACACAATATACATGTTTGATAATTATATAATTATGGATACAAATCAAATTGATTTCATTTACTGATTTGGTTGATGCGTTAACATCATTTTATTGCATACATTTCGTGTAAGGTAAGACAAGCCATAATCATGTCTGTCCTACCCCGCAACAATTAACGTATGCAATTCGCATTCTGACCATTGTAATGCAATTAATGTGAATTCAATCATTTGTATAAACATGGCACCAAAGATTTATGCATTCAATTTGATTATTTTACGAAAATGGTATATTGAAAGCACGAACAAAATGTAACGCGAAGGAAGAGTCCTGAACGTGGAAGGTGGTCTGTACAAAGACATGATTAAGAGCGTGTGAAAGAGAGAGAGAGAGAGAGAGAGAGAGCGATATATATATATATATATATATATAAAGAGAGAGCAAGGTGGGGATTGAATTGTGGAATAATCTTACTTCTAGTCAGTACTTTAGATTAGATCCTTTGAACTTCCTCACATATTCCGGTTCTCATTTAATATAAACATTTGGAGCGGAAACTTGTTTAAAGGTCATTTTGAGTTGGTACCTGGAACACACGTACATATTATAGATAGGTAATGTAGACTATAGATTACCTCCAAATACTTCGTGTTGTGCTACAAATATGAACATTAAGGTCATTACGGCACACATCGTATTCTACAGTGAAGTTTTATAACATGTTTCGGTATATAAAGTACAATATATATGGTCTGTTAAGAAAAGTTGACCCTTGATAAGTTGTATTGTTTTCCAAAATGATATCGAGCAATCAATGGATGCAATTAATGCTTGAAACTGAAGCTGTAATTTCAATAATTTTGAAAATAAAACAAAATCGCAGAGGATAATATTGGGACTAGTACCACTCAAACATTACAAGCCATGTTATGGTATAATAAAAAGCATATACACAATATACATGTATTTTCATTTGATAAAATGCAGATTGAGAATATGAACACCATTTTCATAAAATAAGAGAGATGTGAAGGCCATAATCAAGTAGTATATTTCCATGATAAATTTGATGATATTGATTGATCATGTAGATGGCATGGCCTTTTATTTTGGATAAACAAATCAATCCACAAACGACCGACTCTAGCTCATTTTTTTTGCAAGGAAAGCCTTTGATACGGAACATAATAGTCATAGTCTAATAGTCCAGTACATCCTCAGTCAATATCACTGTAGTCATTGTTGTCTTCCTGTCGCCATTCTGATGCAGAGACATCACAGTCCAGTACTGAAGCATATGCATTCATGGTCTCACCAATATCAGCATACTGAGGAGACGGTGGAACCTCAGTCGAGTTTATACGAAATCTTCCTTCATTACCAATTAATTCATATTCGCCGTGGTCCAAACTCTTTACCCTTCTCGCCTCTCGGCCGTACCCCTCCTGCATCATCGCTTCCGTGGCTGTTTCGTTGAGCCTTGGCAAAGTGTGCGAGGTTTTCACATGAGTCGATTTCCTTGGTAGATCGTAGTTACTGATTGGAAGACTAGGTTCGCTCTGAGCACATACGTTGTAGTCATCGTCGTCCTCGTTTATTTGTTGGACTTGATTGCTCATCATCTCGTAGTCACTGACGGTCTGGTAGGTGACCATACCCATTGACTGGCATTTCCCCCGCTGAGGCTTTGGTGGGCCAGGGCGAGATGACATTGATCTGTTAAGTGAGGTGGCTTTGTTGTTGTTCATGTGTTTAGTTAAAGAAGAGTTAAAGGAACTTGGGATGTTACCCAGATAAGTATCTATGAGTTCATCGTCATCAGTATTTTGCGACCTGCTACCAACGTCTTCGATATCAGCGTAGTCGGAACCAACGTTGTATTCAGTTTCGTTTGCTTTATTGCCGGTTGACGGAAGGTCATTATTTCGAGACTTCTTCTTTTTCTTGTCAGGTTTTGCGTAAAGTGGTATTCTGCCTGGGGACTTGGTAACATCAGAGGCAGTGGAAACATTATTCTCGATAGTCATACTTGTATAGTCACTGCCGACGTTCGGATCTTTATTGATTGGTTTGCGAAATGACGTAGCGTGTCTTGACAGCGGAGGAGTCCATGGAGCATCCTTCGTTAACCTCTGGGAGGTCCATCTTCGGTCACCATGACTACTACGGTTAGAACTGACCGACAATGTCGACAGAGTCTTTTCCATTTTTTTTGACCGAGCTGTAGGATCTGATATTGTTTCGTACTCGCTAGTATCCAGGATTGGCATTGAGCTGCAGAGACTTCTTGAATTCTTCAGCAATTGATTTCCAGATTCAGTTGTGGCATCAGGTTCAGCGTAGATTTGTTCATCTGTGGACTCAGGTTGCATGTTGAGCACACCACAAGAAGACGAAAATGAACTTTTGAAATGGGTCTCATCGGCATCTTTGCCTTCCATACCAACGCTTTGATGTCGCTTTGATTTCTTGTCTTTGAAAGATACAGCATACAGTTGTGAGCTGCTATCGTGCTGGGTGTGAGGAATCTTTTGGAGTTCAATCGCGTCGTTAGTTTGTACCCTTCCTTTTCCATACTTCCGGCGTAGATGTCTTCTTTTCCGCCTCCTGACAAGTATGAAGATGATGATGATGACAAGTGCTATTATAGCTATGACAAATATTATTACCACAGTTAAAGATATTACCATGCTACTACTCGTACTAGGTGGAAGAGGTCTTGTAACTTCAATGATGCTATTTTGAGTTGTTGTTCCGTATGTTGTTCGATTGGACTGACTCTCTCCAGGGGGTCTTTGAGACGGAGGCGTTGTGACTTCAACAATCCGCAGAGACGCATAACTTGATACCACCAAGTCTTCAGATATGTGGACTTGACACTCGACTAGCATGTCTTGGTCATCCTCTTGTACGTTTACAATAGACATAACATCATTATTTTCGATGAAACGGTCTGGAATATCAAGGAGATCACTTCCATTAACACTTACGTTCCAAGAGATTTCAGGAGAATAGCTCTGAGTACCGGAAGTACAAACAAACGAGGCACTGGAACCAAGGGTTACCTCGCTAATGAAAGGATCCACTCTTACTAGTCCTGGAGTATTATCTCCAATACATGGTGCATTTATAGCGACAGAAGCATCAATGTCCAGCATTATCCGACATATAACACTTGGAGTATCTCTGGACTCAATACGACTGATGACACGACCTGGGAATCTTAGGTCTACATCGATTGTTTCACCGCTGATACTGTCAAAGTATGCCGCACCTGGTTGACTATGGGTCCAGGAACATGAAACTTCAAATTGGTTTACTTCTGATCCTAGAGAAGACAACCGATTTTGATGGCAACTCACAGATTCTGAGAATGGCGACACGGTAATCATAGCCGAAGCGAGTGGTATATATTTTCTATTAGAGCCTCGGTCATGGCCACATTCATAAATTCCAGCCTCCGTAGACAAGTTGATGGCCAAGATTACAAGCTTGTAGATTTGTTGAGACTGGTCAATGATTACTTCGTAGTTATCTGGATCTACACCATACCCTTCAAAGGGATATATGTAGCTATCGCTACTGATATATCGGCGATTGGCTGGTCCGATCAAATAGGTCCAAAATATTGTGTTATCGTTGTCATTATTCACATCGCAAATTAATGACACTCTATCACCTTCCACTACAGTCTTATTGCGAGGTCCGGCTTCGAGAAAGATAACACATGATACTAATGGACACAAAAGATATATCCAAAGCATCGAGTTCAATCCAAAATGCAAGAAAGCCTTGATACGAGCCATGTTCAATACCAAAAGTACAACAAATGTGTAATAAGCAAAGGTTTCATTATCCGTGTGTAGAATGTAGAGTTAACTGCGCACATGAATCCAATCTATAAAAGTGTTTTATAATATTCTTGTTATATACCTCAAATAATTCTTAGACGTTGCTATGACCATGGCAAATGTCATGCAAGTCATGTGAGATCTCCACGGCAAACAATGATTCGGAAGATATGATATAAACATCGAGTAAATATATAAGTTCGTATCACGGAAACTACTGGAAACCAGTCCTGTAACAATGACGAATCAATCCGCAATGAAAAGGAAATGAAGGAGGTCGACCGCTAACAACTAAATGACGCAATCTGGTACTAGACCGCCCGCGTCAACTTACACAACTTACTAATGCCCCATTAGTCTATTAAAGACACATGTGACCCGGCACCACAAAACCACCAAAATGTCGCAAAAAATTATTTTCCTGATTTCATCTGATTATGAAAGAAGAAGTTCTCCTCATTAAAATGGTATATTACTTGTCCAAATTGAAGATTCCTAACCCTTTCAATTTAGTGAATGAAAAGAGCTGGTGAGGGAGGTTACTGGTATTAAATTGTGAGAAAGAGAGCTTTAAAGTTTGGGGCTATTCAAGCATGCGGAGCAAGCAAACCACAGGGAAATCAATAGAAGGGTGAATCAAAAGGCCATAGCAACCACTATGAAGAGATTTTCAGATTAGGCTGAAATTTGGCCTGATGGTCAAACATAGTCTGTTCATTATGTTTCTGAGGTTTCAATGTGTGGACTTAAGTCTTTCAAAAGTTATTATGTTGTAAATGTATAGAGTTGTAATTGGACAGATTAAGTGAACCGCAACATAGTGCCGAGACACCTGCACTAGACAATAGGGACTTTTAGACTGAGTGAACGAGAACACGACGAACGCCGACTGATCATGCGTGTCAACGTACTTAACTGCCCATGTTGGCTACAATTAGAAATCTTTTAGATTGCACTCGACGATATGCATGCAGGAAGTAACACAATAAACATCACGGACAAAGAAAAAGGACATTCCTCATTCTACCCTCAACAAAAGAACATCCCTTCACTGCTAATATGTAAATATGTGTAGAACAGGTGCATGTGACACCTGTTCTACACATTTCAGCATGTAAAGGCGCTTTATAAATGTCAATATGTATGTATGTATTGCATGTACTAGATTTAGGAAAATCAAGGTTGACGCATTCTCGATCGCCGACTGAGACCACGTGACGCAGGCGCAGTGCCTTAAAATGACGTCACACGTTGCAGTCAAAGCTCTTGACGTGCATTTCCCTAATGCCTATTCATGGTGGACCCGGAGTCTTTTTGTTCCCCCTTACATAACACTGCTTGTCACCTATCTTGTTTTGTATACATCTGGGCAATTATTTGTAACCACATTATCAGGAATTCTCTCGTCGCTGTCTTGCCCGAAGTGTTCAGTAAGCAAAGCTGTAAGGTTGGCCTGATCCTCCGCAGCTAGCCCCCGCATCATCGCTTCGTTGACCGCCCGAGCTACCCGGGCATCTGCGTTGGTGCACCCCGGTACCATCCCACGGCTCTGCTCACGTACAAAACCTGGCATTGTAACGACGTTGTAGACTTTTTCGCAACTTGTCACTCTCAAATGTATAAAATATAATAATGTTCTTACTCTTGATCAACAAATTCTGGATATGTGATGTACAATCAAGCTACTCGAAGTCGTTAACGGAGAATATAAGACGAACGCAAATCTGGAACTCGGATGTGAAAGCGGATACAAACAAAATGGCGCGCCGCACTGATTGCTATAACGGACCAATCACAGCCCGCGTAGCACGACCCGTTAGCAACGACCGACCATTTCCGGACTACGATAATTTCGCTCGGGAAAAGTGATCAAATTTTGGAAGAGACCGAAGGCTGTGCGAAAAAAACTGGTCTAGAAAAACCGTTTAAAACTCATCTTCTACTATGTTTTAGACTTCCAAATGTTGATACTAGGTACAGAAAAGACCACTCTTTCAGAAAATGCAAAAAAACAAAAATCTATTTTTTTCACCTAAATTGACATTTTAGCTGATTACGGAGAATCGCTGGTTGCGACTTTTTGTTGGTTTTGTGGTGCCGGGTCAGAAATTATTGGTATATTGTAATTTAATTTTTTTGGAGCCTCTCTGTAGAGGGTATACCAATACAACTGAAACAATCAACTTTGTCTTAAAGATGTTAGAATTAGATACAAAATTAAATGGAAGTCCCTCCTCCTCATACGAAAACATCAGGGAAGAGAATAGGAATCAATTTTGGAATTTGCAATATAACATCGATACAAGGAGATTCGATTAACAACGCATTTGAAAGGAGTCAGACCAAATACACAAGCAAAAGACAACACAATTTATTAAAAAATGAGTAAAATAAGAAGGAAAAAATAAAAGGAAGGAAGAAAGAAAGAAAAAGAAAAAAAAAAGAAAAAAAAAGGGTATCAAAGAAAGAACCCTCCATATTTTCTTTCAATTTGCTGACAAGGACCAGTTGTAAGTTGGACGGGTTGTTATACAGCCCAAAATGTTATATTCTAGAGACAAACCATGGGCGCAATACGAACTTACATGATCAACTGAATAAGATTTCTTTTGAACTGTAGTTGTGAAATCAAGTGAATAACACGGTCAAACACTCTGGATACACAAGATAAGGGTATTAAAATATAAACACTTAAAAGAGGAAAAGGAAGTTGGTTGGAAAGATATAATGGTGTAGATAGAAAGGGGGGGGGGGGAGACGGGGATCAAAGTGTTGTACTAGGCAGTAGATGTTATATAGATATATATAACACTAATTTCGCGCGTATCGATGGATAACTCTGAAACTTGATAGATATTCATTAGATTCGTACGCTGCCAGATTCTATGAGTACAGAATGACATCTTCTCCTTTGAATTAAAGGCGAAAGCTACATAGGACTATACGGGACAATGATTGATCCAACGTGGAGACTTGAATACCATTAGATTTTTTTATTATAAATTTCGATATTATTAAAACCATTACATTAAAACAGAGAAGGTATCACAATGGATGTATTAAAAATGGTGTGAAATTTGGAAACTATGAGACTGAACTCCCACAAGATTAAACGCCCACGAGGCCAAAGGCCTACAATACTAAAAGAGATTGTAGCCCCACAAAAATCAAAGGCCCGTAAGATCAAAGGCTCACAAAGATCAAAGACCAACAAGACTGAAAGACTGAAGGCACACAAGATCGAGGCCCCCTGAGACTGAAGGTCTAAATAAAAATCGGAAACCCACGACAGTCGAGATCGGATGCCCACGAGATTAAACGCCCGCGAGATTGAAGGCTCACGTGATCAAAGGCGCACGAGATCGGATGCCTACGAGATGAAATACCTACAAGATTGTAGAATTGCAAGATCAAAGGCCTACAAAACCGAAAGCCCCAAAAACATAAGGCCGAAAAAGATGGAAGGCATTCGAGATGAAAGGCCCACGAGACTGAACGCATACGAGCCCCAAAGTCCAGTAGTAAAACAAAACCAACACAAACCTCTGGTCTCGTGAACCTTTACTCTGGTAAGTTTATAGCCTCATCTTCATGATAATGGTTTAGAGAAGATATTTCATTTTCATTTCGTTTATTTCCATTTCCAACAAAATAAATAAAGTACATGGGATTGCATTGTACATAGTAAAACAATGAAACTTAACAATATATTTGTAATTGGTCCACAGTGTACGATAGGCATATAAAACAGGTTGGTCATGGAGGGGACTGCTGAAAAGCTGGGCTTATAGATTGCAGCCCCCTATAACTTATAGTTGCAAAAATAGTATATCAATAATAAAGGAACGCACAAATACATAAACCAATTAAACATAACATAGAAGGAGTGAAAGGGACAGGGAAAGAAGGGAGACAACGAGAGAGGGCAGGGCTCTTACTTATAACACACACAACACAACACGGGCCGACTGGAATACGGATGGCCAGTACAAAATGAAGCAAAATATCCAAATGTATTTTATTGAGTTAAATAAATTTAAAGAGAGAGAGCTAACGCTTGATAATTACGCAAAAAATATTTTTTTAATTTGAATTTAAAAGAATTTAAACTGGGGGCATTCTTGATGCTAACATCAAGAATGGTCCATAGCTTCGGGCCTGCGTAAGTGAATATGGATTTAGCAAGTAAAGATCTAGTTAATGGCAGATGAAATTCGTCAGATTGGCGCGTAGGGTATTTGTGTATAGTTTTATTTTTGATGAATATTAAATTAAAGGCCGAGGGTAGCGTATTATTATTTAACTGGTACATAAACTGACCGAGGCTATAACGATATAAATCATTTATTTTCAACACATTATTTTCAACAAATAAAACGTCAGTATGAGATCTCCAGGAAGTGTTACAAATACAATATGACAGATCGAACCTCGTAAAATGTTGGCCTTCAGTAATGGGTATGACGAAGATTCAATCTTTATTGATATTTAGAAAATCAATGTATTTCCCTGACGTTGGATACCTGTTTCGTTTTCGATATTCTTTCTTTCTTTCAAAATATTCTTTCAGCCTTAAATTCCTGCAAAATTGAAAACCATCTGTGGATCGGGAGCTAGCGGATAGGGGGGGGGGGGAGCTGACGGGAAATATTATATTATGAGACTTTTTAATTTATGACGCATGTAACTTGTAGGCAGTATGAAATTGAGGGGCACATGCACATTATAAATAATTATCCATATTTATGTACATCGTTTTCTATTGTTATATGTTATATTGTATTTTCTATCATTTGTATTTTCACTGTCAAAAAAGCCATTGGAAGCAAAACTTCCATGTAATGTTTGCATGCATGGACCAGAAAAAATATTCTTGAATCTTGATTACACTTTAAACATTCCGTCAGAATTTCTCGCTTGCAGTTTTATTTTTCGCTATAACAATAACTTTGGAACTTTTGAAAGGACGTCATCATCATGAAAGAAAACACAAAATCTAACCTTGAAATGACACGATTCTGCAATACAGACACACATAATACTTCATAAACAATATTGCTACTCATAAATTGCTTGATCACTTTCCTCATGCACCCCGATGCCTTTAAACATAGATTCCTAAAAATGTTGCATAAATTCTTAGCATCGAATATAAGTCCGAGAACGATCAGCAAAATTATAGTAACATACATGTCGATTTGATGTTATCATCACCGTCGTTATTATAATTATTACTAGGCTATATCATTTTTATGAGCAAAATTATAACCCAGATGAACCAACTACTTCATTATAAATCCCCCATCATACCTGTAGAGTGACACAGGCACGGGATTGTGTACCCTCCCCCACACGCACACACGCAGTAACACCCCGCGCTCACACATAATTATACACATGCACCCACGTGCACACATCCAAATCTACATCCTCGCGGAAACCTGGCTACCCATAGACCTATTTAAGCTAGACGTGACGTCGAATTTCCTGATTGCCATTCCGATCATTTACCATGCCCTAATTATAACACTGTTTTGTCAGAGCGGTCTCAAGTGTTGATTCTTTTCCCGAAGACAATAGAAGCCAACTAAACTACTGAACTTTGATGCTCAGTTTTATAGAAACAAGTCTGGTATGCGAATTTGTTTTCTTGACTTCATTTGTGAAATTCGTTTAAAATGCATAGATCATAACATTAAAAAAACTGTGATAATCTATAATTTTTATTTTAAAGACTATCTGCACTAGTTTGGCAAGGAGGGATTAGACCTCCCTGCGTGGTCACTGGCAGGTGGTTATCTCATAAAATCCGCTCTCAATTAACACAAGAAAACTGAGGGGACCGTGGGGGGATCAACGAGTACCGCTTGGGCATTGTTGGCTATATAGAGGGCGAAAGTAGCTACAAGTATTGTAGTCCCTCTTTAATAGCGGATGTAGTTAACCATGACGTATTGATCTCTGCAAAAAGGTAAATTTGACTTTCAATAATGAAACAAATTACGTTTACGAATATTATAAACATGTACAGTAATTACTCAAATAAAACCTGTTATAACTATTTGTTGGCAGAAGTCTCTTAAATTACAAGAATCCGATAATTACGAAATAAAACTTACATAAATGAAATATATTCAGGATTTTTAGTTTTTTCAAATGAAGGAGCTAAATGGGCTAAATATGGTCTACCAGTACAAGTCCTTAATGCCTATAATTTCGCAGTGTAAATAGAACATCCAGTTTATATTTATTACAATTTCCTCATACTGTAATACAAACAATGGGACAATATGAGCTAATTATAAAACATGAATAATGCTCTAAAGAAGATAATATTTAATTTTATTCATAATACCTACACATCTTGATAACTTTGTTATTATGATTTTAAACATGAAAATTCCAGCGTAAGTTTCCCCTATGACTACACCAAGGAATGTACAGTTTCATCTTTTTTATTTATAAGTGTAGAGTCAATTTTCAACTTCATATTATAACATGTTTCTACAATATTATGCATTCTACTATGAAAAGAAATAAATGCATACAAAAGCCACGGTTATGTTTTTCCTACCTAGCAACAATTAATGTATGCCACCCGCATTAATGACTATTGAAATACAAGGTGAATGAAATAATCTGTAACATGGCACTTAAACAATATTTATGCATTAAATTTGATTACATTACGAAAATGGTCCATTGCAAGTACATAACAATATAAATGAAACGCGAATAAAGAGTCCTGAAACGTGGAAAGTGGTCTAGACAAAATAGAAATGATTAAGAGTGAGTGAAAGAGAGTTTATAACATAAAACACATTATCCACGACATTATTCAAACACAAGAAACTATTTTGAAAATTGTATTTGATAAATGATAATAACAATACTTTTAAGACCCTTTTTCCTTCTCGTTTTGATTCATGATTGATTGATTTGAATCGAATTTATTCCATATCATATCAATTGTTTGCACAATAAAGAACATAGTTGACAAAGTAAGTTCAAAATTAGGAAATTAAACAGGAACCAACTGAAAAGCATAGCTTCTTTTTGTGTAGGTTCCCAAGAATTAATATAATATGAACATTATTTTCATAAATTATTTTTAAGTGTTTAAATTCATAACGTAATCAAAGATGGAAATGCACTTTATGAAACAATGCGAATCTCTTGGATATTCGGAAATGGAAATTACATTGTGCAAATCTAATAATCCATAAATCACAACTACATGGTTAATCCTTTTCAAATTGGGTGGAGTAAATTGATATCTCATAAACAAGATAAAAGTCCGTCAAATGATACTTATTTTGTAATAAACATTTGTTTAAATAAGGTTTCATTAAACGTCCTGAAAATCACTCTACATAATTCTCTTTGATTTCCGAATATAATGTCATGTCATAGTGCTTTAACCAGAGATTGAACAGGGAATACAGTGAATATTTCGAAATATACTGTCCAACCAAACACAATCTACTATTCAATTTAATTTCTATGATCGAAGCATAACGTAAAGTATATTAATCTCATGCACATGTACCTTTTTCCACCACAAAATTTAGAGACCGCCTTTCTTTAGATCCTTTGAACTTCGGCACATCTTCCGGTTTTCATTTAAGATAAACATTTGGAGCGGAAACTCGATTAGAGGTCATTTTGAGTTGGTACCCGAAGCACATGTACAGTTAATATCATAGATAGGTAAATATGTAGACTATAGATTGCCTCAACATACTTTGTGTTGTATTAAAAATATGGACATTGCGGCACACATCGTATACACATCGTATTCAACAGTGAAGTTTTATAACATGTTTCGGTATATCAAGCACATCATTTATGCTTTAACAAAAAATGACCCTTGATAAGTTGTATTGTTTTTTTAAATAATACTGAACAACAGTGGACTATTGCTTGAAACTGAAGCTGTAATTTCAATAATGTTGAAAATAAAACAACATCGCAGAGGATAATATTGGGATAATTACCATTTAAACATTACAAGCCATGTTATTGTATAACATATTGTTTATATCCGAATTACATGCATTTTCATTTGATAAAAAGCAATTGAGAACATGTACACCATTTTTGTAAAAAAAAAGAGAGATGTAAAAGCCATAATACAGTAGTATATTTCCATTATAAATTTGATGACATTGATTGATCCTGTACATGGCATGGTTTTATTGGATAAACAGACCAATCCACAAACGACCGACTCTAGCACAATGTTGGGCAAGGAAATCCTTTGATATGGAACATATAGTGTTAAGTCGAGTACATCCTCTTAAGAAAAAATATTGATACTAGTCAATGTCACTGTAGTCATTGTCGTCTTCCTGTCGACATTCTGATGCAGAAACATCACTATCCAGTACTGAAGCATATGCATTCATGGTCTCACCAATATCAGCGTACTGCGGAGACGGTGGAACTTCTGAATCAGTCGAATTTCTACGAAATCCTTCTTTATTACCAATTAATTCATATTCGCCCAGGTCCAAACTCTTTACCCTTCTCGCCTCTCTTCCAAACCCCTCTTGCATCATAGCTTCCGTGGCTGTTTCGTTGAGCCTTGGCAAAGTGTGCGATGTTTTCACACGAGTCGAGTTCCCTGGCCGATCATAGTTACTTATCGGAAGACTAGGTTCGCTCTGAGCACATTCGTTGTAGTCATCGTTGTCCTCTTTTATTTGTTTGACGTGATCGCTCATTATCTCGTAATCGCTGATAGTCTGGTAGGCGGCAATACCCATAGACTGGCATTTCCCCCGCTGAGGCTTCGGTGGGGCAGGGCGAGATGACATTGGTCTGTTAAGTGAGGTGGCCTTGTTGTTTTTCATGTTTTCAGGTAAAGAAGAGTTAAAGGAACTCGGTATATTACTCAGATAGGTATCAATGAGTTCATCGTCATCAGTATTTTGAGACCTGCTACCAACATCTTCGATGTCAGTGTAATCGGAACCAACTTTGTTTTCAAGCTCGTTTGCTTTTTTCCCATTTGACGAAAGGTCATTATTCCGAGATTTCTTCTTTCTCTTGTCAGGTTTTGCGTAGAGTGGTATTCTGCCTGGGGACTTGGTAACATCAGAGGCAGTGGAAACATTATTCTCGATCGTCATACTTGTATAGTCACTGCCGACGTTCGGATCTTTATTTGCTGGTTGACGGAATGACGAAGCGTGTCTTGACAGCGGGGGAGTCCATGGAGCATCCTTCTTTAACCTCTGGGAGGTCCATCTTCGGTCGCCATGACTACTACGGTTAGAACTGACCGACAGTGTCGACAGAGTCTTTGTCATTTGTTTTGACCGAGCTGTGGGATCTGATATTGTTTCGTACTCGCTATTGTCCAGGATTGGCATTGAGTTGCAGAGACGCTTTGAATTCTTCAGCAATTGATCTCCAGATTCAGTTGGAGCATCAGCTTCAGCGTAAATCTGTTCATCTGTGGACTCAGGCTGCATGTTGAGCACACCACATGAAGACGAAAATGAACTTTTGAAATGGGTCTCATCGGCATCCTCGCCGTCCATACCAACGCTTCGATGTCGCATTGATTTCTTATCTTTGAAAGATAAAGCATACAATTGTGAGCTGCCATCGTGCTGGGTGTGAGGAATCTTTTGGAGTTCGATCGTGTCGTAAGTATGTATCTTTTCTTCTCCATCCTTACGTCGCAGAGGTCTTCTGTTCCGCCTCCTGACAAGGATGAAGATGATGATGATGACAAGTGCTATTATAGCTATGACAAATATTATAACCACAGTTAAAGCTATTACCATGCTTCCATTCGTACTGGGTGTAAGAGGTCGTGTCACTTCAATGATGCTGTTTTGCGTTGTTGTTCTGTCGGTTGTTCGATTGGACTGACTCTCTCCAGGAGGTCTTCGAGACGGAGGCGTTGTGACTTCAACAATCCGCAGAGACGCATAACTTGATTCCACCAAATCTTCAGAAATGTGGACTTGGCACTCGACTAGCATGTCTTGGTCATCATCTTGTACGTTTATAATCGACAAAACATCATTGTTTTCGATGACATGGTCTTGACTACCAAGGGGATCACTTCCATTAACACTTACATTCCAAGAGATTTCAGGAGAATAATTCTGATTACCGGATGTACAAACAAACGATGCATTTGAACCAAGGGTTACTTCGCTAATGAAAGGATCTACTCTTACTAGTCCTGGAGTATTATCTCCGAAACATGGTGCATTTACAGTTAAAGAAGCATCACTGTCCAGCATGAATCGACATATTATACTCGGAGTATCTTGGGACACAATACGACTAATGATACGTCCTGGGACCCTTAGGTCAACATCGATTATTTCACCGCTACTACTGTCGAAGTTTGCCTCACCTGGTTGACTATGGGTCCAGGAACATGCTACTTCAAATTCTTTGTTCCCTTCTGATCCTATAGAAGACAACATAAATTGATGGCAACTCACAGATTCTGGGAATGGCGTAACAGTAATCGTTGCCGAGGCGAGTGGTGTATATCTTTTACTAGTGCCTTGTTCATAGCCACAATCATAAATCCCAGCCTCCGTAGCCAAGTTGATGGCCAAGATTACAAGCTTGTAGATTTGTTGAGACTGGTCAATTATTACTTTGTAGTTATCTGGATCTACACCGAATCCTGTGAGAGGATATATGTAGTCATTGCTACTAATATAAAGGCGACTTCCCGGTCTAATCAAATAGGTCCAAAATATTGTGTTATCATTGTCATTATTCAAATCACAAATTAATGACACTTTATCACCTTCTACTACAGTCTTATTGAGAGATCCGGCTTCGAGAAAGATAACACATGATACTAATGGACACAAAAGATATATCCAAAGCATCGAGTTCAATCCAGAATGCACGAAATCCTTGATACGAGCCATGTTCAATATGAAAAGTACAACAAATGCGTTATCAGCAAAGGTTTCGTTTATCCACGCTTAGAATGTAGAGTAAACTGCGCACATGAATCCAATCTATAAAAGTGTTATTTGGTACATCCTTATATACCTCAAATAATTCTTAGACGTTGCTATGACCATGACAAATGTCATGCAAGTCATGTGAGATCTCCACCGCAAACAATGATTCAGAAGATATGATATAAACATCGAATAGATATTTCAGTTCGCATCACGGAAACTACTGGAAACCAGTCCTATAACAATGAAGAATCAATCCACAATGAAAAGGAAATGAACGAGGTCGACCGCTTAAACCTAAATGACACAATCTGGTCCTAGACCGCCCGCGTCAACTTATAAAACGAATGCCCCATAAGTCTATTTAAGACCTAAGTAGTTGGCGAGAATCATCTAACGACGATGGAAATTTTTTATCTTTATCTTTTTAATCTTATTTGTCCTTATGCTATATTCTTACCAGTCTTCGGAGTGCATCAGAATATTGCTGCAAAAATGAATATTTGCATAATCGTTGTCATTCTAATTTTGTAATAATCATGAGTATATTGTTTTATTGTGATATCTCCTGAAAGTGCTGAATAAATAATACAATACAATACAATTAATTTCAACAACAACAAGCGCTCATGTGAAATTCCCCACCTTTCGAGTGTTTATCCAATAACTGGTGTAATTGTCAACCACCATGATTAGCCTTCAGTTTTATGACCAACATGCATTATTTACTGCTGTGCATTTTCCACCATCATCCCAAATGGAAAAATCTTTCATCTTCCATTTCCCTCAAACGAACACTCTCCGAGAAACTGCATGGTAAATCTTGACGGGACTACGGGTTTGTTCTGTGTTGTGCGAGACTTGTACACCCATTAATGATATTTTCACCAAGTCTTGTGTCAGCGAATTATGACCTTTATGAACCTTAATTGTGAAATCATGTGAATAACACGGTCAAACACTAGATACACAAGATAAGCGTAAACAGGAAAAGGAAGACGGTTGGAAAGATATAATGGTGTAGATAGAAAAGGGGGAGATGGGGAGAAAAGTGTTGTACTATGCGGTAGATGTAATATAGCGATAATTTGAGAAATGTCAAAATAATAATTCAACCACTTGATAAATATTCATTATATTCGTATTCTGCCAGAGCTTATGAATGGAAACAGAATGACATCTTCCCCAGTGGCGGATCCAGGGGGGGGAGGCCAAAACGGCCGCGGCCCCCCCTATTGGCGGCGCAAAAAAAAGGAAGAAAAAAAAAGGGAAGAAAAGAAGAGAAAAAAAGAAAGGAGAAGAGGAAAAAATAAGGAGAAAAGAAAGGAGAAGAGAAAGGAAAAAAGAAGAGAAATGAAAAGAGAAAAGATAAAGAAGAAACCCCCCCCCCCCCCTCCCTCCCACTCCGGGGTCGGAGGGACCGATTTTGTGTTCCCAAAATTTCCGATAAAGAGTTACTTTTCACGCAACAAAGTCCGGCCCGTAATACACACAAATCCGGCCCGTACTGACTTTACACACCGGAGATAGAGGGGTGCTTTCAAAGAGAGGGAACATACATGTGCGTACCCTAGATAACACTGAGTGGGTGGGGGGGGGGGGGGGAGAAAAGTCTGGTGAGAAAGGGGGAAAGACAAGGAAATGGCGCTAAGTGACAGTAACGACGAATAAGGGAAAACTGTAATCGGGAGATTTGGGGTCATTCCAGAAGGCTTGACAAACGTTATTGAATATAGGGGGGCCGGGCCGGCCGCATAAAATCTCGAGCCGCGGATTCAAAGTTAAACGTTAAGAACAGCCCCTGCGGTCATCACTCTTTAGTGAGAAATTTGAGAAGGGCACAATATTTTGGCTGTCTTTTAAATAGAAGTTATATACTCAACAGTCAAATTTTAAATTAACGGTAGGGCCGCTTCACAACTCTTATTTTGCCCTTCATTTGGATTCAGCTCATACCAACTCGCTTGTGCTTGTATTTGAACTCATGTTGGTAGTAATCATGGACAGGGGCGGCAATCCTGGGCCCGATAGGGGGACACGTCCCCCAGGAAATTTAGAAATATAGCTAGAAAGAAATATAGCGAAAAGAACGTACATATTGGGCTTAGGGATTTTCTAGAATGCATAATTTCAGCATTCAACATTGCAAAATCTCGCTTGGTCGCTACGCCCCGACCCTCGCCCGATAGCACAAAACTATGACGCTCCCGGCCGTGATTTATCCATGGTTGGTGTAATAGATCTTTTTCCTCTTTCATTTCTACTAACATAATTGTGTGCCATCACAATCATGATTGTTTCATTTTCCCTTTAAAGCAGGCGCGTATAGCCAGGGGCGGTAGGGGCAGTAAGAGGACATAGGACGAAAAAGGAGCAGACAAAGAAAAAAAATTGAAAATTCTGACAAGTCAAGAACGGTACAACGAATCGTCTTCTTTCTCTAATAATTTAATGAAATGTCAAAGCTTCCGCGCATCGCTCGGGAGGGGGGCAACTAAATTCAGACAAGGACTGGGAGTCGAGAATGGTGAAACGAATCATCTTCTTTCTCTAATAATTTAATGAAACGTCAACGTTTCTGCGCTTCGCGCGGGAGGGGGAAAACTGAATTCAAACAAGGATTAAGAGACGAGAATGGTAAAACGATTCGTCTTCTTCCTCTAATAATTTAATGAACCGTCAAAGCTTACGCGCTACGCGCGGGCAGGGTAAAACTGAATTCAGACAAGGATTAAGAGTCGAGAATGGTACAAAGAATCGTCTCCTTTCCCTTATAATTAAATGAAACGTCAAAGCTTCCGCGCGGGAGCGGGCGGGGGCGGGAACTCAATTCAGACAAGGATTAAGAGTCGAGAACGGTAGAACGAATCGTCTTCTTTCTCTAATAATTTAATGAAACGTCAAAGCTTCCGCGCTTCGCGCGGGAGAGGATTGGGGGGGGGGGGGACTCCATTCAGACAAGGATAAAGATTCGATGACGGTACAACGAATCATCTTCTTTCTCTAATAATTTAATGAAACGTTAAGCTTCCGCGCAAAGCGCAGGAGGGGGGGGGGGAATGAATTCAGACAAGGATTAAGAGTTGAGAATGGAACAACGAATCGTCTTCTTTCTCTAATAATTTCATTAAACTATAAAAGGTCAAAGCTTCCGCGCTTTGCGCGGGAGGGGGGAAACTGAATTCAGACAAGGAAAACGAGACGAGAATGGTACAACAAATCGTCTTCTTTCTCTAATAATTAATGAAAGGTCAAAGCTTCCGCGCTTCGCGCGTGATGGGGGGGGGGGGGGGGGAGGGGGGGCAGCGATGAGTTTTTGATATCTTTTCTCGTTTATTTTGGTGATAAATAACACTTTCACAAAATACATATTATGCTCAAATTGTTGCTCGCTCGCTTCGCTCACTAGCCGAATTGTGAAACCAGAAAATTACTTTTTCGGGCAAGAGGCCATAGCCCCCCCCCCCGATGAAAATGTTAAAAATTGTACCGGTATGGTGCTTCTAATATGACCTTGAAAAAACGGTCTGCGCAATTTTTCAAATTTCCGGCCCCCCCTATTGGAAAATCCTGGATCCGCGCCTGCTTCCCCGTTACTTTAAATGCCATAGCAACATAGGTCTAAACGCCTTACAGTCATAAACTTGATACAGATAAAATTAAACTCGCGACAACAATGATTGCTCCACCGTGGAAACTTACTAAACACCATTAAAGATCTGTTATTTTGATTTTCTATATTATTGAGACCACTGCATGAAACGGAGAAGAGACCACATGAATGTAAATTGGTGTGAAATGTAGTCACTACGAGACTTAACACCCATAATATCAAAGGTCAACGAGATCGAATGCCCACGAGATGGAGGCTCGCAAGATTGAAGACTCACAAGATCAAAGGTCCATTGATCGAAAGCCCACCAAAAAGAGAAAGGCCCCCAAAAGATCACAGGTCTTCGAGGTTCTAACATTCATCCTCCTTGGTTGTTATTATCAATGTCGTTACCATAACTATTACTATATCATTCTTACGAGCAAAATTACAACCAAAATGAACCAACAACTTCAATATGAATACCCCATCATGCCTATATAGGCACTGGATTGTATACCCCCAACTCACGCGCACACTCACACATACACATGCACCCTACGTACATAAATCCAAATCTACATCCTCACGGGAAACCTGGCTACCCATGGACCTATATAAACGTAAGGACGTGACGTTGAATTTCCTGATGCCATCATTCACTATTCCCTATAATATAACATTGTTTTGTCAGAACGCCCTCAAGTGTTGATTCCCTTTTCTGATGACAATAGCAACCAACTAACCTACTAAACTTCGTTGCTCGGTTTCATGGAAACAAGTCTGGTACGCGAGTTTGTTGGCTTCGTTTCATTTACAAAATTCGCTTTAAAATGTATATCATCACAATAACAAAACTGTTGCGAAAAAAATCCATGAGAAACTGTTCAAAAACGAGAGAAAGAAAATCTGACCCCAAATAGATGAGACTAATCTGAATGACTGATATGTTTTTTTTTAAACTTTAATTTTTGTATATCCTTTTTGTTTCCTTTTCATTCTTTCTCTGATCCATTGTGGATGTGCGTGTATGTGTGTGCGTGTGTGTGTGTGTGTGTATATGTGTGTGTGTTTGGGCAGTGGCGTACGCAGGATTTTTTTCAAGGGGGGGGGGGGTTAACATTTTTTTTTTGGTCCCAAATTTTTCGCAACAACTAAGCCAGCTGCTGAATAAGCGGGGGGTGGGGGTGGGGGGGGGGGGGGTGGGGGTGAGGGGGGGGGGGGGGTGGGGGTGAGGGGGGGGGGGGGTGCTAAGAGGACTTTTTAATTTTTTTTGTGTCCCAAAATTTGAAAATTTGGCCGATCGATATTTTGTTTTGTTGGGGGGGGGGGGGGGGGGGGGGGTAAGGTCAGCTTTTTGGGGTCACCCATTACCACAATTTTTTTATTTTTTTATTTTGTATTTATTAATTAAAACAAAAATTTAAGGACCACCCCCACCCCCCCCCCCCCCCCCTGCGTACGCGTCTGTGTGTGGGTGTATTTCATGCTGACAATCTAAGATCGATTACACTTGATTTATTTTAAAAAAAAATTAAAATTAATGTCAGTGACGAATTCAGCACTAGATGGAGCCAGCGCACGCCCCTTGTTTTGTACTTTATGGGTGAAAATGACACGAGCGTTTCAAAAGAGGAGAGCTCTTATTTCTATGGGAACATGAAAACAGTCGTAACTTGTTCCATAAATTGTCTTATTACCTCCGTCTCTGGAATTGGTGCCTGAACTTTTGCTCAATAAAATGTAATGGCTTTCCAATAAATTGAACAATTCAATCAAGTGCTAATGGGCTAATTAAAGTGAACATAAATATTCTACCTTTTTATTTTATATTTTTTAAAGAAAAGAAAGTTACGATTATGATGGCGTCTCAAACACATATTCGCACACGCACAACCCCACACCTAGACACAATCTCTTAGAATTTGTCGATTAGTTCTAGTATTAGTGCTTCACTCGGTATTCTTAATCCTTGAAGTCAGGATGCGTCTCTTCAGTGTACGTATTTTCATGAGGAAGCCTTTATTGTATACAAAATAAGTGGATTTTTATCAATTCGGAAATTTCCGGCGATCCGCCTAGTGACCTGGCGACATTTAATCCGGGATTTAATCCGTCCGAGATATAGGGCTAGGATTAGGGTTGCAATCGGGTTAAAGGTTACGATAGGTTAGGGTTAGATTAGTGGATAGGCCTATCACTGTTGGTCCAGGGTAGAGGTTAGGAATTCGGTTAGTGTAGGGTATTGACTGTGAAACAAAATATCTTTGGAACAGTTTTCTAATAATCGATATTTTGGGCATAATGTTATTTCAAGGAGATAAAAGGGAGGCCTCCTTGTTTTAATCAATGAATTTAAATATCAGCGTCTTTTTGTATTGAATTAAATGTTTGATAAAAAACTTGTTTGATCAAAATAACCTTTAAAAAATCTTGTTTATTGATTAAATATTTCAGCATGTATTTATCTATTTGTCCAGTCTTTGTATAACACACGGCTCTATGTACGGTTTCCCTACATTGCCTCTCCCCGAAAATCTAGATTTTAATTTATAGTTTTGTCTAAGTTAAGCCTATATCCTTAATTTGAGCAGTAATAACATGCATGAAGGATATATACAGAAAGAAAGTTAAATCTATGATTATAGATTATAATCTCAATAAATAAAAAATAAAAAAACATAATTTAAAGTAAAAAATTACAATTATGACTGGCTTCTGGGGCAATGTATTGTTTGGGTTCGGAATATCATCTTGTCGTATTGAAATGTTAAGTTCTTGTTCAATCTGTTTTCTGGATCAGATCTACTATCCAATCGTGCTTACTGTGATAATTGGAACAGGTTTAACAGGTAGGTCTATATCATTCTTATTTCTCTCTCAGTTTTATTGACTGCTTAATATCGATCGGTCTTTACCTCTGCTGTTATAATATTAGGAATCCCTTTATTCATTACCTTTTGAATTGAAGTGTTGAACTAAATTTTGCCAAAAGAATTGTCGAAATATCTTAAAACAAGCAGAAAAACCCATGTGTCACTTCATGTTCAAAGGGGGTAACTAGTGACCTCCTTTTTGCGAAATCTTTCAGGATAGAAAATTGAAGCTTTTTGTCTGACTTGCACTCATTGGAATAACTCATTATTGGATCAATAGTCTCTTAACCACTGTTAAGCAAAAAAGTATGCCTTATATTTTTAGAGCCCCCCCCCCCCACCTCCTTTTTTGTTTTCATTGTATTGGTATACATTTTAACAGTTCTAGGTAGTATAATTGCCATTAATTTCCACTTTGCACGTATGAAATCAAAGTCAAGTGGAGGATGCAAGATTCTTTAAACAGAGTAGGTGAGCATTTATCTCCAAAATCGCCAAGAAAAAAAAGAAATCGGTATTCTACTCATTTCACCACAGTTTGTTCTTCGCAAGTTCTTACCGCGGTGCCCGCCCCACCCCCTCTCCCCCCCCCCTCTCTCTCTCTCTCTCTCTCTCTCTCTCTCTCTCTCTCTCTCCCTCTCTCCTCCTCTCTCTCTATCTCTCTCTCCACAGGTGTACATGCCCAGTCATGTCACGACAGACTTGATGATGCGTCTACGAGATTCTTTCGACTCCGATGTCGAAGAAGTCTTCTTAGCAATGACTCGAGGATCGCTTCTGAGCACGACCTGGCACCGTGGATTCCAAAAGGGTGTGGAATAAGAAACAGAAGACAGCACGAAATTTGCAGCGTTCTCGGTAAATACAGAATCAGAATCATTCAAGAGCTGGATGTATAGCAATCAATATACTTTAAATGAAATATTGAGTCCTCCTCCAGTGCCGGATCCAGAATGTCCTGTTCGGGGGTACGGGTGCACTTCTCAGAAAACATTCTGAAAAAACAAAATAAGAGTTATGATCACATGTTACTTACTTTCTTCACAGAACTTGAAAAGTGCTCTAATCCAAGTGTAATTGGAGCATAAATGGCTTCCGGGGAACCGTTAAAGGGAGTTTTTCTTGTTTTGTGTTCAATATGAACGTAATACTTTGCTTCGCCCTCATTTTGCCAATGTCTTTCCTGTCATTTCATTTTTTTTTTTAAATAACGATTACTTTTTTTTCAGCGACGGAGAAACCGCAACCATATGAAACTCAGCCATCTACAGTGCCCCCAACAGCATCAACGCCACCTTTAGATGACAGAGACTGTCATGGTTCTCTTGCTCGGAGCGGTAACTTCACAGGTAATCAACGTCATGTGTTTTATGGGCAAGTCAAAGGCGTATCCAGGTATGGACATCAGGAGGGATAAGCGAGGAAACAATGGGAGGGGGCGGATATCACCCCCGACCCCAAAATATTTGGAGGGGGGGGGGGAGGCAGAAAAGGGGGTGGGAGGGAACTGGTGGGATTGGAAGTTTTAAATACTAAGACAATGATTAACGTGCAGGTTGTCTTTCTTCTATAGTTGGAAATCTGTCACGATGGACACCCCCCTGCCCCTCTTTCCAATAGTGAACGTATTGGTGATGTAAACATTTCCACGTATTGTGTTTTATTATGGCATAGTAAGTACGATAAAATTCCCTTAGCGCTTTACATTATAAACTTGGAGGACATAAACATAATACAGAACAAATGCTTAGTTTGTTCTTTGTAGAGCATTTTTTTTTGACCAGGTCCATGTTCCCTTTCCGAAACCATGGCAAGTCGCACTACATATAAAACAGATACAAACAATAATGCATTACAATTACTAATATATATCGATCATGCATAATTACAATTATACATTAATACATCAATATACATTACATTCATATATCAATCATGTATAGTAGCAATTATTAATCGTGCCTGCATTACTCATGCATAGGTTGGCAACAAAAGTTGGCAACATAACAGTGATTGATTGATTGATTGAGCGAGTGAGTGATATTCTCGATTCACTATCATGCCATTTCTTTAGGTGATATCCATCTCCGGACTACGCAATGTAATCGTGTAGGAAAGCGGTACCCTTTTGAAAAATTGCCGCCTGTCCCAGCTGATAAATCCATGAATTTGAGTATTCGGTTTTCTACTCAGTCGGTAGGCACTACCGTAATCGCGCTGGCAGAACGATCTACATACCATACGTTTTACAGAGCAAGTGAACCAATCTACAACATAGGTAAGATGATCAAAATGATAATGTAGTTCTTGATTCATTTAATATTTATCATTATTTAATTATAAATCATACAAAATGAATGATACTTAAGCAACCAAATACTTGAGACTTCGATCGGGTGTGTCAGTCTCGTGTGTTGCATTACGTAATCCTGTCATAGCATATTGATGGGATTTTGACCACGGACACTATTTAAAAAATAAAACAATACCACCTATTTCCCAAATGATGGTTGTCCGAATTTGACAGAAATGAGGGGGAGGGCACCAAAATCATCCTACCCCCTGTTCCAACGCCTTTGTGTAAGTTGTTAGATACAAAGTTCAATCGATGGAGGTAGGTCATTTTGTAAGTTCTGTATATTTACCGCCGAAATAAGAAATTTCTTATGATTTACAGGAATCTACCATCTACAGTCAAAGGCATTATTTGGCGTAGGTAATGGGGGGGGGGGGGCATAGGATTCCCAATTAAATGGCGAAAATGCCCAATAAAATCAAAAGATAGCGGGAATATGAAGGAATGAAGACGCTGAAACACCCCAAAACTCTCCCTTAACCAAAGGCCCTCTTGATTTTCATTTCATCCATCGAGTAAAGCCTGTGTAGCCGCCGCCCCCCATTATGCCAGTTCCCGTATAGCGGTGGAATCGTTTTTGGACATGTTGTTTATTGGCTTGAAAGGACTCAATTGTACCCCCTGCCCCTCTGTTTATAAATATCTGGATACACCGATATTTGTTTAATGCTTCTGGCCAAGAGTACGCATTCATTTTATCTGTTTTTGTTTTGTTCTCACAGTTATAGGAGGACTGCGTGATCATCTTATTTGTCGGTGTAAGGTTGGGTGTGTGGTACTTCAGAAACGCAACCCGTCTTATGGACTTAGTATTAACAGAACGATGTCAATCCTCGTCACATACGAGCAGGGAGCCCTCAAGGTGTTCGAAGATCACGACCGAACCCCGTTCCTGACATACACCGATCCCCACCCGCTCACTATTCGTCATGTTGCAATTTGTAAATACGCTACAGAGGGAAGATTTGTTATTCACATCTGTGATTCGTATTAATTCACATACAGTGAATCCGATCGCAAAGGCTTTCGAAGAAAAACAACCTAAGGCAAATCAATAGCCTTGGCCATCACCTATTGAAATGTGCGAATATTACAAAGATTTGTTTTCCTTCTCATCCTCTTTCGAGGTATTTATTAGCAATAACATATACATATATACAATTTAAAAAAAAAAAAAAAAAAAAAAAAAATCAAAATTTTACAGCAACCATTGATACAATTTTTTAAACGTCACCTTCTTGTCCTAATGTATAGTTACTTACACTTTCCAGATATGAATTCACCATTAACTTAAAATAAAACCCATACAGAATTTGCGTTTAAAAAAAAAAAACCTTTGAATGTACATTTTATATAATTTCGATAGACTGTCTATTGTGCTTTGTTGCAAATAATATTTAACATATGGTAAGTTACATTGTCCACTTTATAGCCTTTCACTAGAAGTTCTTCACTTATATTTATCTTGCAAAGGTGACATAAAACCCTTATGGATTTCCAAAATGTTCGTACGAGTTTACAGTGTAATAAAAAATGAAAAGTTATTTCAACCTCCTTACACTGTCTACATTTGCTGTCATTAAGAACACAATTTTAGCAATTTTTCTTTTGAAGGTAAACTATTGTTCAAAATTTTTAAATTGAATTGCCAATCCTGTTATCTCTAAATTGTAAAAAACATATTCCAATTGAAATAATCTGGTAATGACAAAACATTAGACCAAAATCATATAGTTTCGACGATTCTTGAGAAAACCATGCACTCAATATTGAATATACCTTTTTTGTAGTTATAGAACCAAGAGATATATCACCTCCTGTTATAAGTGTAATTTAATCATCTTCCTTTCGTTAGCAATTAATGGTAATTTTACTAGATCTCATCTTATTAAAAAAATATATAGCCTACTCAGAACATGATTTCCATAGGCAGTATGATTGCGTATTAACATTACTTTTTCAGGCCCCGAGTTCTGGGGGGGGGGGGGAATTTTTGCTATCGTCTCTTTAGTTCTAAAAGAACCAAACCAAATTTCCTCGACTTATACTCATTAGATACGCACAACTAAATTTGTTTACATCACTAAAAGGAATTCTCTATATCTTTTCTTATGATATCCCATTCGATCGTGGAAGTAGAACGATAAAACCAGCAATTTCAGAAACGATTTGCGCACAAGGGATAGGATATATTCATAAAAACAATGAATTGCCATTCCTTTGCGAATCGAGTTGCTTTTATTTGATTCGTTTTTGTCTTATTATGGACTCTTATCTCATTATAAGGTTGAATAATGAATAAAGAAACATCATGGATATCATTTTTTGTTGTTGACATCTTTTACTTTACCACTATATATTTAGTAATTTATATACGTAACTATTTACTTGTGAATGCGCTTAACATGATTACATTATTCATTACTTCTGTGCCCACACTTCGTTTGGTAATACTCATTTAAAATCCTTCATAATGACTTAAAGGCTGGGTTATACTGATCATATATATTAAAGTCGTAACCCTCATCTTCATAATGATTGTAACTCAGTTTCCAGACTTCCTTGTAAACTGAATCGGCCCAGCATAGCTGATTGGGTGTCACTATGGATATAATAACAATTAAAACAATAACAATAACAATAATGAGTTGAATTTGAAATTATTAACATCATAACACAATGTTTAATACAAATGTATTCAAGTGGGTTACAAAATAATAACAATTAAACAGTTGATGTCGTATACATATCCATACATGAGTTACAAAGAAAAAGAAAATATCCATAGTTGAACCAAATGTACAACATTCATCATATCATGTCATATCAACCTGTGAATTAGCAATAACTTAATAATACGTAGAGATTTGGTTGGATTCCTTAAAGATACAGAAAAGTGTTGCTGTAATTGAAATTCACAGAGTTAACTGATTCAAATAAAAGAATATTTTAAACTTAAAAACTTAAAATGTTGTTAAAGGGAGAACCAAAAGTTAGCACGAGTGCTAGTCGGGATTGGTTCTCCAAGTTTCTAAAACTGTGTGCAAAGTCATATTATGTATTCACACTCAACAATTAAGCAGGAACATTTATTATCCTCATATTATTTGATCCTTATGATTCATCTCTGCTGAAGAGTTTAATCTGAGATATTTACGAAATGATGATCTTGTTTGTCTTCTCTTATATTTATGGGCAAATTATTTCACAGCTTTGCTCAATGAAAGAAATTGTAAAAGTCTCATGTGTCGTACTACATTTAGGTAATCGTAGTATTGAATGTTCTCCCCGGGGTAATTGTCCTTAGTTGACCTGGTGGTTGGGAGGGGGGGGGGGGGGGGTGTCCTACACACAGAGAAATAAAAGGCGTTCTTGAGGAGTAAAACGAAATTGGAAAAATAGGGCGCCCCCTATTACACCTTTTAGGGAGTAAAACACGGAAATACGCAAGGGTGTATATTTGAGGGATGTAATTTCACACCCTATTTTAGTCAGACGAGCTCTGATTGGTCAGTGCATATGCGCATGCGCTACAGCAATGGCGCATCGTGTCGATATAGGTACTGCCAAATGAAGGAACATTAGCATAATTTACATAAATTTTAGTCATGTTAGGGGAATTATCATGTTTCATTTGGGCATATTATTTGTGTGAAAGTTATCCGATAAAGAATAAGGGGTTGTACCGAAGGTTATATTTGATAATTTAATGAAATTAGCAGAAGTGTTGCTTTACTTACTAGTACATAATTGTCTTCTTATACGTGTAAGTAAAGGGAAGATATTCGGTAAAGCTGGTAAGGCGTGCGCCTGTAATCCAGCTAACAATTGAAGTTACAAACTGATTCAAGACGCAGGTTCGAAACTGAGTCACGTCTTTCGGATGGTGACGTTAAAAGTCGGTCCCCAGACGTAAATAATCATATCTGATTGGTACACGTCTGTAAAAATCCCATTACACACACGTTAAGGCAGGCTTGTGCATTTAGGTAATTCCATTACATTTGAACCGATACGTCCAGTCATAAGTTAGTTCTTACAGTCTGCACTTGTGTTGAGTTCACACTAACTGTTGTTATAACATTCTGGTCTGATTTCTTTAGAGCATTGAAACGTAGACAAAAGGGTGAGAATCAGTGACTGTTAGGTGATTACGAAGCATGGATGATTGATTGCTCGAGGGATGATCAATTGGTTGATGCTGTGCATAAGAAGGGTGTAGATTTACTCCCCACAAGGTGTAGAATCGATCATAAAGGGTATAATATTCAACCCCACGGGTGTAAGTTTAAACCCATTTTTCATGAAAATGGAACCAAAAGGTGTAAATTAAGCACCATTGGGTGCAAATTTCACTCCTTAAAGAGAGTAAAATCATACCCTTGGGGTGCAAATTTACACCTTCTTATTAACATTTTTTTTACTCCCTACATTGGGGAGTAAATTAACTCCGTGAGGGATGTGACTTATGCGACAAGCATTTACTCCCTACAGGGAGTAAATTTAAACCTCTTTTTCTCTGTGTGTACAGAAGAGAGCATTGAGGATGATACTTGGTACACAATATGAATCGTACGATAAAGCATTGCTTTCATGTAACATGATCTCTTTGAAGGCGCGTCGGGATGAATTGTGCAAGAAGTTTGCTTGACAGTTGTTCAGAAACTTTCGTGATTGGCTCCCAGAAGCGAGGTCATCTCGTCGGCAACTCCGAAACGGGGGCTAACGGGGGCACGTGCCCCCCCCAAAAAAAAATCCAAGATCGATTGAACTTTTTTAGACCCCTCCCCAGAACGTCGATCAATTACATGTATGTGCCCCCCCCAAAAAAAATAAATAAATAAATAAATAAATAAAAAAAATATGTATCAATCTCTGGCTACGGGCCTGCTCCCTCAAGTTATTTGAATTGTATTTAACTGCAGACATTGTTTAGATTGTACTCAGTTGCCTAGCGCCCTCTTCAGGTAGATGTTTATTATAAATGATCAATTTTTGTTTATATATTCTGCTACTTTTTCCTTTTCTTCTAGAGACATAATATACATTTGTATGTAATTAAACAAAGCGGCATTATTCAATTTTCTTCTTCTCGTATACTTGCAATTCATTACTTTTTGTGTCTTACTATGTGATTTTTATTGATTTAATTTGATTTATCTACCAACAGCAATACATTTCATACAATGATATTTACATATACAAGAAAAGGGGCCAAGTGGTAGCACGTGTGCTGGTCGAGCCTAACCTCTTACAGCTAAACAAATTATGTTGGTACAAGTTAAAGTTAATAAAACATAACAAAACAAAATTAAAGAAATTACTAATGGAATCGATACTCTAAAAAATAACAATGCCTAACTATATGCACACTGATAAAATGAACATAAAAACACTATTTGCATGGATTTTCCATTTATTTCACTACTGTAAAGTCACATGGATTGAAAAGACGGCCTTTCGTTTCAAAGTTGATTTCTTTCTTTTCCTGGCATCTATCTGACTCAATGTTTCATATTCATCATAATATTGATAATACTTTATAGCAACTAACAGGAAAGTAGCGCTTACACATCTCGAATGCTAACGCTAGTAATTAACACAAATTCTGATCATACAATCAGATTGAATCACCTGGTGAGACTTTTGCCCACACGTATCCATCTTCCTCAGACGACTGATGAAGATGAGTACCGCTGATGTGGTATTAACCATAGTCATGATTATAACTTCAAATAACAAAGTCACGTTTAACAAAGGGAAAAGGTAGACTTCGATCGGTCTAACTTACTTTGTGAAACTAGACTTATAAGAGCGAGTTTAAATCCAGGGTCCTGTTTAAATTTGAGGCGCATATTGGCTCAAGAGTTCTATTGGAAAGTAAAACCGATGGTAATAAAATTTTTATAATTGTCTTTTTTTAACGAAATCCATAACGTTTCTAAATCGTAGATATTGCTTTAACATAACACCGCTGGGATCAGAATTCGTACGTAGTCAATATAGGAAAACATGCAATGGTGGCCTTCCAAGATCCAGAGGAGTGCGTTGAACATGTTTATTGTTGAGTTATGTTGATGACGAATCATTGTATGAACACATAGTCTTAGCGAACTCGGAACCTCTCGGTTCGCTTCACGTTTGGAAACCCGGGAATACCATGTAGAATACACCACAATAGAATTGTTGTACATACAAACACTATTTGCATGGATTTGCATTGATTAGAATTGATCGCAGCCTGATATCGAAAATAAAGCTGGGCCCTGTTTCATAAAGCTTGGCATCAATGAAAAGTTTCAATTACTGTTATAAGCTACTGAAACAATTGCATGTGATCCGTTGTGAGCAAAGTTGTTACAGAAATGGGATACTTGTTATCGATAAAAAAAACTTTATGAAATAGGGCCCATTACTAAAAGAGATAGAATTGTGTAAGTTTGCGATTTATCGGCGGGCTTGAGATCAACCTGATCAATCCAGATTAATCTAAGTTCTTTTTCATGCGGGCCTCATGGTTCACATTAACGACCATGCGCTCATTACACTACCTATCTATCAAGGTACCTATAGCTCCGAGGTTAGTAATAAAAAAATGTTCCCACGCATCTCTGTTTTTTTCACATGTAATTTGATATCCAAGGGTTTCACATCCTTGATCTTAATTGAAGCTTTTACTTTCTCAACACTGTGGTTCTCGTTAGTTTGAGCCATCATTATCATGTCTTAATCGTTTCTTTCCTCATAAACAACTTTATTTCGAACAATTCTCTGAATTACACTCTCACTTTCGAGATCACTAAAACATTAATCATTTACTGCTACCATTACTTTCATATACTTCCATTTGAGACACATAAGACAAATCAAAATTAATGATCATCTGCGTTCAAGTGTCTGATATAGAATGAGGAAGTGAAAGGTAAAATACTGCGTTTATTAATACTGTGCCTCAGACTGTCAAGACGTATTTTAACCAGACTTGATTTTTTTGGGGGGCCATTTGTTGTCTAGACTCGGGTCTTAAAAAGCGGCATAAAATAGATATAGACACTAGGGCCCACATGTAATGTAGTGTTGTCTACTAGGCTCTCTGGATAATATCTCTGGTAAACTTGGCAACGTGCGAGGAAAGAAGATTTCTATGGAGTGACTACTTCACCGGGAGCAAACGTGGTTGCAGTTATTAAAACTAGAATCAAATAACAAACATGGCAACTCACAAAGGAAAAGTGCATTTAGCGATTTGCCTTGTGCTCGGGATATGGTGTCTGTTACCATTTGTGTCATGTGTGACAACCACAGCCGATGAACCTCAAAACCAAACATCAGAAAGTGTCACAACTTCAACATTCCAAAGATCAACTGTTCAAAGCATTGCGGATATAACAACCGATCGACAACCTGCGGATGGAGGTACGACTGCTGTAACAGAACACAATTCATGTGACACGACTCTTGAAAACGGTCCTACAAACAAGACACGATTTCAAGGCGAAAGGGTGTCTTTGACTTGTGATTTCAACAATAACAATACTTGCAATATTCTTTGGAAGTTTTCAAATGGATCTGGTAATCGGCGAACTATCACAAACAATAACTACATCAACCCTTCTGATAAAGGTAACTACAAAATAAGCATCGACGATACTCTACAAACATACAGGTTGGTTATAAAATCAACCAGGTTATCTAGAGAAGATGGCATTTACGAATGTGGGTATGAATGTGTCTCTGGTGGGGATTTTATTCCACTTGCGTCAGCAATGATTACAGTGTTGACTAGGCCACAATGCAAGGTCCATCTTCTACCATCGTTAGGCTCAGACGATGAGCGTGAATTTGAAGTAGTGTGTTCTTGGACGCCAGGACAGGCAGGCGTTGCTCACTTTGAGAGTAGCGGAGATACCGTAGGCGATACTAACCTTACCTTCACAGATCGTATCATCAGTCGGATGAAATCCAAGGATACTCTAAATATTACATGCCAATTTATCTCAAGCATCGATGCTTCTAAGACTACAACTGAACCATGTATGATTACGACAGGACTAGTCAGAGTGGAACCTTTCATCAATGAAGTAGCAATGGGCTCCAACGCCTCATTTGTTTGTTCCTCTAACAACCAAAGTTATGCATGGGGTTACTGGTATATAGGTTTTGACAGTATTCTAAATAATGGAGGTAAAGATCGTGTTTTCAAAAATGGAAACACCTTATCGATCGTAAACGTCAGTGAGTCTGACGAATCTTTACTTTTCGAGTGCTCTCTTCAGGAACCTGGAACTATGAATATATCAAGCTATGGAGCCCTACGCATTGTCGAAATGACTACTCCATACTTGCAAACACAGGATTATGAAAACCCTACACATTCGACAACCGATAGAATTAGGGTAAGTACCCATTTCTCAAGTCAAAGTAGCAATACGCCCACCGTTGTAACGCATACTCTGCCAATGGCTACAAATCAAGGTGTTGGCACGCAACAGACAACCGGTGCTCTGATCTGTAAGCTTCATGTTCTACCTTCTGTAAGGTTACCATTGGACCGTGATTTTGAAGTCGTGTGTTCCTGGACTCACAGTCAAGTAAACCGTGCTCACTTTGAGAGAAGCAGTGGGGAAATTTTCGATGGTGATATCAAATTCCCTGATCATATCATCACTCGGGTGGATTCTAGTGGTTCTACAAATATTTCTTGTCGATTATCACTCAACACTAATGCGTCTCCACCCATAAGTGCACCATGCATAACAGATGATACTAAACCCCGATTTATAAGAGTGGATCCTTTCATAAGTGAAGTAGATGTTGGTTCTACTGCGATATTCAATTGTACCTTCAACGATCAGGGCCGTGAATCAAGTCTTTTCTGGAAAGTAAACTCTAACGGAAATGCATCTCTCGCTAATATTGAGCAGAAAAATAATCATCCAGATGTTACCTTGGTGGTACATGAGCGTGAGGGTAAACATTATCTGCTTGTTGAGTGCCATATCCAGTTGTCTGCTAACTATGATTATGAAAATATGTCGAGTTATGGAGCTCTGCGCGTTGTCGAAACAACCACTCCTAAACTCCCAACTCCACCTGGTGACGATGAGACTAGTGGAATAACGAACAACCAGTCAGTTGGAGCAGTCGAGTTCACAACGGATCAAAACACGTTTAGTACTACTGCACTTTCAAGTACATTTGGTAAAAAAACAGACAGGCGAACAGTCCTAACAGGTGAGTTTACAACGGATCAAGTCAACATTAGTACAACTGCACCCTCAAAACAAGGTATTATAGTGACTGTTATAATCTCGGTAGTAATCGCTCTCATCATAATATTGCTTTCAAGCGCTGTTATGTATATTCTAAGGAAGTACAAAATAATATCTTCACCACGCCGTCTGTCCAACGATGGCAAAGCCGATACCATCGAGCTTTCGAATATTCCCCATATCATGCACGAAGAAAGCTCGGAGTGGTATGCCTTATCCTTCAAAGACAAGCGGCTACACCAAAGTGATGATTCCGAAGTCCATCACCACGATGAAGATAAAGTGAACAATGTATTTTCGTCATCCCTAGGGATATTGACATTGCATCCGTCATCGGAGTTCACCGATGAGAACGTGTGTGCTGAACCAGGTCCTGCTGATGCATCAGAAGAGCCCCTACGTCAGACCATATCGAGGCAACAATGCACATTTACACCCCTTCTAGACAGTGATAAGTAAGGAATGAGTCAGTTGGAAATGTCTCCAAAATAGATGTTGGTGATATCCATCATCAATTCCATTGGTGCTGCAATATCTACACCCATTTGTGTGTGTTTGTGGGTGGAAGTGTATACATGTACCAGAGCTGTCCCAGGCACTCCCACAGTAGCAGCTGAGTGGTCATGCTCTGAAAGGATATTTTTGTAAATAATTTTGTACAAATTTTCCTACATTTCAAGTCATTCTGTGTTTCTTTAGGTGTATGATAATTTTCTACAATGATGTAATTAAGAAATGCTTGTATTTATAATGATGACAGTAATAATAATGGTAGTAATAACTATGATGATAATGATAATATATATCGTCGCCGTTTTCACGAACCGGCACAGCCCAACGCGCAACGAAATAAGTACATTCTGAGAAAAACGCGTTTTACGTTTAGCCCGTTTTGAATTCGCCAGAAACATGCCTTATGTCAAATTTTATATCACAAAATACATACCAATGAAAGGAAAATATTCTGTATTTTCTATACATTCCATTTGTTAAGCATAATGACAATTACTATTAATATTACGAAGCTTTGGACTCTCGTGCCGGTTCGTGAAAATATTATTTTGCTGTTTACGTAGCAAAAATATTTTCACGAACCGGCACAAGCCACTGTGTCGTTTTTCTCTATGTAACTTTACGCGCAAGACAAAAGCGCTCGCGCTGTCTTAGCGCGTATTTTATTTTCACGAACCGGCACAACCGCCTGTGTCGCGTCGTCTAGGTATTGTAAGCGCAAAGATATTTTCACGAACCGGCACAGCCCATTGACTTATAACGGCGCGTGCCGGTTCGTGAAAAATATGAATCGTGCTTTTTGGCTCGTGTGTCGTTTTTGTCATTTGTGTAACCATGGATATCTCAAAAACTAAAGCGTTTTGGATGCTGAAATTTGGTGAAATGAAAGATTGTTGATTACTTATGCTAAAAATGCAAAAAAAATAAAAACTACATTTTGAAGGGATTTCGGTGGCTTGTGCCGGTTCGTGAAAACGGCGACGATATAATTACAATTTTGCTTATTTCACAATAGTCTCATGAATGAACTCTTTACATTTCTAGTAGATATAATATTGTAAATATGTATTTAAAAAATGAAGGACAAACGATTTTTTGTAGAAACTAATTGGGATATACAGGGTCTCAAATTACTTATGCAATCTACAACGTTAGTTAGTTAAGCACTTTGTGAGATCATGTAAAGATATCTATATTGTTGAAGTTTTTTTGTTGAAGATCAACAGAGCTTTGGAGACAGCGACAGGTTGGGCCTTTATAACCATAGTGGAAAGTCGTTCAAGGCTTTGGAGCTACGCAAATAAAAGCGCAGTATCCACGAGTTACCTCTTTGTAAATGGTGAGGCCGTTCTAGTAGTTCCTTATCATGTGATTTTCGTTATTTATGTATATACAGATGCAATTTCTGATACAGGCAAATAAGTATTAAAACAATTCTAAACAAGCACAATAATACCTAAAATGTTACACTAGGAAGTACCTAGCAAAAAGAGTAAATTAAAGCAAGAATGCTGATGTGATATAACAGAACGAATTACTCGTTTTGCTTGGCTAGTAAAAGTAATTGAATACTAAATAATATTACGTTGTCAATGTCACTTCGTTTGCAATACATGTCCATATATACGAAAGTGGGTCTTCCGTTCATCTTACTCTTGTATATGCAAGAAGTGTATTAAATATAAAAATTAGTAACAAATGCTTGATTTTCCCTCTAAATCTTGAATGTATCTCTCATGTTAACCAGACATAATGAATTTACATGATTGAAAAGCAAGGGCTTTCTTTTATGGCTGACCTGATCATGCGAGGTTGAGCCCTATGGCATTGAATTATCTCGTGGAAGAGAAAATAAACTTAAGTTATCTTCTTGAAAAATGTACAGTTCCAAGTTTTCATTCCTATTGTTCAGTGATACCACTCTAAATTACTATTAATCAGGTAATAATTGACAGTCGTGACGATGATTGATCAGGCGCGGATCTACGGGGGGGTTTAGGGGGTTTAACCCCCCCCCCCTTGGGCGGCCCAAAAAAAAAAAAAAAAAAAAAAAAAGGAAAAAAAAAAGAAGAAAAAAAAGAAAAAAGAAAGAAAAAAGAACGCACGCTGGAGAGAAACCCTTTCAAGTGCAAATATTGTGAGAAGATATTCAACTCATCTGGTAACTTAACCAAACACATGATAACTCTGGATATAACTGTGTATTTAACTGTTACTTGATTTAAAAAGACGTTATCATGCACTGCTTTTTATGGTCTCCATTGTGTTAATAGATGCCAGGAAAACATCACTTACGGGGTTCAAATAAACACCCCCCCAAAAAATCGGCTCGCCGCTTCGCGGCTCGTGGACGATGCTCCGCATCGTCATTATTTTGGTCAAACCCCCCCTTAGCAAAAAGCTAGATCCGCCCCTGTTGATAGGCCTCAAGTTTCACTTTCACCTCCTCTACAAAAAAAGAAAGGATAGAAACAAACACAAATGCAGAGGTCGTAAATCCAAACCCGGAAGAATATCGTGTGATTCTGTCTGCATGCATCGTTCGTCTGTCTTCAGATTGAAAAGAATAAAAGTCTCACTTCATTTGATTCAGATGATAATTACAAAATGCTTTGACCACTTAAGTTCACTTTAATTACCAAAGTGCTTCATAGAAAAACTTTTTAAATTATGAAGATGCACTAATAAAGAAAAAATAATAGTGTAAAGGCCCACGTCGTACATGTTTTTGCACAATATGCTATACCTTTGTCTTTAATCACCGTTAGTGGATGGTGATGAAGTATCATTAATTTGCGATGTGAATACTTACAACGATCACACGATATTTTGGACGTATTTGATTGGACCAGAAGGTCGCCGATACATCACCAGCAATAACTATATTATATATCAATGCTCTGCAGGGTATGGTGTAAATCCAGCGAACTACATAGTAGTCGTTGACCAGTTTCAACAAACACACAAGCTTGTTAACATGTTCGTCAACTTGTTTATGGAGGAATTGAATTAGTGTGCGCAGTTTATTTTACATTCTAAACACGGATATGTGAACCGTTTGCTGATAATTTTTTTGTTTGTACTTTTCATATTGAACATGGCTTGTATCAAGGCCTTCTTGCATTCTGGATTGAACTCCATGCTTTGGATATATCTGTTGTGTCCATTAGTGTCATGTGCTATCTTTCTCGAAGCTGGACCTAAAAATATGTCTGTAGTGGAAGGTGATAAAGTGTCATTAATTTGCGATGTAAATAATGACAATAATAACACAATATTTTGGACCTATTTGATCAGACGGGGAATTCGCCGTTATATCAGTAGCAATGACTACATATATCCATCTACAGGGTACGATGTAGATCCCGAGAACTACAAATTAATCATTGACCAGTCTCAACAAACATACAAGCTTGTAATCATGACCATCAACTTGTCTACTGAGGCTGGGATTTATGAATGTGGCTATGACCAAGGCAATACTAAAAGATATACACCACTCGCCTCGGCGATGATTACTGTTACGCCATTCCCAGAATCTGTGAGTTGCCATCAATTTATGTTGTCTTCTCTAGGATCAGAAGTGAACCAAGAATTTGAAGTATCATGTTCCTGGACCCATAGTCAACCAGGTAAGGGAAACTTTGACAGTAGCAGCGGTGAAACAATCGATGTTGACCTAAGATTCCCGGGACGTATCATTAGCCGTATTGAGTCCCAAGATACTCCCGGTATAATTTGTAGATTAATGCTGGACAGTGATGCTTCTTTAACTGTAAATGTACCATGTTTCGGAGAAAATACTCCAGGGAGGTGTTTCACAAAGATCCTAAGTAGAACTTAACACTAAGTTGGACTTAAAAAATATGGACAGCCATTGGAGCCTTAAAATGAAATATATTTAAAAGCAGAAATTCAAGGATTTTAGACTTTTTTTTTTAAATTCCACATCAAGAACATGAAACCTCCTTGATAATAGAAAATATGAATGATGTGAATCAACATTTTATGCCTTTTAAAACAACTTTTACAAAACATTTTCAAAGACGCTAACGGCTTTCCATAATTTTTAAGTCCAACTTAGAGATAAGTTCAACTTAGGATCTTTGTGAAACACCCCCCTGGACTAATAAGAGTAGATCCTTTCATTAGCGAAGTAACCCTTGGTTCTAATGCATCGTTTGTTTGTAGTTCTGGTAATCAGACTTATTCTCCTGAAATCTCTTGGAATGTAAATTTAAATGGAAGTGATCCCTTTGGTAGGCAAGACCGTCTTATCGAAAACAATACTGTTTTGTCGATTATAAACGTGCAAGAGGATGACCAAGACTTGCTAGTCGAGTGTCAAGTCCATATATCTGAAGACTTGGTGGTATCAAGTTATGCGTCTCTACGGATTGTTGAAAACACAACGCCTCCGTCTCGAAGACCTCCTGGAGAGAGTCAGTCCAATCGAACAACCGACAGAACAACAACGCAAAGTAGCATCATTGAAGTTACAAGACCTCTTCCAACCAGCACGAGTGGTATCTGGGTAATACCTTTAATAGTGTCAATAATATTTGTCACAGTTATAATAGCACTTGTCATCATCATCTTCATCCTTGTGACGAGGCGGAACAAAAGACGACGTAAGTATGGAGAAGAAAAGGCACATACTTATGAAGATATCGAACTCCAAAAGATTCCTCACACCCAGCACGATGGCACCTCACAACTGTACGTTGTATCTTTCAAAGACAAGAAATCAAAGCGACATCGAAGCGTTGGTATGGACGGCGATGACGCTGATGAGAGCCTTAACTGTGGTAATACCTGTGATAATAGTATCCGTCATCATAATATCGTTCAACACAGCGTTCCTTTGCAATAAATGGAAGATCAAACGTAAAATGAACAGTGAAATGAAGCGTGTACATACTAACTTGTCCAAGGAGAATCCATCAACCATACATCGAGCCTTTCACTTAAAAGATCCAAGCAGAGGAGAACATTCAGAAACAAAGGTACAGAGAAGTAGTGAACTGTCCTTTGCAATTTCTTTTGATTTTCACCTATATACAGCAGTAAGATATACCGATTGGAAATTAAATTGTTTAATGGGGTACGAAGATTAAAAGTTAAATCTCACTATTTCAAGTTCATCACAGATTTAGATCAAGTGTCCAAAGAATCCAATCACCGTTCAATATATGATGACCATCTCCTATCAACAGGAGATATTGCCAAAGGTGAAATCCATAGCTATGGGAAAATTAATATCTCACATTGCGTCTCGCGGTTTCGATATAAAAAACAAGAGCGAAGGTGGTACCGTTACCCCGTCAGAGACCGAGGGGGTTGCTGTTCACGCTTCTTTCGCAGAGAATGTCCTCAATAATGAGAAAATGGATTGCTCGTTTGTGATCTGCAAATCGTTATCTTCAGGATATCCAATCTCCTGTAGGAAGGATCCTTAATGAGTGAAAATTCTTAAACTATTTCCCTGTTATACGTAAGATGTTAATTAATTAACTAATTGAGAAATTGACGCACAGACCAATGTATTGTAAATGTTATTCTTCATGATACCCAATTTTTATCATTTCCATGAATTTGGTTCAACATGTAGACCAAGATGTTTTTCTTAGTTCGTATTTGACATTTAAAAAAAAGTCTTTTTCTGCATTTCTAATTGAATCGAATAGAATTGAATTTAAATTATTCATTGTTACGTATAACGTATGACTTGTAACGCATACCACGGCTTCAGAGGTGTGCAAAGTGCCTGTAAATATAATAACACATCGTATAATTAAAACATGAAGTAACATCCTCGATAATTTAGTGAATAAGATAACTATGATCATTTCTTGATGCATGTAAATGCAAACAAGCGACTACATGCAAATGGAATAATAATCACTTATAATAATAATAATAATGTGGTAACAAGAGTGCAATTAATGAATGTCTCGATATATAAAGAACAATGTAGTTAAAAAGGTATACATCATTCAGTGGATTTATATATTGGTTAATGGTAAGTAAGAACAAATTTACATTGCGGAGGAGAAAGATTGAGGTAGGAAAAAGAGATTATGTGCATCAAACAGATTTCAAAATGCAGTAGACATTCAGCACAACATGTATAAGCTATGGATTTTATGGAAAGATGTAGAGTTATTTATAGATTAAATTATGATTAAAATATATTTAGCGTACCACACTACTATCGCATTTACAACCATTACTATTAACAGTGCATGTAAATGAAAATGGTGTGAAACTATATTTTAAACAATTTTTTACAATTCGAGACTTGCCCCGATTATTACACAATCCTCGAAGTGCGGTAATATGTTACGAATATTTTATCGTTCGTAGTTTGGCATAAACTTTATAAATATAGACAATAAAGTTCGAAATATTATGCATGCCGCAGTAATTACTAATACATTTCTTCTTTTTCTTATTACATTACAAAATATTTTTGAATATCAGAGTTTGTTAATCATTCTTTATTCAACTTTTCATGGAATCGGACTAAATCTGAAAAACCCCATACATTATTTTTTATTTTTGTAATATTACATGATTTAAAATAAAAAAATGTTTGGTTTGACGTGCTATTTATTACACTCATTTGAAATTTGAAATATAATCTGATTGTATGTATGATATGGTATATGATTGTGTTCATTTATCGATAACAATTTCAAACAAACAATTACTAAATATATAATATTATTATTGTGATATTGTTCTTCCCATTTTTTTTTATATGTGCCAACGTGCTCAAGATTGCAGTGTGTTCTATTTACGATGTATGTATACAACCAATGATTTTGAAGGGTCTGTGCTATACTAACCGAGCTACTAAGAAGTTGCAGTCCTACCAGCTAATTGATCTATTCTAGAATTACGTAGTTTTTTTTTACCCTCATTTTACATGGAAAAAAAAGGAAACGGAAACATATGTATGTTTCTCCGTTATACCTGTTCTACTAGAGATTTTTTGTTACATTGGTTTTCACACAAATGGCGAGTCCATTTCTGTAATCTATGAACAATAAAATTAGAATCAATAAAATCATAATCTTGAATCCTGCTTCTATATTTAAATGCTTTGTTTTTGTGCACAATGAAAGTGAAACATGTATCTTAAGCCACTTTCCCACCAGATCTGCGTAGAGTTGCGTAGTGTGGCGTACCGACTACGCCGAAATAAGGCTGCGTATTCATGACAAAAAAAGTTACTTCGGCGTAGTCCCTGCGTAGGTTATGCGGAGGCTGGCGTACAATGGCATATGGTCACGTACCCTGTGCAGAGGCACCGCGTACATACGGCGTATGCAATTGGCGTATCTACGCATACGATTGCGTATAACAGGCGTAGGGTTGTGTACGTTTACGTAGGCCTGGCGAACAGATTTGCTTACGGTTGCGTTCGGTTGATTACTGCGTGTGCAAGCTTTTACTGCTTCGTCGGACTGGCGTAGGGTAGCGTACTATTGCGTCGGCTTGGCGTAGTGTTGCATAGTGTTTCGTAGACTTGCGTAATAAATGCGTACTGTCTGCGTATAGTGTCTATGCCGAAAGTACGCGAAAAAAATAAACAGGTTTGATTTTTTGCGTCCATCTCGGGTACCCCTTTGCGTCCCTCAGCGTATAGTTACGTAGGCCAGCGTAGGGCAGGGTGCGCTCGGAGAAGTCGGTATGCAAAACACTACGCAACTCTACGCATTGTCCGGTGTGAAAGGGGCTAAAGCTGCAAAATACAACTGCTGTAAATAGAGCTCATACTTCGTAGTAGAGACACAAGATAATTGTGATGTTTGAAATGAATTTAATTGAATTAATTTTACTGTGGTCGTGTATAACAAAATGAGGCACTTGATTCATCAGGTTGATAATTCCGAAACACAAATTTTCCCTACCATGTTGTTCATCATTCTGCATGATTTGTTGGAAAGTTCGTAAATCCGAAGCCTCATCATTCCAAAAAGTAAAATAACATTTTATTATTTCAAAGGTTCTTTCTTCCGGAAATAAGGGTTCATTATAGTTCCTAAATTGAAAGAACGTTCGCTACTCCGTTGGTTTTGTAATTCCGAGTAAACGATAAGCCTCTCTCATTTTTGGAAATACGAACCTTCAAAATTATGAAATTTAAACATTTGGATTTGTCAACCTTCTAGAAAGACCCCCCCCCCCCCCATGTACAACAATCACAAAACAGGTTTATGTTTAATCACGGAAGAGGTTTACGGTACACCATGTGTAAAGTCCTCGAGGGACTGAGGAAAGTAGATAGAGAATAGAGGTGAGATGAAAGGCGATTATTATCCACTTTCTCGCCTTTCATCTCACCTCTATTCTCTATCTACTTTCCTCAGTCCCTCGAGGACTTTACACATGGTGTACCGTAAACCTCTTCCGTGATTATTCATACCACCATGCAAACCTTCAAACATCATCAGGTTTATGTTTCTCTCTCGATATCTCACTGCCATCACACATTTGATTGTAGGGCAACTTTCCCGGGAAAGAAAGTTTTTAATTTTTAATTTGTCAGTCTAATACGTTGGTTAAGTTTTACATCAGGATATCCTGTTAACTGCTTTCTCTCCATCTGAAAAAAATATTTATGTTCATTTTTACACCTTTTATAATCGAAGGGTAGTTGTCTCAAAAGAGATTGTTGTCGCGGTAGATACTGGGTAGTAGACCTAGCGCTTGTTTGTCCTATGGCATATTTCCGCGAGGGTTGTTCGAGGTATATTGTCCGAGGAGTGCTTGTGAGATGGTTGTCAGGGGTATTTTCCAAGGAGTCGTTATGAGGAGTTGGTTGTCCGGGATATTGTCCTAGGAGTGAGTGTGAGGAAATGGTTGTCCGCAGTGATGTAATGAGCAATTTTATTTTTATTTATTTATTTATTTATTTATTTATTTATTTATTATTATTATTATTATTATTTTTTTTTTTTTTTTGGGGGGGGGGAGACACATAATCCGCATCACCCCCAGGGAGCACTGAATGGGCAATTGCTTTTTGAGGGAGGGGGTGGGGATGCGGATGACGATGACGATTACGGTGAGAAAAAACCCCGGAAAATCATGTAATTTTTGTTTAAAAAATTAATCAGTGGTATCGAATTATAAATAAATGCTTTTGATTTTCGTTGTTGGGGGAGGGGCAACTGTCCCCCCAGACCCCCCCCCCCCCCCCACATTAGTTCGCTAGTGGGTGACCGGGGTATTTTCATAAGAGTTATTTCTGTTATTTTCCAAGGAATGGTTTGTGATGAGACGGTTTTCCGGAGTAGATGTTGGGTAGATCTATTACTTATTCAACAGACGAAACCCGGAGATTATTACCGCAGACGTAGAAGTTGCAACCCAGGCCCAAAACGAACAAGTCAGAGACATTCTTAGACTCGACTTCGTTGGGACTACAATTTGTATTTACATGTAGTCCTTGTAGAAAAACAGGCATTAGAGACCATTCAATAGCAGCATGCTGTGCTGCACTGCATCCAGCGAATAATATTGGGTATTTAAACAAATTACGAATAAGTACTCTTATCGAACTAGCCTCCTTTCGGGTTCGTTTCATGTTTAGAAACGAGGTCCCGGCCTAACCAACATTTGAGAACTAGTTTCAATGACTGTTATAAGGTACTGAAATAATTGCATTTTAGTGGCTGGGAGCAAACTTGTTATATAAATGGAATACTTTTTATCGATAAAAAAGTTTAATGAAACAGGGCCCAGTACTAAAAAGATCGGATTTTGTAAGTTTTGCGATTTATAGGAGGATTTGTGATCAACCTGATCAATCCTGATCAATCGTCGTTCACATTGAAGACTATGCGCTCGTTCTACTACCTTTCTATCAAGGTATCTTATCCTAGTTCCGAGGTTGATGGCAACATTTTCCTATACATCTCTGAACTCTTTCCACATAACTTGACATCCAAAAGTTTAATTTTCTCGATCTTAATTCAATCTCTAACTTTTCTCAACATTATGCTATTCCTCAGTTTGAGCCGTCATGATCATGCCTGAATCTCTTCTTTCTTCAAAAATTCTAAAAATTCTCTGAAATACACTTGCACTTTCGGGATCATTACAACATTAATCATTTATTGCTATCATAACTTTCATATCCATTTGAGGCACATAAAAAAAAAAAAAAAAAATTAATGATCATCTGCTTTCAAGTGTTTGATATAGGAAGAGGAAGTGTTAGATAAAATACTGCGTTCAATAACGCATCTTAACTAGACTGAAATTTTGTTTGCCATCCATTGTCTTCAGAAGCAGCATAAAAGATATGTGGACACGAGGGCCCAAATGTAATGTGGTGTTGTTTACTTGGCTCTCTGGATAATATCTTTGGTAAACTTGGCAACATACGAGGAAGGACAATTCCCACGTGGTTGCAGTTATTAAAACTAGAATCAAATAACAAACATGGCAACTCACAAAGGAAAAGGGCATTCAGCGATTTGCCTTGTGCTAGGGATATGGTGTCTGTTACCATTAGTGTCATGTGTGACAACCCCAGCCGAAGGACCTCAAAACCAAACATCATATGATGTCACAACCTCACCACACCAAAGATCAACTGTGCAGAGCAATACGAATAGTACAACCGATACACAACCAGCGAATGGAGGTACGACTTCTGTAACAGAACACAATTCATGTGACACGATTCTTGAAAATGAACCTTCCAATAAGACACAGTTCGAAGGCGAAAGGGTGTCTTTGACTTGTGATTTCAACAATAACAATACTTGCAATATACTTTGGAAGTTTACAAATGGATCTGGTAATCGGCGAACCATCACCAACAATAGCTACATCGACCCTTCTGATGAAGCTAACTACAAAATAATCATCAAAATTGTTCGACAAATATACAAGTTGGTTATCAAATCGATCAGTTTACATAGAGATGCTGGCATTTATGAATGTGGGTATGAATGTGTCTCTGGAGGGAATTTTATTCCACTTGCGTCAGCAATGATTACAGTGTTGACTAGGCCATATTGCGAGGTCCATCTTCTACCACCGTCAAGATCAGACGAGGAGCGTGAATTTGAAGTAGCGTGTTCTTGGACGTCAGGACAGGTCGGCGTTGCTCACTTTGAAACCAGCAGAGATACCACAATATATATTGACCTTAACTTCAAAGATCGCATCCTCAGTCGGATTAAATCCAAGGATACGCCAAATATCACATGCCGGCTCACCTCAAACAGCGACGTTTCTAAGTCTACAACTGCACCATGTATCAACACGACAGGACTAGTCAGAGTGGAACCTTTCACCAATGAAGTAGCAGTTGGCTCTAATGCCTCATTTGTTTGTTCCTCCAACAACCATAGTTATTCATGGGGCTACTGGTATATAGGACTTGACAGAATTCTGCACAATGGAAGTAAAGAACGTGTTGTTGAAAATGAAGATGGCTTATCGATCGTAAACGTCAGTGAGTCTGACCAATATTTACTTGTCGAGTGTTCTCTTCAGGTACCTGGAACTGTGAAGATATCAAGCTATGGAACCCTGCGCATTGTCGAAGTGACTACCCCATCCTTACAAACACAGGTTGCTGACAGCCTTACACATTCGACAACTGGTGGAATTAGTGAAAGTACCCATGAAATAATTCAAAGTAGCAGTAGGCCCACCGTTGTAACGCATACTCTGTCAATGGCTACAAATCAAGGTGTTGGCACGCAACAGCCAATCGGTGCTCCTAGCTGTAAGCTTCATGTTCTACCTTCTTTAAGGTCATATAATGACCGTGATTTTGAAGTGGTGTGTTCCTGGACTCATAGTCAAGTAAACCGTGCTCACTTTGAGAGAAGCAGTGGGGAAATTATCGATGTTGATATCAAATTCCCTGATCATATCATCAGTCGAGTGAATACTAGAAGTGCTTCAAATATTTCTTGTCGCCTGTCACTCAACACCAATCCTTCTTCGTCCATAAGTACAACATGCATAAAAGATGATACTAAACCCCGATTTATAAGAGTGGATCCCTTCATCGGTGAAGTAGATGTTGGTTCTACTCTGGTATTCGATTGCATCTTCAACAAAGAGAGCCTATTACGGCTTTCCTGGAAAGTTAACTCTGGTGGAAATGCATCTCTAGCTACTGTTGAGCAGAAGAATGTTCATCCAGATGTTACCTTAGTTGTACATGAGGGTGAGGGTAAACACTATATGCTTGTTGAGTGCCATATCCAGTTGTCTTCTAAATATAATTATGACAATATGTCAAGTTATGGAGCTCTGCGCGTTGTCGAAGCAACCACTCCTAAGCACCCAACCCCACCTGGTGACGTTGAGACTAGTGATTCAACGGACAACCAGGCAGTTGGACCAGTCGAGTTTACAACGGATCAAAACACGTTTATTGAAACACAACCTCGCGTTGAGGTGACAACCCCAAAATTCGGTGAGCAAACGGACAAGCGAACAGTTCGAAGAGATGAGTTAACAACGGTTCAGATCAACATTATTAGTAACCAGCCTACTGGACCTTCAAAACAAGGTATTATAGTGACTGTTTTAATCTCGGGAGTTATCGCTCCTGTCATGATAATTCTTTCAGGTATCATCATCATAGCGTTCCTTCACATTAAACGGAAGATTAAACGTAAGATGAAGCGTAATGTTAAGCGTGTACGTACTAACTTGGCCGAGGAGAGTCCATCAAACATACTAAACGTCATTCAAACGAGAGATACAAACAGAGGTGAACATTCAGGAACAGAGGCACAGAGAAGTGGTGAACTGTCTTTGGTGACGTCTTCTGATTCACACCAATACAGCAGTACGATATACCGGTCGGACTGTAGATCGCTCTCTACTGTATTGGAATCAGAATTGAATACAGAACCCAATTGCGATCGCCAAACTCGTCATGAGTCTTGTCAAATTGAAACCGATTTAAAGGAAGTAAATCAGAAAGCTACCCATTTGGAGATGCAGAGTTTCGAGCCTTTTTATGAAACAATGCGAGATGATGTCTTCACATGCGAAGTGAAACCGAAGACAAGTGTACACAACATATTAATGACCAGCAGCTCTAGGCCTGACGTGAAACAACACAAGTTGAAAGATATAGAAGTCGAACAGAAAACGTCGAATATTTCATCAAGTGTTGCTCATTGGATAGCGGATCCTGTCGATCTGCACAGCAGACCTTTGCCAAGGTGTCCAAAGAATCCAATCACCGTTCAATATGACTATCTTCCATCAGCAGGGGTTGTTGCCAAAGATGAAATCCTTAGTTATGGGGAAATCAATAAAGTGCCATCTTTACCACGCATTTTATCTCAGGGTTTCGGAGTAGAAAATAAGAGTAAAGGTTATGCCGGTACATCTTTAGAGGTCGATGGGACTGCAGTTCAAACTTCCTGTGCAGAGAAAATCTTCATTGATGATTCCACTGATAACATTGATTGCTCGGGTGTGATCAGCAAATCTCCTCGCTCTTCTCGCATGGATGCAATGGTCAATTCGGAGCAATGTAATGAAATGTATCTTGAAATGAAAGCGATATCGGATGAAATTTATCTTGAGATGAAAGCAACATGAGATGACCCCACGCATTTGGACAATTGCTATCTTCAGGATATCCAATCTCCTGTGTTTGGTCTCACACCTATGTGTAGGCAGGATCATTAATGAGTTAAAATTCGTAAACCATTACCCTGTTATACATAGAAAGTTTGAAATTAATAGAGAAATTGGCGCACAGTCCAATATATTGGAAATTTCTTTGTTCATCATACCCAATGTATATCATTGCCATGAATTTGGTTCAACATGTACAGTTGTAGATCTCGAAGATACCTAACCATTTTTTCACAGTTCATATTTCACATTTTTATAAAGTATTTTTCGGGCAATTCTAATTGAATCGATTGGAATCGAATTGAATTTAAGTTATTCGTTGTTACGCAGATTTGTGCAAAGTGCCTGTAAATATTGTAGCACATCATATATAAATAAAACATGAAGTACCACCCCAGATAACTTAGTGAATAACATAAATATAATCATTTCTTGATGCATGTAAATACCAACACACGACAACATACAAATAGAATGATATTTATATTGTTGTAACAAGAGTACAATTTATTAATATCTAGATATGTAAAATTTACTTATTCTTTAAAAGTAAAATAATAATAAAATAATAATATTTAAGATTTATATAGCGCTGGTATACAAATACAGTTTCTTAGCGCTTTACAATACAAATGAAATGAAAAGTACGGTTAAACTAAATGTGTAATAACGATCAACAATAAACGTGAAATGAATATTGCGCTTAATTTGGACGAATTACTTAACTAACAATGTATAACAATCTCATGATAATTAAAAATGAAAATGTAAATACAATAATTATGTAACATTCATGAAACTGCAATAATTATGTACATTAGATAATGAATAAATTACAAGAAGATATGACATGTGGTTATAAACACGGTATGATGATGGGCAGTTAAAAATGCATATACATAGCAGTCAGTGGATTTGTATATTGATTAATGGTTAGTAAGTTAAAATTACACTGTTAAGGAGAGAGATTGAGGAAGACATTCAGCACAATATGTATATATTATGGATTGCATGGTACGATTTAGAGTTATTTGTGAATCTAATTATGTTTTAACCACATAATAGCGTACTTTACTACTATCGCTATTAGAACCATTACCATCAACAGTGCATGTGCATGATAGTGGTGTAAAAATTATAATTTACACAATTGTTTTCATAATTCGAGACTTGCCCTGACTATTTCCACAATCCTCAAGGTACGGTACTGTTACGAATAGCCTATGTTATCTTTCTAAGTTTGACAATAAACATGTTGAATCTAGACGATACAATCCGAAATGTTATGCATATCGCAGTAATTAGGAATACATTTCGTCCTTTCTCATGACATTACAAAATAATTTTGATTTTTAAAGTTTGTAAATCATGCAATTATTCCTCTTTGCTTCGAATCGGATAGATCTGAACAATCCCATGAAGTTCTGAATTGATTGAATGATTTCCAAAGAAGCACTGTTTGATTGGACGTGTACTGTATTGCACTCATATGAATTTTGCAGTATAATCATATTTGTAATTATAATATCGTAGATGAATGGGTTTGTTTACCGATAACAATAAAAAATAAATAATTACAATATCTATTATATTATGATATTGTTCTTCCTATTTTTAGATATGTGTCAACAAGCTCATGATTTCAATGTGTGACCTTTACTTTGTAGGTATACAACCAACGATTGTTAAAGGTCTGTGCCATATCAACCAAGGTAATAAAAAGTTGCAGTCCTACCAACTTATTGATCTATTCTAGAATTAGTTTTCTACCCTCATATTACCTGGAAGAAAAAAGAAACGGAAATACCGGTACATGTATGTTTCTCTGTTATGCCTGTTCTACAAGAGATTTTAGTTACATTGCATGCACACAAATGGAAAGTCCATTTCTGTAATAAATGAACAATAAAATTAGAATCTTGAATCTTGCATCTATATTTCAATGCTTTGTTTTTGTGCACGATGAAAGTGAAATATGTAGCTTAGGTCTTAGACAGAAAAAGCTGTAAAATATATATAGACTACTGTAAAAAGGGCTCGTGCTTCGAAGTAGACATTTATTTACGCTCCTTTTTACATTTAAAAAAATCAAAGGATAGATGTCTTGAGAGATGGTTGTCGCGGTAGAAATCGGGTAGTTACCCTAAGGCCTAGTTGTCCTATGGAATATATTTCTGCGAGGCGTGTTGTCCGAGGTATATTTTCCTAGGAGTACTTCTGAGGAGATGGTTGTCCGTGTATATTACCCTAGGAGTAGTTGTGAGGAGATGGTTGTTCGGATTATTGTCCTCGGGGTGGTTTTAAGGAAATGGTTATCCGGGGTATATTGTCCTAGGAGTGGTAAGGCAGTTTAAGTATTTCCTTATCACGTTAATTTGATAACTTATGTATATTCGGATACTATTTATGATACAGAGAAATGGCTATGAAGGAAAAGTTTTAAACAAGCACAAGAAAAAAAAAATGTTACACTAGGAAGTACATTGCAAGAAGTACATATGAAAGCAAGAATTCTGATGTGATATAACAAAAGGTATTACTCGTCGTGTTAAAAGTGTTGAATACAATAAAGTGAGCTACATTTCCGATTTCACCTAGTTTGCTATCAAGTCCATCAGTATGCAAGGACATTTCGAATGCCACCTCGTTTATTGAAACACAACCTCGCGTTGAGGTGACAACCCCAAAATTCGGTGAGCAGACGGACAAGCGAACAGTTCGAAGAGATGAGTTAACAACGGTTCAAATCAACATTATTAGTAACCAGCCTACTGCACCTTCAAAACAAGGTATTATAGTGACTGTTTTAATCTCGGGAGTTATCGCTCCTGTCTTGATAATTCTTTCAGGTATCATCATCATAGCGTTCCTTCACATTAAACGGAAGATTAAACGTAAGATGAAGCGTAATGTTAAGCGTGTACGTACTAACTTGGTCGAGGAGAGTCCATCAAACATACTAAACGTCATTCAAACGAGAGATACAAACACAGGTGAACATTCAGGAACAGAGGAACAGAGAAGTGGTGAACTGTCTTTGGTGACGTCTTCTGATTCACACCAATACAGCAGTACGATATACCGGTCGGACTGTAGATCGCTCTCTACTGTATTGGAATCAGAATTGAATACAGAACCCAATTGCGATCGCCAAACTCGTCATGAGTCTTGTCAAATTGAAACCGATTTAAAGGAAGTAAATCAGAAAGCTACCCATTTGGAGATGCAGAGCTTCGAACCTTTTTATGAAACAATGCGAGATAAAGTCTTCACATTAAATAAATGCGAAGGGAAACCGAAGACAAGTGTACACAACAGATTAATGACCAGCAGCTCTAGGCCTGACGTGAAACAACAAAAGTTGAAAGATACAGAAGTCGAACAGAAAACGTCGAATATTTCATCAAGTGTAGCTCAATGGATAGTGGATCCTGTCGATCTGCACAGTAGACCTTTGCCGAGGTATCCAAAGAATCCAATCACCGTTCAGTATGACTATCTTCCATCAGCAGGGGTTGTTGCCAAAGATGAAATCCTTAGTTGTGGGGAAATCAATAAAGTGCCATCGTTACCACGCATTTTATCTCAGGGTTTCGGAGTAGAAAATAAGAGTAAAGGTTATGCCGGTACATCTTTAGAGGTCGATGGGACTGCAGTTCAAACTTCCTGTGCAGAGAAAATCCTCATTGATGATTCCACTGAGAACATGGATTGCTCGGGTGTGATCAGCAAATCTCCTCGCTCTTCTCGCATGGATGCAATGGTCAATTCGGAGCAATGTAATGAAATGTATCTTGAAATGAAAGCGATATCGGATGAAATTTATCTTGAGATGAAAGCAACATGAGATGACCCCACGCATTTGGACAATTGCTATCTTCAGGATATTCAACCTCCTGTATTTGATCTCACACCTATGTGTAGGCAGGATCCTAAATGAGTGAAAATTCGTAAACCATTTCCCTGTTATACATATTCAGTTGACTTGTTTTAATTAATAGAGAAGATGACGCACAGACCTATGTATTGTAAAAATCTTTGTTCATGATACCCGATGTATATTATTGCCATAAATTTGGTTCGATATGTAGATCTCGAAGATACATAACCATTTTTCTTGGTGCATATGTGTCATTTATTGCTACACACAACGTATTACATACAGTGAGAGTCAAAAACAAGTTTACACCTAGAAAATTGCTAATTATTTTAAAAATCATCTATGAACCGTAAATTATTATACGTCTTATAAAAGAGTGTTTTATCCCAAATCATTTGGTACCATTTTTGTGTGGAATGTGTTCACGCTTGGACGAACAGGTGGCATTGTTTGCGAGAGTGCAAAAATCGACTTGCGCCAAAGTGATGCCTACAGTATGTATTATGTTGGGATTAGCAGAGTGAGAGAATGGATTGAATGTATCAAATGAAATGCATTGTATATGTTTTTTTGCAAAGGGCAAAGTCACACACATCCACACACACGCGCAAAAATGTTCGTTGATATTTGACATTCCATATTTGATATTTGTGGCATGATTCATTTTGTTAGGGGTGTTATTTGGATCTGTAAATACCGAATTAATACCCAAATCCCAATTGTTTTATTCAAACATCACATAGGCAACTTTGGCGCTAGTCGATTTTTGCACTCTCGCAAACAATGTCTCCTGTTCATCCAAGCGTGAACACATACCACACAAAAATGGTACCAAATGATTTGGGATAAAACACTCTTTCATAAAACATAAGACAGTTTAATGTTCATCGATGATTTTTTAAATAATTAGCAATTTTCTAGGTGTAAACTTTTTTTGGACTCACACTGTATATCGCATTCCACGGCTTTAGATATGTGCAAAGTGCCTGTAAATATTTTAGCACATCGTTTGAATAAAACATAAAGTAACATTCATGATAACTTAGTGAATATAATCATTTCTTGATGCATGTAAATACAAGCATACGACAACTTGCAAACGGAACGATAATCACTTATAATAACAAAAATGTTAAAACAAGACTAAAATTGATAAATATCTAGGTATGTAAAGTTTACTTGTTCTTCAAAGTACAATGTAGCAAAGATTCATATAGCATTCAGTGGATTTATATATTGTACAGTGCGTCCCAGAAAAAACGAAACCGAGAAGTATCGATGTTTTATCATAACTTAATCACAACCATAATTAATGAATGATACATATTTGGAAAGCTTAGAGTCTCCTCTTTCAGTTGATGCCACTCACGTGATGTATATTTCACGCATGAGTGATTAAAAGCAATTTGAAGGAAGGAAACCAAAAATACATTTGGCGGGCGGTATCTGAATTTCAAAGAAAAATTCATATTTCTAGAAAGTTCATTTTCTGCTCTTTCATATGATACCTCAATCAAGAAAAATGAGCCAGGAATAACAAAGTTCTGTTTGTTTAAAGTAGCCCTTACATTTTCATAATTTTAACAAACGAATTCGTTTTCACTGGGTGCCTGCCGTAGCAAAAAGCAGATTTGACAAAAGACTTAACTCCGTTTCGTTGACAATCAGCCATGCATGAAGACTCTCGTCTACGGCTGATTGTCAACGAAACGGAGTTAAGTCTTTTGTTAATTTCGTTTATTGATACGGCAGGCAGCCAGTGAAAACGAATTCGTTTAATAAAATTATGGAAATGCAAGCAATACTTTAAACAAACAGAACTTTGTCATTCCTCGCTCATTTTTCCTGATTGAGGTGTCATATGAAAGGGCAGAAACTCAACTTTCTAGAAATGTGAATTTTTCTTCGAAATTCAGATACCGCCCGCCAAAGGTATTTTTGGTTTCCTTCCTTCAAATTGCTTTTAATCACTCATGCGTGAAATATGCATCACGTGAGTAGCATCAACTGAAAGAGGAGACTCTAAGCTTTCCAAATATGTATCATTCATTAATTATAGTTGTGATTAAGTTATGATAGAACATCGATACTTCTCGGTTTCGTTTTTTCTGGGACGCACTGTATAATGGTTTGTAAATGAAAACTACGCTGTGAAAGAGACGGATTGAGGAAGTAAGGAGAGGTTATGTGCACCAAACAGGATTCAAAATGCAGTAGACATTCAGCACAATATATATATATATATTATGAATTACATGGTACGGTGTAGAGTTATTTATAAATCAAAATTATGATTTAACCATACGTAGCGTACCATATCACACTTAGAACCATAACCATCAATTGTGCATGTGAATGATAATGGTGTGAAATTAATAATTGAAAACGATTTTATGAATTTGAGATTGTTTTATCTCTTTTAGTTCGGCAATAAACATGTTGAATCTAGATGTTAGATTCAAGACAGTATGCATGTTGCCGTAATTTGGAATACAATTCGTCCTTTCTCATTACTTTACAAAATCACTGTGAATTTAGTGAATCATTTAATTATTCCTCTTTGTATGGAATCGGATAAAATCTGGAAAAGCCCATAAATTATCATTGCATCTATTGCATGATTCATAAAGAAGCAACGTTCGGTTTGTCGAGTATTTTTTTTAAATTTTACAATATAATCTGATTATGTTCATGATATCGTTTAAGAATAGCTTTGTTTTCCGATACAAATATTAACAATATCTATAGCATTATAAGATATAAAAGATTGATATTGTTCTTCCCATTTTGAAATATGTGTCAACATTCTCATGATTGCAATGTGTTTATTTCATTGTGTAAGAATAAAAACAACGATTTCGAAAGGTCTGTGCTAGCAACCAAGCTACCGAGAAGTTGCAGTCCATTTCTTATAGCTACAGGGAATAAAAAAGAAACGGAAATACATGTATTTGTCTCTGTTATGCTCTATTGCTCTATTGGTGGTGGTTGTTATTTTACCTGACTGCTAAGAAAGCATAAATGCTTGTAAGTAAGCAACCAGACAGGCGACGGCTTTAGGTCCTCTCCGAGGGACCTGTAATGAGAATTAATGCCTTACCAAAGGGCATTGGTGCATCGCCTTGGTTTCGAACACGGGTCACCGGATTACGAGACCACTGCTCTACCGACTGAGCTATCGCGCCTCCTTATGATTGTGAGGAGATGAATTTCCGTGGTATCTTGTTCTAGAAGTGGTTGTGAGAAGATGGTTGTCAGGGGTTAATTGTCCTAGGAATGGTTGTGAGGAGATGGTTGTCCAGGGTATATTGTCCTAGGAGTGGTTTTAAGGATATGGTTGTCCAGGGTATATTGTCCTAGGACTGGTTGTGAGGAGATGGTAATCCGGGGTATATTGTGCTAGGAGTGGTTTTAAGGAGATGGTTATCCGGGGTGTATTTTCCTAAGAGTGGTTGTTCGGAGGTGGTTGTCCAGGTTATATTGTTCTAGGAGTGGTTGTGAGAAGATGGTTGTCCGGGGTATATTGTCTAAGGAGTGGTTGTGAGGAGATGGTTGTCTGGGGTATATTGTGCTAGGACTGGTTGTGAGGAGATGGTTATCCGGGGTATATTGTCCTAGGAGTGGTTTTAAGGAGATGGTTATCCGGGGTTTTTGTGCTAGGAGTGGTTTTAAGGAGATGGTTGTCCAGGGTATATTGTCCTAGGACTGGTTGTGAGGAGATGGTTATCCGGGGTATCTTGTCCTAGGAGTGGTTGTGAGGAGATGGTTGTCCGGGGTATATTGTCCTAGGAGTGGTTGTGAGGAGATGGTTGTCCGGGGTATATTGTCCTAGGAGTGGTTGTGAGGAGATGGTTGTCCAGTGTATATTGTCCTAGGAGTGGTTTTAAGGAGATGGTTGTCCAGGGTATATTGTCCTAGGACTGGTTGTGAGGAGATGGTTATTCGGGGTATATTGTCCTAGGAGTGGTTGTGAGGAGATGGTTGTCCAGGGTGTATTGTCCTATAGGAGTGGTTTTGAGGAGATGGTTGTCCAGGGTATATTGTCCTAGGAGTGGTTTTAAGGATATGGTTGTCCAGGGTATATTGTCCTATGACTGGTTGTGAGGAGATGGTAATCCGGGGTATATTGTCCTAGGAGTGGTTTTAAGGAGATGGTTATCCGGGGTATATTGTGCTAGGAGTGGTTTTAAGGAGATGGTTGTCCGGGGTATATTGTCCTAGGAGTGGTTTTAAGGAGATGGTTATCTGGGGTATATTATCCTAGGAGTGGTTGTGAGGAGATATATTAAAAATAAAAGTGTAGTCTCTATGAGTGACCGTTTGTTTTAATACAGTGAGGCAGTTTTAGTATTTCCTTAACACGTGAACTTAGTAATTTATGTACCCTATATGCGGATTCTATTGATGATACAGACAAATGGGTACGAAAGAAAAGTTTTAAACAAGCACACGAATACATAAAATGTTACACTAGGAAGTACAAAACAAGAAGGACAAACGAAAGCAAGAATTCTGATGTGATATAACAAAAGGTATTACTCGTCGTTTTTAAAGTAGTTGAATAAGAAGTGCACTACATTTCCAATGCCACCTAGTTTGCAACATTATGTACATTTGTACGCAAGTGGATGTTTCGTTCATCTTACTCATTCCCTTTTCGGTTTTCTATTCTTTCTCTCTCCTTTTCATCCTCTTTTTAACACCCTTCTCTTTTTCCACGTTCTCTGTGACCCACGCCCTTTTACTCTATTGTGTTGTATATACACGAAGTTTATCAAATATAAAAGTTAATAACAAATATTTGATTTGCTCCTTTCAAACCCTGAATGTATCTCTCATCTTAACCATACACATTTTGGATTGACATGATTGAAAAGCAGAGGCTTACGTTTATGGCTGACCTGATCATGCGAGGTTGAACCCTATGGCCCGAATTCACAAAGGAGGTTTGTCGACAAACCTTGGTTTTCGTGCGTCATATGACGCGTTTCGATGCCTTTTTTACTTGTCATATGACGTACATAAACCTCGGTTTGTCGACAAACGTCCTTTGTGAATTCGGGCCTATGGCTTTGATTTATCTCATGAAAGAGAAAACAAACTAAAGTTATCTCATTGGAAATTAGCTGTTTCAGTTTTCATTCCTATTATCCAGTGATACCCCTCCAAATTACCATTCATCAAGCAATAGTTGAACATCGTGACAATGTTATATTGTTAGGCCTCAAGTTTTACTTTCATCTCCTCTATGAAAAAAAGAGAAGAGAAACAGGCACAAATGCAGAGGGACGTAAAATCTACTTGTAAATATGTCTTCAGGTTGATAAGTTGATCATCATAAGAATACCAATGTCACTTCATTTGATTAAGATGATAATTACAAAATACTTTGACCAATTTAGCTCATTGTAATTGCGAAAGTGCTTTATAGAAGATCTACAGATTATAGTTGGATGACAAGGGGAGTAATGGCGAACAGGCCACATAGTATACTCCAGGCAAATGCTGACGATATGTATTTTTAGCTTGTAACGATTGTGTACTTGATTTCTTTATTTTGTGAAGATGTGTCTCCCTGCACTCAGCTTAAGGGAACCTAATTACTGCGTGGTGTCGAGTCGTTTATTCTTTCAGAGAAAACATACCAGATGGTCAACCGAATCCAATAATGAACATGGATACGAAAAACAAAAACAAACACCATTCATTTTAGACAATTGTCAATACTATACGTATATCTTTTATCACCATAAGTGTCATGTACTCCTTTTCTCGGAGCAGGACCTCAAAATAAGACTGCAGTGGATGGTGGTAAAGTGTTATTAATTTGTGATGTGAATAATGACAACGATCACATGATACTTTGGACCTATTTGATTGGACAAGATTGTCGCCGATACATCACTAGCTATAACTGTGTTATATATCCCTCTACAACGTGGTCGTTGAACAGTTTCAACAAACAAACAAGCTTGTAATCATTCATGACCGTCAACTTATTTATGGAGGCAGTGATTGAATTAGTGTGCGCAGTTTATTTTACATTCTAACCAGGATGTGACAAACCTTTGCTGATTAAACATTTGTTCTACTTTTCATATTGAACATGGCTTGTATCAAGGCTGTCTTGCATTCTGGATCTACCTCAATGCTTTGGATATTTCTTTTATGCCCATTAGTGTCATGTGCTACCTTTCTCGAAGGCGGACCTCAAAGTAAGACTGTAGTGGAAGGTGATGAAGTGTCATGAATTTGTGATGTGAATAATGACAATAATAACACAATATATTGGACCTATTTCATTGAACCGGGACGTCGCCGGTATATCAGTAGCAATGACCACATATATAGACATTCAGGGTACGATGTAGATCCAAATCACTACAAAGTAATCATTGACCAGTCTCAACAAACATACAAGCTTGTAATCGTGACCATCAACTTGGCTACGGAGGCTGGGATTTATAATTGTGGCTATGACGAGGGCTCTGGTATGAGATATACACCACTCGCCTCGGTATTGATTACCGTCATCGTTGAAAGTTACTCTAACATTTCAATTTCATTTATTGGTCTACCTTTTATTGTGACAATAACGGTGTTGATAATATTCGCTATCATCATTTTCGTCATCATCATATCGTTCTTTCGCAATAAACGTAAGATGAACCGTGAAGTGAAACGTGTACGTACTAACGTGTCCGAAGAGAGTCCATCAAACATTCTAAACGTCATTCAAACGAGAAATCCAAACAGAGGTGAACATTCAGGAACAGCGGCACATGGAAGTGGTGAACTGTCTTTGCCAATTTCTTCTGATTCACACCACTACAGCAGTAAGATATACCTGTCGGACAATAGATTATTTTCTACTATGTTGGAATCAGATTTGGATTTAGAGCCCAATTGCGACCGCAAAACTCGCAAAGGGTCATATCAAATGGAAACCGATTTCATGGAATTAAATCAGAGAGCTCCCCACTTGGAGATGCAGAGCTTCGAACCTTTTTATGAAACAATGCGAGATGAAGTCTTCAGATTAAAATCATGCGAAGGGAAACCGAAGACACGTGTACACAACAGATTAATAACTAGCAGCTTTAGGCCTGACGAGAAGGAAAAAAAGGAGCTGAAAGATACAGTCGAACAGATAACATCGAAGACATCACATAGTCCGTCAAGTGTAGCTCATTGGACAGTGGATCTTGTCGATCTGTGCAGTAGACCTTTGCCAAGGTGTCCAAAGAATCCAATCACCGTTAAAACTGTGTATGAAAATCTCCAATCAGCAGGGGTTGTTGCGAAAGGTGAAATCCATAGCTATGACGAAATCAATAAAGTGCCATCCTAAACTCACATTATGTCTCAGGTTTTCGTATAGAAAACAAGAGCGAAGGTGGAACCGGTACATAATGTAGAGGCCAAGGAGACTGTAGTTCAAACTTTCTTTGTAGAAATTGTCCTCAATAATGAGAACATGGATTGCTCGGTGTGCTCAACAAATATTTTTGCTCCCCTTTCAAGGATGCGAGGGTGAATTCGGAACAGTGCAATGAAGTTTATCTTGAAATGAAAGCAACATCGGATGAAATTTATTTTGAGATGAAAGCAACATGAGATGACCCATCGCATTTGGACAACAGCTACCTTCAGGATATCCAATCTCCTGTATTTGTAAAGGAAATAGCAAAAGAATGTGGCAGAGTGCCAAACATATTATTCTTAAATCTAATCAGTACAGGTCTTACCCTGCAGTATTGAAGTGAATGGGGCTAAAATTACAGATGATAAAGGTATTGCTCAAATGTTTAATGAATATTTTGTTACATGTGCTCAAAATATATCAAGTGGTATCCCAAAACATTCTGAAATAATTTTAGATGATATTGAGATTATTAATACAGAAGGCAAATTTGAGCTACAGCAAGTCACGAGCGCATTTGTTTTAAAAGAAATTGAAAACATGAGTGATGATAAAGCAACCGAAGATGATGGAATAAGTTGCCGTTTTTAAAAAATGTCAAAGCATATCATTGTGGACTCCTTAACATGTCTTATCAATTTGTCAATTAAAATAGGACATGTACCAAAAGGCTTGAATAAAGCAAGGGTGATTCCAATTTATAAGACTTGTGATATGTCCACTCCCGGTAATTAAAGACCAATTTCGGTATTATCCGTTGTGAGCAAGATTCTAGAGAAAGCAGGGCTTCATGGAAGACCACCAAATTGGTGATATGTGCTACCCTGTATAAATATCAGGAAAAAAAAGAAAAAGAAAATCTCACACCTATGTGTAGGCAAGACCATTAATGAGTTAAAATTCGTAAACCATTTCCCTGTAATACATATTCAGTTGTTTTGAAATTAATAGAGAAGATGACGCACAGAACTATGTATTGTTTTAAAAAAATTGTTCATGATACCCAATGCATACTATTGCCATAAATTTGGTTTAATATGTAGATCTCGAAGATATCTAGCCATTTTTCTTGGTTCATATGTGTCATTTATTGCTACACACAACGTATGACATATAATTATCGCATTCCACGGCTTTAGATAAGTGCAAAGTGCCTGTACATATTTTAGCACAATGTTTGATTAAACATAAAGTAACATTCCCGATAACTTAGTGAATAACATAGATATAGTAATTTCTTGATGCATGTAAATACCAGCAAGCGACATCATGCAAATGGAACGATAATCATAGTGTGGTAACAAGAGTACAATTAGTAAATATCTAGATATGTAAAAATATGTAAAAAATGTACTTGTTCTTTAAAAGTAAAATGCAGTTAAAATGCATATAGCATTCAGTGGATTTATATATTGATTACAGATAAAGGTGAGTTCTGGTCTTCCGATTGCATTGTGAAATAAAAGTTGTGGAATGGATCAGAGAAAGTTGATCATGTAGCATGTAAGTATTGGTGTGTACTTCAAAGTTCTGGAGTCATCAAAATCATAATATATTTGGCCCAGTCTTGGTAAAGTAACAATCACTGTACACAGAGAGGTGTAAATGGGACTACACAAATGGTGTCGGGGATACTAACCTTGATTTCCTAATCTTTCTCTGCCCATTACTCAGCCAGTATACTTTTTTATCAAAATTGTTTGGCAAATGACATTTATTTGTAATCTTGAACATTCAGTGTAATTTTCGTTTGATTCTGTGAGAATTTTTTTAAATAATTTTTTTAAACCAGAACTCACCTTTATCTTTAATGGTTAGTAAGTTGAAATTACACCGTTAATGAGAGAGATTGAGGAAGACATTCAGCACAATATGTATATAGTATTATGGATTGTATGGTACGGTGTAGAGATATTTATAAATCAAATTATGATTTAACCATATAACAGCGTGCTATACTACTATCGCTATTAGAACCATTCCCATCAACAGTGCATGTGCATGATAGCGGTGTGAAAATCATAATTTACACAATTTTTTTCATAATTCGAGACTTGCCCTGACGATTTTCACAATCCTCGAGGTACGGTAATGTTACGAATATTTTATCTTTCTTAGTTTGATAATAAACATGTTGAATCTAGACGATTAAAATTCGAAATGCTATGCATATCGCAGTAATAAGAAATACATTTCGTCCTTTCTCATTACATTACAAAATCATTTTTCACTTTTAAAGTTTGTAAATCATTCAATTATTCCTCTTTGCTTCGAATCAGATCAATATGAACAATCAAATGAAGTTTTGAATTTATTGCATGATTTCCAAATAAGCACTGTTTGGTTGGACGTGTACTGTATTGCACTGTATTTTGCAGTAAAATAATATTTTAATCATGATATTGTAGATGAATGGGTTTGTTTACCGATAACAATAATAAAATTAATGGAAAGAAAACTAAACTATTTTGGGCACATTGTTAGGAGATCTGAAGGTGTTGAGAAGCAAATATTGCAAGGAGCAGTCGAAGGAAAACGGGGTAGAGGTCGTCCACCAATATCTTGGACTGTTGATATCAAGAAAGTGACTGGACAAGGAATGAAAGGTGCAACACAAATGGCAGGTGAAAGGGTTGCATGGTGTACTCTTGTGAAGACCACAGCAGCGCTTTACAGCGCCACCTGAAGTTGATGATGATGAATAAAATAAGAATCTTGATGCCTGCATCTATATTTCAATGCTTTATTTTTGTGCACGATGAAAGTGAATCATGTATCTTAGATCTTAGACAGATAAAGCTGCAAAATACAACTACTTTAAATAGAGCTCGTACTTCATAGTAGACATTTATTTACGCTCCTTTTTACATCTTTTATTATCAAAGGTCGACTGTCTCGAGAGATGGTTGTCGCGCTAGACATCGGGTAGATACCGCGGGGCATAGTTGCCTATGGCATATTTCTGCGAGGGGTGTTGTTCCGAGGTATATTTTCCCAGGAGTATTTCTGAGGAGATGGTTGCCCGTGTATATTATCCTAGGGGTGGATTTAAGGAAATTATTGTCCGGGGTTTATTGTCCTAGGAGTAGTTGTGAGGAGATGGTTGTCCGGGTATGATGTCCTAGGACTGGTTGTGAGGAAATTGTTATTCAGGGTATATTGTCCTAGGAGTGGTTGTGAGAAGAAAGATTTCTGAGTATTAGCCTAGGACTGGATGTGAGGAGAAACATGTCGATGGTATTTTCCTTGGAGTGGTTGTGAGGAGATATATACAAAACAAAGTGCAGTCTCTATGAGTGACCGTTTGTTTGTTTACAGTGAGGCAGTTTCAGTATTTCCTTATCACGTAAACTTAGTTATTTCTGTATATGAGGATATTATTTATGATACAGACAAAGGCTATGAAATAAAAGCTATAAACAAGCACACGAATACATAAAATTTTACACTAGGAAGTACAAAGCAAGAAGGACAAACGAAAGAAAGAATTCTGATGTGATATAACAAAAGGTATTAGTCGTCGTGTTAAAAGTAATCGAATACTTAGTGCGCTAAATTTTCAATGCCACCTAGTTTGCAATAAATGTCCATAAGTACGCAAGGACATTTTCAATAGCACCTAGTTTGCAACACATGTACATAAGTATTCATTCGCTGTTCGGTTTTCAAATCTCTCTCTCTCTCTCTCTCTCACTTAATCAAGGTTCAAGGTTCATTTTATTTCTTTCTTTCACAACATTTTTACATATAACAAAAAACAAAATATAACAAATAAAACAAAAAACAGCATAAGAAAAAACAATTTAAATGCAATTTTAAGTCGATATATAATCCAAGTGAAAGAAAGTGGAGACCTTAGAAAAGCTGGGCTTGTAAGAGCAAGGTCCCCATACATTAAACATAATCCATCAATGTTTCACTTTTAAAAAATGTTTCAAAATATCTATTACTTCCTTCTTTGTATCCACGTTCTATGTGACCCACGCCCGTTTCTCTCTATTGTGTTGTATAAGCAGGAGGTGTATTAAATATACAAATTAGTATCAAACATTTTATTTGCTCTCCTCAATCCCTGAATGAATCTCTCATCTTCACCAGACAAATTTTGAATTGACATGATTGAAAAGCAAGGACTTTCGTTTATGGCTGACATGATCCTGCAAGGTTGAACACTATGGCTTTGAAGCCTTTTGTTTATCTCGTGAAAGAGAAAATAAACTGAAGTTATCTACTTGAAAATAAACAGTTCCAATTTGTTTATTCCCAATAGCCAGTAATACCACTCCAAATTACCACTCATCAAGCAATAGTTGACAATCGTGACAATGCATGTTAGATTGTTAAGCCTCAAGTTTCATTTTCATCTCCTCTACAAAAAAAGAAGGGAAGTGAAACTGATAAGTATACAATCATACACGTTTTAAATCATGACCGTCAACTTGTCATGGAGTCAGATATTTAGTTAGTGTGTGCAGTTTACTTTATATACTAAGCACGGATATGTTAAATTTTTGCTGATTAAACAATTTGTTGTACTTTTCATATTGAACATGGCTTGTATTAAGGCTATCTTGCATTCTGGATTTACCTCGATGCTTTGGATATTTCTCTTATGCCCATTCGTGTCATGTGCTACCTTTCTTGAAGCCGGACCTCAAAGTAAGACTGTAGTGGAAGGTGATAAAGTGTCATTATTCACGGCTAACAAAAATAACAAACAACCAAATTTGCGTTTATGTCGTGGCTTTATTAACATTTTGAGATGGACGCTTATTTTGCACATTTTGACTTTCTGGGTGTCATAACAAAATAACACAGATATATTGAATCATAAAAAATGCTTACAAATGCAATGCTAGGCCCCCCGCCTATGAAATCGAGTGATGCCTAGGCTAAACTTATATACATTAAGTCATTATATCAGCCCCCCGCCTATAAAATCGAGTGATGCCTAAAGTTATGCTAGGCCCCTCGCCTATGAAATCGAGTGATGCCTAGGCTAAACTTATATACATTAAGTCATTATATCAGCCCCCCGCCTATAAAATCGAGTGATGCCTAAAGTTATGCTAGGCCCCCCGCCTATGAAATCGAGTGATGCCTAGGCTAAACTTATATACATTAAGTCATTATATCAGCCCCCCGCCTATAAAATCGAGTGATGCCTAAAGTTGTGCTAGGCCCCCCGCCTATAAATCGAGTGGTGCCTAAAGTTATAGAATATAGATGTATATATATACCAGCCTCTCCGCCTGTAAGATCGGATGATGCTTAAGATTAAAGCGTGGCACCCTGAGTTTGAAAATGTGTAGGTACAACTAGGTCCCCCCGCATTCAAATCGAATGGGGGCCGGAACACTAAGAATTGACATGCGAACAAATTCGACTGAATATACATTGGCAACCCCCTCGCATGTAAAAATTGAGTGGGGTCGAAAATTATCGGATGACAATTATTGATCAATAAACTTATCAGTACCATGTGATTAGTGATTTGGAGGCATAATTTGACAAATTACCGCCAAACGAGAATATATTTATATATGATCGGCCGCCAAATCACAACGTTGTCATCATGAAACGATTTCTGTGCACCAAGGGAATATCTATGCTTAACTATTTACACTTTGGTGGAATTAACATTTCAATTGGCCAAATTAACCAATGTACATGTACAGGCATGTACTTTTTCGCCCTTAGCTAATTTATAACCCTCTAACAGACTACAGAGTATCGTAATAAACTTATCTCTACAACACCGGTACATCATTATGCCTAATTCATTCCCCTCAAAGAAGTGACTAAACCGTTAATGCCCATTTCGAAATGAAGCATTCGCAAAACTGGTCATTTACCAATGTCCACCTAAACCTGCCCCATATAACCATTATTTACTCTCCACAACTTTGTTACTCCCAAAATAAGGCACTCTTATCCCAACAACAAAAACATGATCTTGCGGTGCCGGACTCAAACTTTTTTGCGGGATTTACTTTGCTACCCGAACAGACTTAAACATTGAAATATAAGAACGCTGAAATATAAGAACACTGAACTATAAGAACAATGAAATATAAGAACAAACAACGTGTTTTGTAACATTATCATTGTTTAACTACTTGGATGAACCGAGATAGGACAGGCCCTCCTTCAGGTCAGTGATAAACCTGTCCAAACCCTCATTGGAGAGATGCAATCCGTCCGGCCTATATAAAGCCCTATCCTTATGCCTTATGTCGGGGTGTGGAATGGCCTTTCCCCCATTCCTGCCGGCCAAGGCGCGAGCGTATCGGTTCGTGGCCCTCCTTCTATCGTCTAATTTGTCCTGCTCTTCCGGACTACAGCATTTATATTCTACCCGTTCTAGGATGTCAGACCATATTATTGTCGTCTCAGTGTTCGATGTGATTAATCTGTTCACCGCATTCGCCATCGCCCTCTTCGAACATCCCTCTATGTCATTCGTGCCCACGTGTAACACTAAAACGATCGGCTTCGTCAGGCCACCGGTAATCGACTCTAGCCATGCGTTTGTTTGGTCCAAGCGAAGGCCCCGCTTTCCAGCCCAATGGATGACCGTCCCCAAATCCATATCGGCGCAGCCAGTCAGCTCCGCCCTGCGATGGGCCCAGAAAACGATAGAGTCGCCTACTATCCATATTTGTTCTGTGGACAAAATAAGAAAAGAGGACTGGGCAGCATTTTGTATTCCAAAAAACATGCGTTAATGTGAACTTGAAATCCCATTGTATTTTCTTGCTCTTGTTCTGCATGTATGTTTGTTGTCTGCTTGACTTCGTTTTCATTTTCATATTGTAGCACCATTATTATTATTATTGCTATTATTATTATTAGCTTATTTAACCTCTCGAGGCGAGGGACTTATTCCTCTGTGTGTTGTACATATATTCATTCCTGTGTATGCGGCCTCACCCTTACATTATTGGCCCCGGACACGTTAACCTCATCATTCACTCTGTTATATGTTGTACGTATACCTGGCGAATCAAATCAAATCAAATCAAATCAACCCCAACGGTACTTTGCAACATTGCTCATATTTAAACAACCATATCAATATATCTGCGATGCGCGGAGGAAGCCCATCGACCCATGTGCTGTATTTGGGCGTCCGAGCAGCCCGCCATAGCAGCGGTTGTAGCCGCACCTATACGAAAAGAATGGGAGGAAAACTTCGCCGCCAACATATCTCTGTATGACATGCATCTCTTTATCATGGCACTGAACTCATGCCTGGTGAGAGGAAGTGAACCATATGAGCAAAAGAAAGCCTCCCCACTTCCCGGGCGCATTTTCAAATATCTAAGGACCGCCTTTAAGGGACAACTACCCGCCTCAATTTCGTGTATTGAAATGGTGCAACCGTTTCCCCTCGGATCAGTTTTCGATTCCCTTAAAGGGATCGTTTACCTATGTTAAATCTGAATAACACGGCCCTACGTGTTATCAGTGTCTGTGACATGGTGTAATATTGAAGCCCTAAAAAAAAAATTGCGCTTCAAAATGATCAAGAAGTGCCTCAAAAAAATAAAATTCTGTGAGTGACCGGTTTTACCATACTCGCTTTCCCCAATAGACTGCAGTGTCATGAAAACCGTCAGGCGAACGGTTTTCAAAATTTGTAATTCCAATCATAAATATCTTGATAATCAGACAGGCGATCGGCTTGTAAAAGTCATGGGGTTCCTGACTGACCTAAAGGTTTATAATTATCATTGCATCATGAGCTAAATCCAGAATTTTGTTTCAGAATCTGAGACAAAGTTACCGGATCCCTTTAAAGAGAGACTCACCCGGCGATGTGGTGCACTGCCGGTGACTGCCACGTCCATGAAACGCAGCATTCGATCCCGCCTATGCCGTGATGCCACTGTGTGATGTGCGACCAGGCCAAAATAATGATATGGACTCTCCTTTCTAATCAGGCCCAACGACAAAGGCCAGCCCAAAACCCCGAGTATAATCCCGGTGGTCGCTCACGAGAAGAAATAATTCAGCGTTATATATCCAACTAATTATTCCAGTGCAGTGCTAACTTTAGTATTAATCCAACTCCTCTAATAATGTTTTAGACTCCGTAAATTTTTCTTCTTGTCCATTCAAAATGAAAGCCATAACTAGAATGAAAGCCCCTTCGTGCTATTTTTAATTTGCTGGCGGTATTTTCCGCGCTTGCTTGATAAGCGTACATACGCTTGTACATTTCCTTCCAATGTAATACAAAGTATTACATTTCCTAGCGCGTGAATTTCCCTCAAAAAATGTAAACAACCTCTTGACCTACATTTTGTCAGCCTGTCAATAAACCATTTTAAATCGTTGTCTACTCTTTAAATTTTATTAATTTGTGATGTGAATAATGACAATAATAACACAATATATTGGACCTATTTCATTGAACCGGGACGTCGCCGGTATATCAGTAGCAATGACCACATATATAGACATCCAGGGTACGATGTAGATCCAGATAACTACAAAGTAATCATTGACCAGTCTCAACAAACATACAAGCTTGTAATCATGATCATTGGCTTGGCTACGGAAGCTGGGATTTATGAATGTGGCTATGAAAAAGGCTCTGGTAGAAGATATACAAAACTCGCCTCGGCAATGATTACCGTCACCATTGAAAGTTACCCTACCCTTTCCATTTCATATCATGACATAGGTATACATGTGACAATAGCTGTGTTAATAATATTCGCCATCATCATATTCGTCATCATCATATCGTTCTTTCGCAATAAATGGAAGATTAAACGTAAGATGAACCGTAAAGTGAAGCGTGTACGAACTAACTTGGCCGAGGAGAATCCATCAAACATACTAAACGTCATCCAAACGAGAGATACAAACAGAGGTGACCATTCTGGAACAGAGGGACAGAGAAATGTTGAACTGTCTTTGGTGATTTCTTCTGATTCACACCCATACAGCAGTAAGATATACCGGTCGGACGTTAGATCGTGTTCTACTGTGTTGGAATCAGATTTGAATACAGAGCCCAATTGCGATCGACAAACTCATCATGAGTCTTGTAAAATTGAAAGCGATATAAAGGAGGTGCAGAGCTTCGAACCTTTTTATGAAACAATTCGAGATGAAGTCTTCACATTAAATACATGCAACGGGAAACCGAATACACGTGTACACACACAGTCAATGACTAGAAGCTCTAGGCCTGACGAAAAACAACAAGAGTCGAAAGATACAGTAGCCGAACAGAAAACGTCAAATTGTTCGACAAGGGTAGATCATTGAATAGTGGATCCTGTCGATCTGCACAGTAGACCTTTGCCAAGGTGCCCAAATAATCCAATCACCGCTCAATATTTGTATGACCATCTTCCATCAGCAGATGATATTACCAAAGATGAAATTCATAGCTATGGGGAGATCAATAAAATGCCAGCAGTACCTCACATTGCGTCTCAGGGTTTTGGAATAGAAAACGAGAGCGAAGGTGTTACCCCTTCAGAGGCCAAGGGGGTTGTAGATCAAATTTCCTTTGCAGAGAATGTCCTCAATGATGAGAACATAGAGGCTGGCATGGATGCAATGGTGAATTCGGAACAATGTGATGAAATGTCTCTTAAGATGAAAGCAAAATCAGATGACCCCTCGCATCTGGACAACAGCTACCTTCAGGATATTCGATCTCCTGTATTTGATCTCACACCTATGTGTAGGCAGGATCCTAAATGAGTGAAAATTATCAAACCATTTCCCTGTTATACTTTTTTTTTATTAATAGAGAAATTGATGCACAGACCAATAAATTGTAAATTTCTTTGGTTCAACACGTAAATTTCGAAGATACCTAACCATTTTTTCTTAGTTCATATGTGACATTTCTATAGTGTCCTTGTAAGCATTTCTATTTGAAATGGATCAAATTGAATCAAATTTATTCATTGTTACTCACAACTTATGGCATATATTGCATTCTACGTATTTAGATTTGTACAAAGTACCTGTAAATATTTTAGCACATCGTATAATCAAAACTTGAAGTAACATCCCAGATAACTTAGGGAATAACATGAGACAGCTTGGGGAAGGAAGAAGAGGTTATGTGCATCAAACCATTTTCAAAATACAGTAGACATTCAGCACAATATGTACATGTATATATTATGAATTGTATGGTACGGTGTAATGTTATTTTTTAATCAAATTATGATTCAACCATAATGTAACGTACCATACTCCTATCACAATTAGAACCATAACCATCAATTGTGCATGTGAATTATGATAGTGTGTAATTAATAATTTATTTTTTTTCTTCTGAATTTAAGATTGCCTCGATTATTACACGATCCTTGAAGTGCGGTAATGTTACGAATGTTTTATCTTTCTTAGTTTGTCATTAAACATGGTGAATCTAGACGATTCGAAATGTTATGCACGTCGCAGCAATTAGGAATACATTTTGTCCTTTCTCATTAAATTACAAAATAATTTTGCTTTAATAAAGTTTGTAAATCATTCAACTATTCCTCTTTGCATGGAATCGGATAAAATCCGACAAATCCCATAAGTTATTTTTGTATCTATTGCACGATTTTTAAAGAATCACTGCTTTATTGGACGTGTACTGTATTGCACTCATATGAATTGTGCAATATAATTTGATTGTATTTATGATATGGTATATGATGGTGTTTATTTACCGATAACAATATAAAACAAATATTTACAAAATCTATAATGTTATGATATCAAACATTTATATTGCTCTTCCCATTTTGAAATATCTGTGAACATGATCACGATTGCAGTGTGTGATCTTTAATATGTTTGTATACAACCAACGATTTCGAAAGGTCTGTACTATTGAAACCAAGATTCCAAGAAGTTGCAGTCCTTTTTTATCCTCATAATTACATGGATGTGAAAGGAAATGTAAATACATGTATGTTTATATGTTATGCCTGTTCTACTAGAGTTTTTGGTTACATTGCATGTCACATATGGAATGTCCATTTCTGTAATCTATGAACAAAAACATTAGAAGCTTGAATACTGCATCTATATTTCAATGCTTTGTTTTTGTGCACATTGGAAGTGCAACATGCATCTTAAACAGATAAAGCTGCAAAAAACAATACTGTAAATAAAGCTCGTACTTTGTAGTTGAGATACGTGTCTAAGCCTAATTTTTTGTATAACAAAGGCAGGAAATGAAATTGGATTCACTATTCCGAAGGGTTTTTTTTCCAGAAAATAAGGCTTCGTAATTTCTCAAATGAAATAAAGTTCCTATTTCCGTGAGGTTCGTTATTCCGAATACACGATACCAAGGTTCTATTTCATGTTCGGAAGTATGACCCTCAGGACTGGAAACCTTAGGAGGAAAAAAAAAACATGCAACAATCTCAAGACTGGGAGAAAACAGTTGTCATTATTAAAGTTTTTCTCTCGATATCTTACTGCCCATCACAGATTTAATTGTAGGGCATTTTCCAATCGACGGTTATCCCAGAATTTTTTTTAAATTTGAAATTCTCAGTTTTTTAATATGTCCAAAAACTCAGTGTTATACATTGTGTAATTTTTACATCAAAATGTCCTGTTTTATAATAACCTCCCAATCTCAAACAGTTTCTCCGTGGTATCTTTTGCTAGGCGTGGTTGTGAGGAGATGGTCATCCGGGGTATATTGCCCGAGAAGTGGTTATGAAGAGACGGTTTTTCGTGGTACATTGTCCTAGGAGTGGTTGTGAGGAGATGGTTGTCCGGGGTATATTGTCCTAGGAGTGGTTGTAAGGAGATGAATATCCGGGGTATATTGTCCTAAGAGTGGTTGTGAGAAGATGAATGTCCGAGGTATTGTCCTAGGAGTGGTTGTGAGAAGATGAATGTCCGGGGTATTTTCCTAGGACTGGATGTGAGAAGATGGTTGTCCGGGGTATATTGTCCTAGGACTGGGTGTGAGGAGATGGTTGTCCGGGGTATATTGTCCTAGGAGTGGTTGTAAGGAGATGAATGTCCGGGGTATATTGTCCTAAGAGTGGTTGTGAGAAGATGAATGTCCGAGGTATATTGTCCTAGGAGTGGTTGTGAGAAGATGAATGTCCGGGGTATTTTCCTAGGACTGGATGTGAGAAGATGGTTGTCCGGGGTATATTGTCCTAGGACTGGGTGTGAGGAGATGGTTGTCCGGGGTATATTGTCCTAGCAGTGGTTGTGAGGAGATGGCTGTCCGGGGTATATTGTCCTAAGAGTGGTTGTGAGGAGATGGTCATCCGGGGTATATTGCCCGAGAAGTGGTTATGAAGAGACGGTTTTTCGTGGTACATTGTCCTAGGAGTGGTTGTGAGGAGATGGTTGTCCGGGGTATATTGTCCTAGGAGTGGTTGTAAGGAGATGAATGTCCGGGGTATATTGTCCTAAGAGTGGTTGTGAGAAGATGAATGTCCGAGGTATATTGTCCTAGGAGTGGTTGTGAGAAGATGAATGTCCGGGGTATTTTCCTAGGACTGGATGTGAGAAGATGGTTGTCCGGGGTATATTTTCCTAGGACTGGGTGTGAGGAGATGGTTGTCCGGGGTATATTGTCCTAGGAGTGGTTGTAAGGAGATGAATGTCCGGGGTATATTGTCCTAAGAGTGGTTGTGAGAAGATGAATGTCCGAGGTATATTGTCCTAGGAGTGGTTGTGAGAAGATGAATGTCCGGGGTATTTTCCTAGGACTGGATGTGAGAAGATGGTTGTCCGGGGTATATTGTCCTAGGACTGGGTGTGAGGAGATGGTTGTCCGGGGTATATTGTCCTAGCAGTGGTTGTTAGGAGATGGCTGTCCGGGGTATATTGTCCTAAGAGTGGTTGTGAGAAGATGGTTGTCCGAGGTATATTGTCCTAGGAGTGGTTGTGAGAAGATGGTTGTCTGGGGTATATTGTCCTAGGACTGGGTGTGAGGAGATGGTTGTCCGGGGTATATTGTCCTAGCAGTGGTTGTGAGGAGATGGCTGTCCGGGGTATATTGTCCTAAGAGTGGTTGTGAGAAGAAGGTTGTCCGAGGTATATTGTCCTAGGAGTGGTTGTGAGAAGATGGTTGTCTGGGGTATATTGTCCTAGGAGTGGTTGTGAGAAGATGGTTGTCTGGGGTATATTGTCCTAGGACTGGGTGTGAGAAGAAGGTTGTCCGAGGTATATTGTCCTAGGAGTGGTTGTGAGAAGATGGTTGTCTGGGGTATATTGTCCTAGGACTGGGTTTGAGGAGATGGTTGTCCGGGGTATATTGTCCTAAGAGTGGTTGTGAGAAGATGGTTGTCCGAGGTATATTGTCCTAGGAGTGTTTTGAGAAGAATGTTGTCCGGGGTATATTGTCCTAGGACTGGGTGTGAGGAGATGGTTGTCCGGGGTATATTGTCCTAGGGGTGGTTGTAAGGAGATGAATGTCCGGAGTATATTGTCCTATGACTGGGTGTGAGGAGATGGTTGTCCGGGGTATATTGTCCTAGGGGTGGTTGAAAGGAGATGAATGTCCGGGGTATATTGTCCTAGGACTGGGTGTGAGGAGATGGTCGTTCGGGGTATATTGTCCTAGGACTGGGTGTGAGGAGATGGTTGTCTGGGGTATATTGTCCTAGCAGTGGTTGTGAGGATATGGTTGTCCGGGGTATATTGTCCTAGGAGTGGTTGTAAGAAGGTGGTTGTCTGGGGTATATTGTCCTAAGAGTGGTTGTGAGGAGATGGTTGTCCGGGGTATATTGTCCTAGCAGTGGTTGTGAGGAGATTGCTTTCCGGGGTATATTGTCCTAAGAGTGGTTGTGAGAAGATGGTTGTCCGAGGTATATTGTCCTAAGAGTGGTTGTGAGAAGATGGTTGTCCGAGGTATATTGTTCTAGGAGTGGTTATGAGGAGATGGTTGTCTGGGGTATATTGTCCTAAGAGTGGTTGTGAGGAGATGGTTGTCTGGGGTATATTGTCCTAGGACTGGGTGTGAGGAGATGGTCGTTCGGGGTATATTGTCCTAGGACTGGGTGTGAGGAGATGGTTGTCCGGGGTATATTATCTTAGAAGTGGTTATGAGGAGATGGTCGTTTGGGGTATATTGTCCTAGGAATGGTTGTGAGGAGATGGTTGTCCGGGGTATATTGTCTTAGAAGTGGTTATGAGGAGATGGTCGTTTGGGGTATATTGTCCTAGGACTGGGTGTGAGGATATGGTTGTCCGGGGTATATAGTCCTAGGAGTGGTTGTAAGAAGATGGTTGTATGGGGTATATTGTCCTAGGAGTGGTTGTGATGAGATGGTTGTCCGGGGTATATTGTCCTAAGAGTGGTTGTGAGGAGATGGTTGTCTGGGGTATATTGTCCTAAAGTGGTTGTGAGGAGATGGTTGTCGGGGGTATATTGTCCTAAGAGTGGTTGTGAGGAGATGGTTGTCCGGGGTATATTGTCCTAAAGTGGTTGTGAGGAGATGGATGCCCGGGGTATATTGTCCTAGGAGTGGTTGTAAGAAGATGGTTGTCTGGGGTATATTGTCCTAGAAGTGGTTGTGAGGAGACGGTTGTCCGGGGTATATTGTCCTAGGACTGGTTGTGAGAAGATGGTTGTCCGTGGTATATTGTCCTAGGACTGGTTGTGAGGAGATGGTTGTCCGAGGTATATTGTCCTATGAGTGGTTGTAAGAAGATGGTTGTCTGGGGTATATTGTCCTAGAAGTGGTTGTGAGGAGACGGTTGTCCGGGGTATATTGTCCTAGGACTGGTTGTGAGAAGATGGTTGTCCGGGATATATTGTCCTAGGACTGGTTGTGAGGAGATGGTTGTCCGAGGTATATTGTCCTAGGACTGGTTGTGAGGAGATGGTTGTCCGGGTATATTGCCCTAGAAGTGGTTATGAGGAGATGGTTGTCCGGGGTATATTGTCTTTAGGGGAAAATTGCTTTTAATCGCTTTAAATTTGGGGCACGTTTAATAATTAGAGGAAAAGGAGACACTTATCGAAAGGGATACGACACTTATTGGAAAAGAAAAGGAGCACGGCGTGTCGAAATACAAAGGGTGATTGTCAGAGGTGATAACCAGATATTAAAAGGGGGGTACGTATGAGAATGAAACAGGGGCAAATATAATAAAGAAAGCGGTGCATTTGTTGAAAGAAAAGTGGCACCGATCATATTTAAATGGGACATTTATCGGAGGTGAAAGGGGACTTTTATGAGAAAGGGGGAAGTGGCTCTTATTAAAAAAGAAAAAGAGGCACATGTTAAAATAAACGGGACACGTATCAGAGATGGAAAGGGGTAATTATGAAAAAAAGGGAAGGGGCACTTGTTAAATAAAAATGAGCATCTCTCAGATTTAAAACAGGACAATTATCGGATGTGCAGGGGGCACTTATCTAGTGGATCATTTACCAGAGATTAAAATAGGAAAAGGGACAATTTTCATAGGTGAAAAGGGGCATTTATGAGAAAAGGAAGGGGCAATGTTTTCAAATGGGGGCACTTATCATAAGAAAAGAAATCATTAATTAGAAAAGAAAAGAAAAGGGGCACGCGTAAAAAAAGGGGCAATTATTAGAGGTGAGAAGGGGCACTCTTCAGAGATAAAAAGAGCACTTACCAGGAGGCCCTCCCGGGGAATGGACACTTGTCAAAGTAAAACGAGCATCTCTCAGATTTGAAAAAGGGCAATTATCGGAGGTGCAGGGGTCACTTATCTGAAGTGAAAAGAAGTAATTTCTCGTATTTGAAAAGGGTCATTTATCAGAGATGAAAAGAAGCACTTATAAGAATGAAAAGTGACACTTTTCATAGGGGAAAAAGGCATTTATGACAAGGGGAAGGAGTTTTTTTTATTAATGAGAGCAATTATCAAAGACGTAGGGGGCACTTAACACAAGTGGAAAGGGGCACTTATCGTTCCTGAAAAGGGGCATTTACTAAATATTAAAAAGGGCACTTAAAATAATGGAAAATGGACACTTATTGCAAAGAAAATTGGGAACTTATCGAAGTAGTAGGGGCACTTGTCAGATTTAAAGGGCACCTTTCCTATGCAAAAAGGTCACTTTATACAAAGTTAAATGGGCTCTTTTCCTCTGTAAAAAGTGGCTGTCATGAAAGGATTTTTTTCCAGGCGAGAAGGGAAATGTACTACTCTAAGGTCAGTTAGAGGTATCCGAGCGTAGAATGCATTATTGCATAAACTTGCATTTAAGACACACAGCCTATGGGTTTTTTGTTATGTGCATGCTTTTGGTTGCCTATTGAATGTAAAAAATAAATATAAATATCTGGCATACTTGGGAGGTTGGGATGTGAAGGGCACAGGCAAGGAAAGGGTAAAAAGGAAGTTGCTTTGATATAATGGGCAGAACCCTTCAAGTCAGTGCTACGGTGCAGACGTTTAATGCACGAGGTAGATTTATTTAGTAATGCTACGGTCACAAATGTTCGTACGAACGATTCGTTCGTACGAATCTCCCTGTTCCTACGAATTTCAGAGCTCGTAGAGATTCGCAGATGGGGCATAGTTTCTTACGTCCTTCATACGGAGTTCGTACGAACGCCGTTTAATTCGCAAGAACAACTCAAGACCTTCTTGAGAAACGAAGTGATTTTCGGTTATACAATGGCCCCAGAGTTCGTACGTTTATCGTAAGAACGCCTTGTGTTCTTCTTACGTTAGACGTACGCCAATCTTACGAGTTTTTGTTCTCGCAAGGTGGTCGTATGTTTAACTCACGGCATTCACACGTCATTCGTAAGAAGATCTTACGAACAAAAATTATATTTGGTCGGGTTGCAAAAAAAGAGCAGTTTGGGATTGGGGTGGCAAAAATTCCAGGGGGCTCACCTTCCAAGGGCAGTGGCGTAATGAGCAAAATCGTTTGGAGGAGGGGGGGGGGGGCAGAAGGAAAATTTGCATCACCACCACTCCTAGGCCTACATGTTACATGCAGGCCCCACGGAACATTTTTCAAAGTGGAGTATTAACGATCAGGTTAGAGTGTAGCGAGAGTAGCGTAAATTTGCGTGGGGTTCGGGGACTTTGCACCAGCGGGGGTCAAGAGACTAAGCCCCCGGAAGCTCATGGTTTTTAGGCATTATTATTGCGGTCAGATAAGCATATTTAGATACCTTATTTGTGTCACTGGCAGGTCACTAATTGTAGGGGGTTCCAGGGAGCAGAGCCCACGGAAGCTCAGGGGTTTTAGGTATTCAATTACGGTCAGATGAGCATCCAGGGCCCTTGTGGGGTCCAGGGGGTAGAGCCCCTGGAAGCTCCAAGGTTTTAGGTATTCAATTACGGTGAGATGAGCATCCAGGGGGCTGTCTTAGGCCCCTTGGTGGGGTCCAGGGGGCAGAGCCCCTGGAAGCTCAAAGGTTTTCGGCATCTAATTACGGTCAGATGAGCATATTTTGATATCTCATTTGTGACATTGGTAGGTCACACATTTTGTTCTCTCTCTTTCTTTCCTTTCCCCTTTTTTTAAAAAGTGAGGGGGGCTCGAGCCCCGAGCCCCACCGTTCTGCAGGCCCTTACATGAAGGCTTCTAAATGAGCTTATTTTTATGCCCAGCTGTTAATTTGGGAATTAGTAATTTTCAAACAAACTCATCAAAAAAGATATGATTTACCAAAAAATTGAGAAAAAATACCGGAAAATCATGTCATTTCAGCAACGTTTGTAAATCACTGGTATCGAATTAGAAATACCCCCCGCCCATTAGTACGCCAGTGTTCAGGGGCTCATGTCTTCTCACCACTATAATAAAATTAAAAAAACACTTCCCCATCCTCTTACAATATTTCCACGATATGCGCAAATCGCATATATTATAAAAAAAAACCTCCGTTGATAAAATGTAGGAGCAAGCGGAATGTATACGAAATTTAATCTCTATTAACTTTCCTTTTCTTTGAATGGAATATAATCTAATTTAATTTAATTTAATTTAATTTGGTTAAAAAAAAAAAAAATCTATACTCCTTTATTGCTTTTTTATAGGGGGTGGGAGAGGGACGAATGCCCCCCTGCCCCCCTCCACTTCCGGTGCCTCTGCTTGATATTGTTGTTGCCGCTCTCCTCCTCTTTCTCCTTCCTACTCATCTCTTTCCTTACGTTTGTTTCCCTTCCCTCTCTTCCCTCTAACAGATTTCCCCTTTGGTCCCATATTTCTTCGACAGGAGATGCACCCTCGACGAACACTATGAACAGAGTGAGGCTTTATAACCGTTAAAACTCAAAATTGGCATAAATTGTGTACGTACACCTTACGAGCACCTTACGAACGTCTTACGAACGCCAGGAGTCATTCATACGAAGACCATAATAATCTCCGCTCGAAAGGCGTTCTTACGAACGCCGTAAGAGCCCTCTATGAACAACTTGAGGCGTTCTTACAGTCATCGTAATAATTTGAAGCTTCTAGAATTGTCCCTCCACCCTACGAAATGTACGAAGATCTTGCGTGGCTCTTACGATGTAATTACGGCGTTCGTACGGCCCCCTTACGAAGAGAGGGTTTCGTACGATGTTAAAAAAAATCTTGGACAAGACCATCGACCAATCTGCGTTCTTACGAACGGTCTACGAACGGTTTACGAGCGCTTGTTTCGTACGGCCTTCTTAAGAAGATCTTACGAAATGGTCTGAAAATCGTTCGTACGGCGTTCGTAGCAGCCCGTAAGGGTATGTGTCACCAAGGCATAAGGCAGCAGAAACATTTTTCTTCTGAGAGATCTTCACGTCGGGGCGACATGCAAACCCAAGCTGCTCTGTTTTTGATTGAAGTATTGGACACTCGTCAATAAGGAGCTCGGCCTGCATGCACGATATCCGTGGTCAGGGAGCTGGGAGTCAGCGACAGAGACAATACAGAGATGAGCTGCCATGTCGACGGGGATGTCTACGCAGTCTAGAGACTGGCCAAGCGACCCGGAGCTGTGGGGAACTCACCAGATGGAAGCTACCCTGTACTAAAGTTATGTACTAGTAAATTGTTTATGTTCTGTTGATTTTTGACGCCACGATTTGTAGGCTGAAGATTAAAACTTCATTATACCTTTATTACAATTGTGTTCTGTTGTGGTTTCTGATAAGGTAGCAGTTTAAAAAATTTAAAAAAGTCACTCACGTGACAGTGGCACTTTTGGGGTACTTGAAAAAGTGAGTAGGCACTGTACCCCCGCCCCCGGGAATGCAGCCTCTAAATCGTAGTTCTTTATTATACGGGGCCATGGTTCACATTAAAAACTATGCGCTCATTCCTCCACCTTTTTATCAAGGTATCTTCTCCCAGCTCCGACGTTGATGGCAACATTTCCCCAATACATCTCTGTTCTCTTTTCACATGTAAGTTGTCATCAAAGAGTTTCATATACTCGATCTAAATTTAAGCTCTACTTTTGTCAACATTATGGTTTTGATCAGTTTGAGTCGTCATGGTCATGCCTTAATCTATTCTTTCTTCATAAATGGGAACCTCTTCATTTCAAACAATTCTCTGAATTACACTCACACTTTCGAGATCACTAAAACGTTAATCATTTTTTGCTACCATTACTTTCATACCCTTAAAGGGCACATACGACAAATCCAAATTGATGATCATCTGCGCAGGGGGGTCGCTAGACTTTTTTCAGTGGGGGGGGGGGGGGGGGGTGTAGAGGCCACCGATTACCGACAAAAGTAGCCACCAATAACCGACAAAATACATTAATGCCAATGTGCCAATGTTTACAAGTTAAACCCTATAAACCCGGGGCCGTAGACTAATTTCCTATGAATTATCTATACCTGCGCATGCGCACATGGTCATTTTCCTTGAGATCGTGAATATACGTTTTATTTCGTCAAGACTAGTCAGCATCGTAGCTAATTTGTAAGAAAATCTCAAACGAACGTTATATATTTTAAAAAGGGGAAAAAAAGAGAAAGAAATCAATATTAAAAAGAAAGGCGTTTGGGTGATTATAGTCAGTTCTTGACTGATTGCGATTCAAAAAAGAAAAAGCAACAACAACTTTCGATGTGGCGTGATTGGAAAGAGCACTGCGCTTGTAAAGGCCCGGTCACACAGGGAGGACGCATGGGGAACGCACGGCCAGCGCATTGGAAATTTGCAATTTGGGCCAGTGCGTTGTCGTTCGCTAGGCGTGCGTCATCATTCGTTACTCGTTCGTCGAGCGCGCTGGACCAACGCTGGACCAGCGCTATGCATGCGTCGACATTCGCTGTGTGCGTCGGGATTTTTTGAGCATGCTCAAAAACGTGCGCCGAGCTCGACGCATAAATATACACGCCAAAGGCACGCCAGACATGCGCCGGAGCGCGCTAGACCAGCGCCAGACATGCGTGGAGCGCGCTAGACCAGCGCCAGACATACGCGGAGCACACGCCCTGTATACGCACAGCGTGCTAGCTACACGCCGTGTATTTTGTGTCAGCTCGCTAGCTTTTCCAAAATTATGACAAAAGTTAGGCACACGTTCTTTTCCGATTTCCAATGCGCTGGCCGTGCGTCGTAGAACGCGGTGCATGCGTGGATCATTCGTCCAGCGCGCTAGCAACACGTTGTGCATTCGTGGAAGTTGTTATCATGTGCGCTCTGTGTACGGTCTGTATGCGCACTGTATGCGCCCTGTATGCGCCCTGTATGCGCTCAGCGCGCTAGCAACACGCTATGCATTTGGTGTCGGCTCGCTGTAGCTTCGACAAAAGTTGGGCGCACGACAACGCACTGGCCAAAATTTCAAATTTCCAATGCGCTGGCCGTGCGTTTCCCATGCGTCCTCCCTGTATGACCGGGCCTTTAGCGACGCCACTGCATCTGCGTTCAAGTGTCTACTATAGAACGAGGAAGTGGAAGGTAAAATACTGCTTTCATTAATACTGTGCCTCAGACTGTCAAGACGAATCTTAACTAGACTTGATTTTTTTGTTTGCCATTTGTTTTCTAGACTCGGGTCTTAAAAAGCGGTATAAAATAAATATGGATACTGGGGCCCAAATGTAATGTGGTGTTGTCTTCTGCTAGTCTCTCTGGATATTATCTTTGGCAAACTTGGCAACGTGCGAGGAAAGAAAATTTCTATGAAGTGATTACTTCACCAGGAGCAAATGCTGTTGCAGTTAAACTTGAATCGATTAAGAAACATGGCAACTCACAAAGAAAAAGGGCATTCAGCGATTTGCCTTGTGCTAGGGATATGGTGTCTTTTACCATTTGTGTCATGTGTGACAACCACAGCCGATGAACCTCAAAACCAATCATCAAAAAGTGTCACAACCTCTCCATTCCAAAGATCAACTGTTCAAAGCATTACTGATATAACTATCAATAGACAACCAGCAAATGGAGGTACGACTGCTGTAACAGAACGCAATTCATGTGACACGACTCTTGAAAATGGTCCTACAAACAAGACACGATTTGAAGGCGAAAGGGTGTCTTTGACTTGTGATTTCAACAATAACAGTACTTGCAATATAATTTGAAAGTTTTCAAATGGATCTGGTAATCGGCGAACCATCACCAACAATAGCTACATCGACCCTTCTGATAAAGTAAACTACAGAATAAGCATCGACAATATTCTACAAACATACAAGTTGGTTATAAAATCAATCGGTTTACATAGAGATGCTGGCATTTACGAATGTGGGTATGAATGTGTCTCTGGTTGGAATTTTATTCCACTGGCGTCAGCAATGATTACTGTTTTGACTAGGCCACAATGCAAGGTCCATCTTCTACCATCGTTAAGATCAGACGAGGAGCGTGAGTTTGAACTAGTGTGCGCTTGGACGCCAGGACAGGCAGGCGTTGCTCACTTTGAAAGCAGCAGAGATACCATAATCGATATTGGCCTTACCTTCACAGATCGTATCATCAGTTTGATTAAATCCAATGATATTCCAGATATCACATGCCGGTTCATCTCAAGCATCGATGTTTCTAAGACTACAACTGCACCATGTATCAACACGACAGGACTAGTCAGAGTGGAACCTTTCATCAATGAAGTAGCAATTGGCTCTAACGCCTCATTTGTTTGTTCCTCTAACAACCAGACTTATTCATGGGAATCCTGGAATATAGGACTTGACAGAATTCTACATAATGGAAGTATAGAGCGTGTTTAAAAAAATGGAAACACCTTATCGATCGTAAACGTGAGTGAGTCTGACGAATCTTTACTTTTCGAGTGTTCTCTTCAGGAACCAGAAACTGTGAAGATATCAAGCTATGGAGCCCTGCGCATTGTCGAAATGACTACTCCATACTTGCAAACACAGGATTATGACAACCCTACACATTTGGCAACCGATGGAATAAGTGAAAGTACCCATGAAATAAGTCAGAGTAGCAGTAGGCCCACCGTTGTAACGCATACTCTGTCAGTGGCTACAAATCGAGGAGTTGGCACGCAACAGCCAACCGGTGCTCTGATCTGTAAACTTCATGTTCTACCTTCTTTAAGGTCACATACGGACCGTGATTTTGAAGTGGTGTGTTCCTGGACTCATAGTCAAGTAAACCTTGCTCGCTTTGAGAGAAGCAGTGGGGAAATAATCGATATTGATATTCAATACTCTGATCATATCATCACTCGGGTGAATTCTAGTGATTCTACAAACATTTCTTGCCGATTATTACTCAACACCAATGCTTCGTCGTCCATAAGTGCACTATGCATAGAAGATGTTAATAAACCCCGATTTATAAGAGTGGATCCTTTCATCGATGAAGTAGAAATTGGTTCTACTGTGGTATTCCATTGCACCTTCAACACAGGTCGTAGTCGATCAGGGCTTTCCTGGAATGTTAACTCTGGTGGAAATGCATCTCTCGCTAATGTTGTGCAGAAAAATGTTCATCCAGACGTTTCTTTGTTTGTGCATGAGCATGAGGGTAAGCAGTATCTAGTTGTCGAGTGCCATATCCAGTTGTCTTCTATGTATAATTATGTCAATATGTCAAGTTATGGAGCTCTGCGCGTTGTCGAAGCAACCACTCCGAAACTCCCAACCCCACCTGGTGACGATAAGACTGGTGGAATAACGGACAACCAGGCAGTTGGAGCAGTCGAGTTCACAACCTCGCGTTGAGGTGACAACCCCAAAATTCGGTGAGCAGACGGACAAGCGAACAGTTCGAAGAGATGAGTTAACAACGGTTCAAATCAACATTATTAGTAACCAGCCTACTGCACCTTCAAAACAAGGTGTTATAGTGACTGTTTTAATCTCGGGAGTTATCGCTCCTGTCATGATAATTCTTTCAGGTATCATCATCATAGCGTTCCTTCACATTAAACGGAAGATTAAACGTAAGATGAAGCGTAATGTTAAGCGTGTACGTACTAACTTGGCCGAGGAGAGTCCATCAAACATACTAAACATCATTCAAACGAGAAATCCAAACAGAGGTGAACATTCAGGAACAGCGGCACAGGGAAGTGGTGAACTGTCTTTGGCAATTTCTTCTGATTCACACCCATACAGCAGTAAAATATACATGTCGGACAGTAGATCGTTTTCTACTGTATTGGAATCAGAATTGAATACAGAGCCCAATTGCGATCGCCAAACTCGCCATGAGTCTTGTCAAATTGAAACCGATTTAAAGGAAGTAAATCAGAAAGCTACCCATTTGGAGATGCAGAGCTTCGAACATTTTTATGAAACAATTCGAGATAAAGTCTTCACATTAAATAAATGCGAAGGGAAACTGAAGACAAATGTACACAACAGATTAATGACCAGCAGCTCTAGGCCTGACGTGAACCAACACAAGTTGAAAGATACAGAAGTCGTACAGAAAACGTTGAATATTTCATCAAGTGTTGCTCATTGGATAGTGGATCCTGTCGATCTGCACAGTAGATCTTTGCCAAGGTATCCAAAGAATCCAATCACCGTTCAATATGACTATCTTCCATCAGCAGGGGTTGTTGCCAAGGATGAAATCCTTAGTTATGGGGAAATCAATAAAGTGCCATCGTTACCACGCATTTTATCTCAGGGTTTCGGAATAGAAAACAAGAGCAAAGCTAGTACCGGTACATCGTCAGAGGCCAAGGGGGATGCAGTTCAAACTACCTTTAATGCAGAGAAAATCCTCATTGATGATTCCACTGAGAACGTGGATTGCTCGGGTGTGATCAGCAAATCTCCTTGCTCTTCTCGCATGTATGCAATGGTCAATTCGGAGCAATGTAATGACATTTATCTTGAAATGAAAGCAACATCGGATGAAATTTATCTTGAGATGAAAGCAACATGAGATGACCCCACGCATTTGGACAATTGTTATCTCCAGGATATTCGATCTCCTGTATTTGATCTCACACCTATGTATAGGCAGGATCCTTAATGAGTCAAAATTCGTAAACCATTTCCCTGTTATACATATTCAGTTGACTTGTTTTGAAATTGATAGAGAAGATGACGCACGGACCCAAGTATTGTAAATTTCTTTGTTTATGATACCCAATGTATATCATTGCCATAAATTTGGTTCAACATGTAGATCTCGAAGATACCTAACCATTTTTCTTGGTTCATATGTGTCATTTATTGCTACACACAACTTATTACATATATCGCATTGCACGGCTTTAGATATGTGCAAAGTGCCTGTAAATATTTTAGCACATTGTTTGAATAAAACATAGAGTAAAATTCCCGATTAGTAAATAACATAGATATAGTAATTTCTTGATGCATGTAAATACCAGCAAGCGACAATTTGATAATCACTTATATGTGGTAACAAGACTAAATGTTAATAATATCTAGATATGTAAAGTTTACTTGTTCTTTAAAAGTAAAATGCAGTTAAAAGTGAATATAGCATTCAGTAGATTTATATATTGATTAATGCTAAAATTACACTGTTAATGAGAGAGATTGAGGAAGGAACTAGAGGTTTGATTTCCAAATACCATTACATAGACATTCAGCACAATATGTATATATTATGGATTGCATGGTACGGTATAGAGTTATTTATAAATCAAACTATGATTTTACCATATAATAGCGTACTATACTACTATCACAATTAGAACCATTACCATCAACAGTGCATATGCATGATAATGGTGTGAAAATTAAAATTTAAACAATTTTGTTCATAATTCGATACTTGCCCTGATTATTTCCACAATCCTTGAAGTGCGGTAATGTTACGAATATTTAATTTTTCTTAGTTTGACAATAAAAACGTTGAATCTAGACGATACAATTCGAAATGTTATGCATATCGCAGTAATTAGGAATACATTTCGTCCTTTCTCATTACATTACAAAATCATTTTGACTTTTAAAGTTTCTAAATCATTCAATTATTCCTCTTTGCTTCGAATCAGATCAATCTGAACAATCCCATGAAGTTTTGAATTGATTGCATGATTTTCAAAGAAGCACTGTTTGGTTGGACGTGTACTGTATTGCACTGTATTTTGCAGTAAATTTATTATGATATTGTAGATGAATGTGTTTTTTTACCGATAACAATAAAAACAAACAAATGGAAAGTCCATTTCTATGATATATGAACAATAATAAAATTAGAACCTTGAATCCTGCATCTATATTTCAATTCTTTGTTTTTGTGCACGATGAAAGTGAAATATCTATCTTAGGTCTTAGACAGAAAAAGCTTTAAAGTATACAGTAACTACTGTAAAAAGGGCTCGTGCTTCGAAGTAGATATTTATTTACGCTCGTTTTACATCTTTTATTATCAAAGCGTAGATGTCTCGAGAGATGGTTGTCGCGGTAGACATCGGGTAGTTACCCTGAGGCCTAGTTGTCCTATGAAATATTTCTGCGAGGCGTGTTGTCCGAGGTATATTGTCCTAGGAGTACTTCTGAGTAGATGGTTGTCCGGGGTATATTGTCCTAGGAGTGGTTGTGAGGAGATGGTTGTCCGGATTATTGTCCTAGGACTGGTTGTGAGGAGATGGTTGTCCGGGGTATATTGCCCTAGGACTGGTTGTGGGGAGATGGTTGTCCGGGTATATTGTCCTAGGACTGGTTGTGAGGAGATGGTTGTCCGGGGTATATTGTCCTAGGACTGGTTGTGGGGAGATGGTTGTCCGGGGTATATTGTCCTAGGACTGGGTGTGATGAGATGGTTGTCCGGATTATTGTCCTAGGACTGGGTGTAAGGAGATGGTTGTCCAGATTATTGTCCTAGGAGTGGTTGTGAGGAGATGGTTGTCCGGGTATATTGTCCTAGGACTGGATGTGAGAAGAAAGTTTTCTTCCGGGGTATGATGTCCTAGGACTGGTTGTGAGGAAATGGTTATTCAGGGTATATTGTCCTAGGAGTGGTTGTGAGAAGAAAGACTCCCGGGAATTGTCCAAGGACTGGATGTGAGGAAATACATGTCGATGTTATTTGCTAGGAGTGGTTGTGAGGAGATATATAGTAAACAAATTGCAGTCTCTATGAGTGACAGTTTTTTTAAATTTTTGTTTACAGTAAGGGAGTTTTAGTATTCCCTTATCACGTGAACTTAGTAATTTCTGTATATGCGGATGCTATTTATGATACAGACAAATAAAGAAGGGCACACGAAAGCAAGAATTCTGATGTGATATAACAAAAGGTATTACTCGAAGTGTTAAAAGTAATTGAATACTAAGTGCGCTACATTTCCAATTTCACCTAGCTTGCAACACAATGTACATAAGTATGCAAGTGGATCTTCCGTTCATCTTACTCATTCCCTGTTCGGTTTTCAAATCTCTCTCTCTCTCTCACTTAATCCTATCTTTTACTTCCTTCTCTATATCCACGTTCTCTGTGACCCACGCCCGTTTCTCTTATATTGTGTTGTACTGTATGTGCAGGAGGTGTATTAAATATAAAAAATAGTATCAAACATTTGATTTGCTCTCCTCAATCCCTGAATGAATCTCTCATCTTCACCAGATACATTTTGAGTTGACATAATTGAAAAGCAGAGGCTTTTGTTTATGGCTGACTTGATCATGCAAGGTTGAACCCTATGGCTTTGTTTTATCCCGTGAAAGAGAAAACAAACCGAAGTTATCGTCTTGAAAATTAGCTGTTTCCAGTTTTCATTCGTATTATCAAGTGACACCCCTCCACACTACCATTCATCAAGCAATAGTTGAACCTCGTGACAATGTTATATTGTTAGGCCTCAAGTTTTACTTTCATCTCCTCTATGAAAAAAGAGAAGAGAAACAGGCAAAAATGCAGAGGGTCGTAAAATCTACTTGTAAATATGTCTTCAGGTTGATAAGTTGATCATCATAAGAATACCAATGTCACTTCATTTGATTAAGATGATAATTACAAAATGCTTTGACCAATTTAGCTCATTGTAATTGCGAAAGTGCTTTATAGAGGATCTACAGATTATGGTTGGATGACAAGGGGATTAATGGCGAAAAGGCCACAGAGTATTCTCCAGGCAAATGCTGACGATATATATTTTGAGCTCGGCTTGTAACGATTGTGTACTTGATTTCTTTATTCAGTGAAGATGTGTCTCCCTGCACTCGGTGACCTAATTACTGCGTGGTGTCGAGTCGTTTATTCTTTCAGAGAAAACATACCAGATGGTCAACCGAATTCAATAATGAACATGGATACGAAAAACAAAAACAAACACCATTCATTTTGGACAATTGTTAATACTATACCTATATATTTTATCACCATTAGTGCCAAGTACTCCTTTTCTCGGAGCAGGACCTCAAAATAAGACTGCAGTGGATGGTGGTAAAGTGTTATTAATTTGTGATGTGAATAATGACAACGATCACATGATACTTTGGACGTATTTGATTGGACAAGATTGTCGCCGATACATCACTAGCTATATATCCTTCTACAGGGTACGGTATAGATCCGGAGAACTACGAAGTAGTCGTTGACCAGTTTCAACAAAGATCCGAGCTTGTAATCATGACCGTCAACTTATTTACGGAGGCAGTGATTGAATTAGTGTGCGCAGTTTATTTTACATTCTAACCAGGATGTCCCAAACCTTTGCTGATTAAACATTTTATCTACTTTTCATATTGAACATGGCTTGTATCAAGGCTTTCTTGCATTCTGGATTGAACTCGATGCTTTGGATATGTCTTTTGTGTCCATTAGTATCATGTGCTACCTTTCTTGAAGCAGGACCTCACAATAAGACTGTAGTGGAAGGTGATAAAGTGTCATTAATTTGCGATATGAATAATGACAATAATAACACAATATATTGGACCTATTTGTCTGAAGGAGGAGGTCGCCGTTATATCAGTAGCAATGACCACATATTTAACTCTACAATATGGTATGGTTTAGATTCCGAGAACTACAAATTAATCATTGACCAGTCTCAACAAATCTACAAACTTGTAATATTGACCATCAAAATGTCAACGAAGGCTTGGATTTATGAATGTGGCTATGAGTATGACCGAGGCTCTAATAGAAGATATACACCACTCGCCTCGGCAATGATTACCGTGACGCCATTCCCAGAATCTGTGAGATGCCATCAATTTATGTTGTCTTCTCTAGGATCAGGAGTGAACCCAGAATTTGAAGTAGCATGTTCCTGGACCCATAGTCAACCAGGTGAGGCACACTTTGACAGTAGCAGTGGTGAAACAACCGATGTTGGCCTAAGATTCCCGGGACGTATCATTAGTCGTATTGAGTCCAGAGAGACTCCTAGTATAATATGTCGATTCATGCTGGATAGTGATGCATCTGTCACTATAAATGCACCATGTATCAGAGATAATATTACCGGAATAGTAAGAGTAGATCCTTTCATTAGCGAAGTAACCCTTGGTTCCAGTGCATCGTTTGTTTGTACTTCGGGTAATCAGAATTATTCTCCTAAAATCTCTTGGAATGTGTATGTTAGTGGAAGTGATCCCCGTGATAGTCAAGACCGTGTCATCAAAACCAATGATGTTATGTCGATTGTAAACGTGCAAGATGGTGACCAAGATATGCTAGTCGAGTGCCAAGTCCACATATCTGAAGACTTGGTGGTATCCAGTTATGCGTCTCTGCGGATTGTTGAAGTAACAACACAGTGGATCCTGTCGATCTGCACAGTAGACCTTTGCCAAGGTGTCCAAAGAATCCAATCACCGTTTAATATTTGTATGACTATCTTCCATCAGCAGGGGCTGATGCCAAAGATGAAATCCTTAGCTATGGGGAAATCAATAAAATGCCATCATTACCTCACATTGCGTCTCAGGGTTTTGGAATAGACAACAAGAGCAAAGGTAGTACCGGTACATCCTCAGAGGCCAAGGGGGATGCAGTTCAAACTATCTTTACAGAGGATGTCCTCGATGATGAGAACATATATTGCTCGGGTATGATCAGAACATCTCTTCGCTCTTCTCGCAAGGATGCAATGGTGAATTCGGAGCAATGTGATGAAATGTATCTTGAGATGAAAGCAAAATCAGATGACCCCTCGCATCTGGACAACAGCTATCTTCAGGATATCCAATCTCCTGTATTTGATCTCACACCTATGTGTAGGCAGGATCCTAAATGAGTGAAAATTCTCAAACCATTTCCCTGTTATACGTTTTTTGAAATTAATAGAGAAGATGACGCACAGACCTATGTATTGTAAAAAATAAAAATTGTTCATGATACCCGATGTATATTATTGCCATAAATTTGGTTTAATATGTAGATCTCGAAGATACCTCACCATTTTTTCACAGTTCATATTTGACATTTTTATATAGTCTTTTTCAGCATTTCTAATCGAATCGAAATAACGTTATTTATTGCTACGCATAACTTAAGACATTTATCGCATTCCACGGCTTCAGATTTGTGTAAAGTGCCTGTAAATATTGTAGCACATCGTATAAATGAAACATGAAGTACCACCCCAGATAACTTAGTGAATAACATAAATATAATAATTTCTTGATGCATGTAAATACCAGCAAGCGACAACATGCAAATGGAACATAATCATAGTGTGGTAACAAGAGAATATCTAGATACATATATGTTAAAATGTACTTGTTCTTTAAAAGTTGAATGCAGTTAAAATGCATATAGCATTCAGTGGATTTATATTGATTAATGGTTAGTAAGTTAAAATTACACTGTTAATGAGAGAGATTGAGGAAGAAATTCAGCACAATATGTATATATTATGGATTGCATGGCACGGTGTAAAGTTATTTATGAATCAAATTATGATTTAACCATACAATAGCGTACTATACTAATATCGCTATTAGAACCTTTACCATCAACAGTGCATGTGCATGATAAAGGTATGAAATTTATAATTTAAACAATTTTTTCATTATACGAGACTTGCACTGATTATTTCCACAATCCTCGATGTACGGTAATGTTATGAATATTTTATCTTTCTTAGTTTGACAATAAACATGTTGAATCTAGACGATACAATTCGAAATATTATGCATATCGCAGTAATTAGGAATACATTTCGTCCTTTCTCATTACATTACAAAATCATTTTTCACTTTTAAAGTTTGTAAATCATTCAATTTATTCCTCTTTACTTCGAATCGGATAAATCTGAACAATCCCACGAAGTTTTGAATTGATTGCATGATTTCCAAAGAAGCACTGTTTGGTTGGACGCGTACTGTATTGCACTCATATGAATTTTGCAGTATAATCATATTTTAATTATAATATCGTAGATGAATGGGTTTGTTTACCGATAACAATAAAAAACAAATAATTACAATATCTATTATATTATGATGTTGTTCTTCCCATTTTTAAATATGTGTCAACAAGCTCATGATTTCAATGTGTGACCTTTATTTTGTAGGTATACAACCAACGATTGTTAAAGGTCTGTGCCATATCAACCAAGGTAATAAAAAGTTGCAGTCCTACTAACTTATTGATCTATTCTAGAATTAGGTTTCTACCCTCATATTACATAGAAGAAATAAGAAACGAAAATACATGTATGTTTCTCTGTTATGCTTGTTCTACAAGAGATTTTAGTTTAGTACATTGCATGTCACACAAATAAAAAGTCAATTTCTATAATAGATGAACAATAAAATTAGAATCTTGAATCCTGCATCTATATTTCAATGCTTTGTTTTTGTGCACAATGAAAGTGAAATATGTATATTAGGTCTTAGACAGATTAAGCTGCAAAATACAACTACTTTAAATAGAGCTCGTACCTCGTAGTAGACATTTATTTATGCTCCTTTTTACATATTTTATTATCAATGGGTAGATGTCTCGAGAGATGGTTGTCGCGGTAGACATCGGGTAGTTACCCTGAGGCAGGCGCGCCGGAAGCAGTTTGGGATTGGGGGGGGGGCAAACATTCCAGGGGGCTCACATTCCAGGGGCAGTGACGTAATGAGAAAAAAAGATCGGAAGGGGGGGGGGGCAGACGAAAAATCTGCATCACCACCAGTCTTACACGTTACATGCAGGTCCCGCGGAACGTTTTTCAAAGTGGAGTATTATCGATCAGGTACAGCGTAAATTGGCGTGGGGTCCAGGGCGTGAGCCTCGGCAGGGGGTCCAGGGGGCAGAGCCCCCGGAAGCTCAGGGGTTTTAGGTGTTTAATAACGGTCAGATGAGCATCCAGGGGCCCGCCTTAGAGCCCGTGTTGGGGTCCAGGGGGCAAAGCCCCTGGAAGCTCGGGGGTTTTAGGTATTTAATTACGGTCAGATGAGCATCCAGGGGCCGCCTTAGGTCCCGTGGTGGGGTTCGGGAGCGGAGCCCCCGTAAGCTCTGGGGTTTTAAGCATTTAATTACGGTCAGATGAGCATTTTTTATACCTTATTTGTGACATTGGCAGGTCACTTATTTTTTTCTCCGTCTTTCTTTCTTTTTCTCTTTAACATACTTTTTCAAAATAGAGAGGGGAGGGGGCTCGAGCCTAGCCACTTTGCGGACCATGACATAAGGCTTCTAAATAAGCGTATTTCGCCTGACTGTAATTTGGGAATTTCTTATTTTCCAACAAACGCATAAAAAGGTATGACTTACAAAAAAAATGTAGAAAAAATGCCTGAAAATCATGTCACAACATCAACATTTGTAAATCACTTGTTTCGAATAAGAAATACATCACCCCCCCCCCCCCCATCAGTACGCCAGCGTTCAGGGGCTCATGTCTTCTCACCCCTATAACAAAAACACGGACACGCTTTCCCATTTTCGCACAATATGTCCACGATATGCGCGTATCGCTATTATAGAGACCTCCATTGATAAATACCGTATAGGTGGCATGCGCAATGTTTATGAAATTTAATTCCTGTGAATTTTCCTTTTTCTTTGAATGGAATTGTATAATGTGATTTAATTCAGGTTCTTATTTTTGTAACGTTCTTTTGCTTTTGGATTAAAAATAAAAACCATGTTTACTCCTTTACTGTTGTTTTTTTTTGGAGGGGGGGGGGTGGGGCGTTTTTTTTTTGGGGGGGCAAAAATGCGTTTTGCCCCCCACTTTTTTGACTGGGGGGCAACTGCCCCCCCCTGCCCCCCCCCCCCCCACTTCCGGCGCCTATGCCCTGAGGCCTAGTTGTCCTATGGAATAATTCTGCGAGGGGTGTTGTCCGAAGTATACACTCTTAATGTCAGCGAGTAAATTGTGCCGAGTAAAACAAGTTGAGTAACAAAATGAGCAATTCAGTACTCAAGCTGGAGTAAGACCTTGATTTTAGTGGTACTCGTCACCCGAGTAATTTGTTACCTTCGATAAAGAGTAAATCAATGACTCAACATTGAGTACGAATTTCGTTTGTATCAATTTTGAGTAAACTACGGTTGGGTATTACGCTGCGGCAGGTGATAAATAAATCAACATTGATCTCTTACCCGAATTTACCTCGGGTGCGAGTGAAAGTTGGATCGATGGAAAGTGCAACTAGCTGTCAATATGCATGTGACACCTGTTCTACACATTTTTACATAATAGCAGCTGTATGTTCCTTTGTCTACCTAAGGAACTGGATATTTTGTACTCTTTCATTGTCCGTCATGTGCATGTCTCGTGCATGCATGTGCGCGTGCAGAAAGATGCGAAAGAACTGAGATACACTCTTAGAAAAAAGGGTGCAAAAAAGGGTGCAAAATAAGAGTTTGCACCCTTTACATAAAAATGAACCCTATTGAAGGAAAAGGGGTTAAAAAAAGGGTGCAATATAAGATTTTGCACCCTTTCCACAAAAATGAACCCTATCGACCAAAAGAGGGTGCAAAATAAAATTTTGCATATTGCATGCATATTCATGATTACTTTCCACGTGTTCATATAAAAATACATTTATCATGATTTGTTAAGCAAATTATGACAATGCACATCAATTTTTTGATTTTGTATTTTCCTTTGGCAATCATTAACCAATATATTATTTTGTCTGATCATGTTACAATTACATTCACGTTTTAGCAATAGATATATTGATTATATGATTACTAACCAAGAAACATCATGCATGTTTAATATGTATTTGTGTACGAGCAAATTTTACCAGTATTCCTCGATGATGGGTGCAGGATTGCACCTTTTAAAGGGTGCAGGATTGAACCCCTAAAGGTGCTGCTATTGCATCGGTTTGCACCCCTAATGGAGTAAAAACATGTACTTAACTTAGTACATGTTTTTACTCAATATTGATTGAGCAACTAAGCGTTACCCAGAAAACATACTCAATATTTGAGCAAAAAAATCGCTCAAACAATTTGAGTCAAAACATGTACTCGTTAATTGAGTAAAATTTGGCTCAACTCATGAGCAGTTTCTTACTCGACATGAGTTGATTACGTTTCTACCCAGTACTGAGTAAAAAAGGAAACCGCTAAACAAAGAGTAAATATTGAGTAAAGGTTGACTCATTGAAACTGAGTAGAGATTTAGTCTTTTATTGAGTAATATTTTTACTCAACAGATGGGTAGATTTGTTACTCAACACATGCTGAGTAAAGTTTACTCAAAAGTCGGGTGGTTTCCTTTTGACCACCCAAAAGAGTAACATTTTGACTCAAATTGAGCATTTTTTTTTTTAGAGTGTATTATTCTAGGAGTACTTCTGAGGAGATGGTTGTCCAGATTATTGTCCTAGGAGTGGTTTTAGGGAAATGGTTGTCCGGGGTATATTGTCCTAGGGGTGGTTGTGAGGAGATGGTTGTCCGGGGTATATTGTCCTTGGGGTGGATTTAAGGAAATTATTGTCCGGGGTTTATTGTCCTAGGACTGGTTGTGAGGAAATGGTTATCCGGGGTATATTGTCCTAGGACTGGGTGTGAGGAGATGGTTGTCCAGGGTATATTGTCCTAGGACTGGGTGTGAGGAGATGGTTGTCCAGGGTATAATGTCCTAGGACTGGTTGTGAGGAGATGGTTGTCCGGGGTATATTGTCCTAAAAGTGGTTGTAAGGAGATGGTTGTCCGGGAATATTGTGCTAGGAGGGGTTGTGAGAAGAAAGTATTCCAGGGTAATGTCCTAGGACTGGATGTGAGGCGATATATATATATATATATATAAAAAGTGCAGTCTCTATGAGTGACCGTTTGTTTTACAGTGAGGCAGTTTTAGTATTCCGTTATCACGTGAACTTAGTCATTTCTATATATGAGGATATTATTTATGATACAAACAAATGGCTATGGAAGAAAAGTTCTAAATAAACTGTTACACTAGGAAGTACATAGCAAGAAGGACAAACGAAAGCAAGAATTCTGATGTGATATAACCGTTTATGGCTGACTTGATCATGCGATGTTGAACCCTATGGCTTTGATTTATCTCGTGAAAGAGAAAACAAACTGAAGTTATCTTCTTGAAAATTAGCTGTTTCAAGTTTTTATTCCTACTACCCAGTGATACCACTCCAAACTACCATTCATCAAGCAATAGTCGACATTCGTGACAATGCATGTTCGATGGTGAGGCCCCAAGTGTTACTTTCATCTCCTCTAAAAAAGAGAAGAGAAACAGACACAAATGCAGGATTCTGTCTACATTGTTTATCTGTCTTCAGATTGATAAGTTGATCATCATGATAGATGATAATAACAAAATATTTTTAGCATTTCAGCTCACTGTAATTGCGAAAGTGCTTTTTAGAAGATCTATTAATTATGAAGACACACTAACAAAGAAACAACACCTGCGTAAGGACCCACATCCGAGATGTTGAAGTGGTTTCCTCTTGAAGATAAACTTGAGTTCTGGTTAAAAAATATAAAAAAACGATTTGAATAATGACAACGATCACATGATATTTTGGACCTATTTAATTGGACAAGAATGTCGCCGATACATCACTAGTTATAACTTTGTTATGTATCCGTCTACAGGGTACGATATAGATCCAGAGAACTACAAAGTAGTCGTTGACTAGTTTCAACAAACATCCGAGCTTGTAATCATGACCGTCGACTTATTTATGGAGGCAGTGATTGAATTAGTGTGCGCAGTTTATTTGACATATTAACCAGGATGTGACAAACCTTTGCTGATTAAATATTTGTTCTACTTTTCACATTGAACATGGCTTGTATCAAGGCTTTCTTGCATTCTGGATTTACCTCAATGCTTTGGATATTTCTTTTATGCCCATTAGTGTCATGTGCTACCTTTCTCGAAGGCGGACCTCAAAGTAAGACTGTAGTGGAAGGTGATGAAGTGTCAGTAATTTGTGATGTGAATAATGACAATAATAACACAATATATTGGACCTATTTCATTGAACCGGGACGTCGCCGGTATATCAGTAGCAATGACCACACATATATAGACATTCAGGGTACGATGTAGATCCAGATAACTACAAAGTAATCATTGACCAGTCTCAACAAACATACAAGCTTGTAATCACGACCATCAACTTGGCTACGGAGGCTGGGATTTATTATTAGGGACTTTTAGAATGAGTGAACGAGAACACGACGAACGCCGACTGATCATGCGTGTCAACGTACTTAACTGCCCATGTTGGCTACAATTAGAAATCTTTTAGATTGCACTCGACGATATGCATGCAGGAAGTAACACAATAAACATCACGGACAAAGAAAGAGGACATTCCTCATTCTACCCTCAACAAAAGAACATCCCTTCACTGCTAATATGTAAATATGTGTAGAACAGGTGCATGTGACACCTGTTCTACACATTTCAGCATGTAAAGGCGCTTTATAAATGTCAATATGTATGTATGTATTGCATGTACTAGATTTAGGAAAATCAAGGTTGACGCATTCTCGATCGCCGACTGAGACCACGTGACGCAGGCGCAGTGCCTTAAAATGACGTCACACGTTGCAGTCAAAGCTCTTGACGTGCATTTCTAAAAGTCCCTATTGTGGCTTTAACGAGGACTCGGGTATGAGATATACACCACTCGCCTCGGCAATGATTACCGTCATCATTAAAAGTTACTCTAACATTACCATTTCATATATTGGCCTACCTTTTATTGTGACAATAGCTGTGTTAATAATATTCGCCATCATCATATTCGTCATCATCATATCGTTCTTTTGCAATAAACGTAAGATGAACCGTGAACTGAAGCGTGTACGCACTAACTTTTCCGAGGAGAGTCCATCAAACATTCCAAACGTCATTCAAACGATAAATCCAAACAGAGGTGAACATTCAGGAACAGCGGCACAGGGAAGTGGTGAACTGCCTTTGGCAATTTCTTCTAATTCACACCAATATAGCAGTAAGATATACTGGTCGGACAATATATTATTTTCTACTGTGTTGGAATCAGATTTGGATTTCGAGCCCAATTGCGATCGCCAAACTCGCAAAGGGTCATGTCAAATGGAAACCGATTTTATGGAATTTAATCAGAGAGCTCCCCACTTTGAGGTGCAGAGCTTCGAACCTTTTTATGAAACAATATGAGAAGAAGTCTTCAAATTAGAATCATGCGAAGGGAAACCGAAGACACGTGTACACAACAAATTAATAACTAGCAGCTTTAGGCCTGACGAGAAGGAAAAAAAGGAATTGAAAGATAAAGTCGAACAGATAACATCGAATACATCACATAGTTCGTCAAGTTTAGCTCATTGGACAGTGGATCCTGTCGATCTGCACAGTAGACCTTTGCCAAGGTGTCCAAAGAATCCAATCACCGTCTTCAATCAGCAGGGGCTGTTGCCAAAGGTGAAATCCATAGCTATGACGGAATCAATAAAGTGCCATCCTAAACTCACATTGTGTCTCAGGGTATCGATATAGAAATCAAGAGCGAAGGTGGAACCGGAACATCTTCAGAGGTCAATGGGACTGCAGTTCAAACTTGCTTTGCAGAGATTATCCTCAATAATGAGAACATGGATTGCTCGGGTGTGATCGGCAAATCTATTTGCTCTTCTCGCATGGATGCAATGGTGAATTCGGAGCAATGTGATGACATTTATCTTGACATGAAAGCAAAATCAGATGACCCCTCACATCTAGATAAGCGCTATCTTCAGGATATCCAATCTCCTGTATTTGATCTCACACATATGAAGGCGGAATCCTTTATGAGTGAACATTCGTAAACCATTTCCCCGTAACCTGTAAGTTGTTTTGAATCTTAGACAGAAGTCTGTTCATAATACCCAATGTATTACATTGCCATGAATTTGGTTCAACATGTAGATTTCGAAGATAACTAATGAATTTTCCATGGTTCATTATGTGACATTTTTATAATGTCTTTTTAAGCATTTCTAATCGAATCGAACCGAATTGGAGTGAATTTATGAATTTTTACGCACAACTTATTTCATTATATGTATTTCGTTCAACGGCTTCTAATTTGTGCAAAGTACCTTAATTTTTGTTTGCACATTGAATAAATAAAACATGTGTAACATCCTAGTGAATAACATGAATATATAATCATTTTTTGACGCATATAAATACCAGCAAGCGACAACGTGCAAATGGAACGATTATCACTTATAATAATAATAATGTGGTTACAAGAATACAACTAATTAATAAATAGATATGTAAAGTCTACTTTTTCTTTAAAATGTAGCTACAAAAACATATATATTGGTTAATTCAATTTCAATTTCAATTTCAATTTATTCTACCATTAATGGTTGATAAGTAGGAATAAAGTTGTAGGAAGGAGAGGTTATGTGCATCAAACAGATTTCAAAACTAGACATTCAGCACAATATGTATATATCATGAATTGCATGGTACGGTGTAGAGTTAGTTATAGATTCAATTACGATTTAACCATATGTAGCGTTTCATACTACTAACGCAAAAAGAACCATTACCATCAACAGTCATTGCATGTGAATGATAATGGTGTGAAAATTATGTTTTTAAACAAATTCGGTAATGTTACGAATATTTGATATTTGAATATTTGATCGTCTGATATTGAATCTAGACGATAAAATTCAAGATATTATGCATGTCGCAGCAATTAGGAATACTTTTCGTCCTTTCTCATAACATTAAAAATCATTTTTACTTTTAAAGTTTGTAAATCATTCAATTATTCTTCTTTGTTTGGAATCGGATAATATTGAAGCCTCCCCAAAATAATTTTGTGTATTTCTTGCATGATTTTTAAAGAAGCAATGTTTGGTTGGACGTGTTTTTTATTGCACTCACATGAGTTTTGCAATATAATCTGATTGTATCTATGATATCGTATATGAATGGGTTTGTTTGCTAATAACAGTTTGTCCCACGTATTGATCGGTTCTAGAATTAGGAAGTTTTTTTTACCCAAATATTACATGAAAGAAAAATGAAACGGAAATAAATGTATGTTTCTCTGTTATGTCTGTTCTAAACTAAAGATTTTAGCCACGCGTGCACGTCATACAGATGGAAAGTGTATTTCTGTAATTTATGAACAATAAAATTAGAATCTTGAATCCTGCATCTACATTTCAATGATTTGTTTTTGTGCAAAATTAAAGTGAAACATGTATCTTAAATCTTAGACAGATAAAGCTGAAAAATTCAACTACTGTAAATAGACCTCGTAATTCATAGTTAAGATAATTGTCTTGTATAACAAAGGAAGGCACTCGATTTCCGAAGGTTCATTTTTTCGAAGCTTAATGATTCCGAAACATAAATTTCCCCTACCACGTGGTTTACCATTCTGCATACATTTTTGGCAATTTCGTTGATCCGAAGCTTCATAAATTCAAAAAATGAAGTGCGATTCATTATTCCGAAGTTTCTTTCTTCCGAAAAATAATTGGTTCATAATTTCAAAACTGAAAGTTCGTTACTTCGGAGGTCCGTAATTCCAAATAAACAATAGCCTAACCCTCTTTTTTGGAAAAAACGAACCATTGGAATAATAAACATTCGGATTTGTCAACCTTCGAGAACCCCGATATACAACAATCACTTAACAGGGAGAAAACAATTCTTATAATTATTCAAGTTTTTTCTCGAAATCTCACTGCCCATCACACAGTTAATTGTAGGGCAATTTTTCATTGAGACAGGCACCACAGGGAAGAGATTTGTAACTTTCAAATTCTGAGTTCTTTAATCTGTTCAAATTTGAAGTCTAATCCTTTGTGTAATTTTTCACATCAGAATGTCCTGTTAATTACTATCTCCGAAACTGAAACTTATTATTTTTAGCTCCTTTTCAGATCTTTTACTACTTTTTCTTTTTCCCACTTGAGTTCTGGACCCCAGTATGAACTCATTTGCATATAGCCAATCAGAGCTCATCTTGTCAATAACAAGCTTTGCGAGGCTCTTTCAAACAGACAGCGCCGTCAGCATCGTGTGCTTGCACAACCATAATAGGCTTGCAAATGTTTCATTTGTGGTCTAGCATGTTTACCTTTATAGATCTACACCTCTAAATAATATCAGCTTCTAAAATTGCTTTGACAACGTATTACTTAGCACTAAACTATAATTACTCTAGCTATTAAGAATAGGCCTTATCCTCATTGCGAAGCCACTTATATAGAATAGAATAGAATTCATTGACTCTTTCGATCTCCTTCTGGGGTTTGAGAGTACAACACATTTACATGTCATGATACTGATAGTGATACATAATAAAAGAAATACAAACATAGATTATGGAGTAAACTAAAAACTCCCTGCATAGCTTCATAATACAAAGAATACAGAATACAAATGTATAACGAAAAATAGGAATGATCTAACCTAGGCTATGTTATAAAACATAAATACATTATTACGTATAATATGGCAAGCATGCATGAAAAGTAGAGAATACTACATGAACAAAATGAATACAAACAAAAATACTACACAATTGTTATAACTATCTAACAAATTATAAGTTTCATTGTTGTACATATTGACTAATTTCCAAAGATTTTACTGTTGAGAAATTTATCATGGATCTATAAACAACTCCAAAAAGCTCTAATAATATCAGCTTATGAAATTGCTGTGATATTCATAGTTCTAAGGTAAGAATTCGTGAAATAAAAGAAGTAAAAAATAAATACAAGTAAAGCATGTCCATGCTGACATAGACAAGTAGAGCTTCGCACCGTTTCTTTCGCACCCGTTAATGACAAGATGAGCTCTGATAGGCTGTATGCAAATGAGTTCATACTGGGGTCCGTTGTTCTTTTCTTTTTTTTGTAATAGCAATCAGTCAAGAACTGATCACCAAAGCCTTTCTTTTTAATATTAATTTCTTTATTTCTCTTTTTTCTCTCTTTTTTTCTCTCTTTTTTAAATAGGAGTATAAAAAATAACATCACAATTTAGGCTTCTCTCTCTTTTTCTCTCCCCCCCCCCTTAAAATGAAATGAAAAAGAAAAGAGAAGAAAAAACCGACTAAATGTAGATTTTGGGTATCCTGTAGGTTACCGCGTAGTCCTGTCCGTTCTAAGACACAGTCCAGACACCGTCCTGTCTCTCGGGTGTAGACAGGAGGCTCCCTTTGGGATACATTAATAATCTGGAAACTAAAAAGAAGAAAGGAATTGATCAACAATTTTAATATCAAGAAGGTATTTTTTCGGGGAAATTGGCTTTGAGCGACCTCACAAACTTTAACGAACCTTCGATCCGAACTAAAGTGGGAAAACAAGTGCAGTCTCTATGAGTGACCGTTTGTTTTTGTGTTTTTTACAGTGAGGCAGTTTGAGTATTTCCTTATCACGTGAACTTAATAAGTTATGCATAATAATGCAGATGTTATTAATGATACAGACAAATGGCATTGAAAGAAAAGTTCTAAACAAGCATAAGATTACATAAAATATTCCACTGGGAAGTACAAAGCAAGAAGGACAAACGAAAGAAAGAATTCTGATGTGATATAACAAAAGGTATTAGTCGTCGTGATAAAAGTAATTGAATACTAAGTGCGCTAAATTGTCAATGCCACCTAGTTTGCAATGCATGTCCATAAGTACGCAAGGACATTTTCAATGGCACCTAGTTTGCAATAACATGTCCATAAGTACGCAAGGACATTTTCAATGGCACCTAGTTTGCAATACATGTCCATAAGTACGCAAGGACATTTTCAATACCACCTAGTTTGCAACACATGTACATAAGTATTCATTCGCTGTTCGGTTTTCAAATCTCTCTCTCTCTCTCACTTTATCCTATCTATTACTTCCTTCTCTGTATCAACGTTCTCTGTGACCCACGCCCCTTTCTCTCGATTGTGTTTTATATAGGAGGTGTATTAAATATAAAAAATTAGTATCAAACATTTGATTTTCTCTCCTCAATCCCTGAATCAATCTCTCATCTTCACCAGATACATTTTGAGTTGACATAATTGAAAAGCAGAGGCTTTCGTTTATGGCTGACTTGATCATACGAGGTTGAACCCTATGGCTTTGATTTATCCCGTGAAAGAGAAAACAAACCGAAGTTATCGTCTTGAAAATTAGCTGTTTCCAGTTTTCATTCGTATTATCCAGTGATACCCCTCGACACTATCATTTATCAAGCAATAGTTGAACATCGTGACAATGTTATATTGTTAGGCCTCAAGTTTTACTTTCATCTCCTCTATGAAAAAAAGAGAGGAGAAACAGGCACAAATGCAGAGGGTCGTAAAATCTACTTGTAAATATGTCTTCAGGTTGATACGTTGATCATCATGAGAATACAATTCTCACTTCATTTGATTTTGATGATAATAACAAAAAGTTTGACCACTTCAGCTAACTGTAATTGCGAAAGTGCTTTTTAGAAGATGTATCAATCATGAAGACACACTAACAAAGAAAAACCACCGTCGTAAGGACCCACTAGATCTGGAAGTGGTTTCCTCTTGAAGATAAGTTGAGTTCTGGTTTTAAAAAAAGAACGATTTGAATAGTGACAACGATCACATGATATTTTGGACCTATTTAATTGGAGTCCATTAGTCCAAGAATGTCGCCGATACATCACTAGCAATAACTATATTATACAGGGTACGATATAGATCGACTGAACTACAAAGTAGTCGTTGACCAGTTTCAACAATCATACAAGCTGGTAATCATGACCGTCAACTCATTCACGGAGGAAGGTATTGGATTAGTGTGTGCAGTTGACTTTACATTCTAACTAGGATATGACAAACCTTTGCTGATTCAAAATTTGTTGTACTTTTCATATTGAACATGGCTTGTATGAAAGCTTTCTTGCATTCTGGATTGAACTCGATGCTCTGGATATATCTTTTTTGTCCATTAGTGTCATGTGCTATCTTTCTCGAAGCAGGACCTCACAATAAGACTGTAGTGGAAGGTGATAAAGTATCATTAATTTGTGATGTGAATAATGACAATAATAACACAATATATTGGACCTATTTCATTGGACCGGGACGTCGCCGGTATATCAGTAGCAATGACCACATATATAGACATCCAGGGTACGATGTAGATCCAGATAACTACAAAGTAATCATTGACCAGTCTCAACAAACATACAAGCTTGTAATCATGACCATCAACTTGGCTACGGAGGCTGGGATTTATGATTGTGGCTTTAACGAGGACTCGGGTTTGAGATATACACCACTCGCCTCGGCAATGATTACCGTCACCATTGAAAGTTACCATACCCTTTCCATTTCATATCTTGACATAGCTATACATGTGACAATAGCTGTGTTAATAATATTCGCCATCATCATATACGTCATCATCATATCGTTCTTTCGCAATAAATGGAAGATTAAACGTAAGATGAACCATAAAGTGAAGCGTGTACGAACTAACTTATCCGAGAAGAGGCCATCAAAGATACTAAACGTCATTCAAATGAGAGATCCAAACAGAACTGATCATTCAGGAACAGAGGGACAGAGAAATGTTGAACTGTCTTTGGTGATTTCTCCTGATTTACACCCATACAGCAGTAAGATATATCGGTCGGACAGTAAATTGTCGTCTACTGTGTTGGAATCAGAATTGGATTTTGAGCCCAATCGCCAAGGGTCATGTCAAATGGAAACCGATTTGATGGAAGTAAATCAGAAAGTTCCCCATTTGGAGGTGCAGAGCTTTGAACCTTTTTATGAAACAATTCGAGATAAAGTCTTCACATTAAATAAATGCGAAGGGAAACCGAAGACAAGTGTACACAACAGATTAATGACCAGCAGCTCTAGGCCTGACGAAAAACAACACAAGTTGAAAGATGCAGCAGTCGAACAGAAAACGTCAAGTGTAGCTCATTGGATAGTGGATCATGTCGATCTGCACAGTAGACCTTTGCCAAGGTGTCCAAAGAATGCAATCACCGTTCAATATTTGTATGACCATCTTCCATCAGCAGGGCCTGTTGCCAAAGATGAAATCCTTAGCTATGGGGAAATCAATAAAGGGCAAGGGTTACCTCACATTGCGTCTCAGGGTTTCGATACAGAAAACAAGAGCGAAGGTGGAACCAGTACATATGTAGAGGCCAAGGAGACTGTAGTTCAAACTTCCTTTGCAGAGATTGTTCTCAATAATGAGAACATGGATTGCTCGGGTGTGATCAGCAAATCTATTTGCTCTTCTCGCATGGATGCAATGGTGAATTCGGAGCAATGTAATGAAAAGTCTCTTGAGATGAAAGCAAAATCAGATGACCCCTCGCATCTGGACAACAGCTATCTTCAGGATATCCAATCTCCTGTATTTGATCTCACACCTATGTGTAGGCAGGATCCGAAATGAGTGAAAATTCTCAAACCATTTCCCTGTTATACGTTTTTTTATATTAATAGAGAAATTGATGCACAGACCAATAAATTGTAAATTTCTCTGGTTCAAAACGTAAATGTCGAAGATACCTGACCATTTTTTCTTACTTCATATGTGACATTTCTATAGTATCCTTGTATTACTAAGCATTTCTATTAGAACCGCATCAAATTGAATCAAATTTATTCATTGTTACTCACAACTTATGGCATGTATTGCATATTCTACGTATTTAGATTTGTACAAAGTACTTGTAAATATTTTAGCACAACGTATAAATAAAACATGAAGTAACATTCCCGATAACTTAGTGAATAACATAAATATAATCATTTCTTGATGCATGTAAATACCAGCACACGACAACATGCAAATGGAACATAATCATAGTGTGGTAACAAGAGTACAATTAATAAATATCTAGCCTGTAAAAATATACTTGTTCTTTAAAAGTAAAATGCACTTAAAAATGCATATAGCATTCAGTGGATTTATATATTGATTAATGGTTAGTAAGTTGAAATTACACTGTTAATGAGAGAGATTGAGGAAGACATCAGCACAATATGTATATATTATGGATTGCATGGTACGGTGCATGGTTATTTATAAATCAAATTATGATTTAACCACATAATAGCGTACTATCCTAATATCGCTATTAGAACCATTACCATCAACAGTGCATGTGCATGATAATGGTATGAAATTTATAATTTAAACAATTTTTTAATAATACGAGACTTGCCTTGTTTATTTCCACAATCCTCGATGTACGATAATGTTACGAATATTTACTTTCTTAGTTTGACAAGAAACATGTTGAATCTAAACGATACAATTCGAAATGTTATGCATATCGCAGTAATTAGGAATAAATTTCGTCCTTTCTCATTACATTACAAAATCATTTGACACTTTTAAAGTTTGTAAATCATTCAATTATTCCTCTTTGCTTCGAATCGGATAAATCTGAACAATCCCATGAAGTTTTGAATTTATTGCATGATTTCCAAAGAAGCACTGTTTGGTTGGACGCGTCCTGTATTGCACTCATATGAATTTTGCAGTATAATAATAATAATACATAATATGTATAAGGCGCCAAATCCACTTGACAGTCAAATGCTCAAGGCGCAGCTTGTGCAAAAGATGAAATACATGATACATAATATATACAAAAGTGTAATAGGAAAGGTACAGACATGAAAGGTAATGGTAATCAATTATAGTAAGCAAGTATAATCATATCTTAATTATAATATCGTAGATGAATGGGTTTGTTTACCGATGACAATACAAAACAAATAATTACAATATCTATTATATTATGATGTTGTTCTTCCCATTTTTAAATATGTGTCAACATGCTCATGATTTCAAAGTGCGACCTTTACTATGTAGGTATACAACCAACGATTTTTAAAGGTCTGTGCCATAGCAACCAAGCTAATAAAAAGTTGCAGTCCTACCAACTTATCGATCTAATCTAGAATTAGGTTTCTACCCTCATATTACCTGGAAGAAAAAAGAAACGAAAATACATGTATGTTTCTCTGTTATGCTTGTTCTACAAGAGATTTTAGTTTAATACATTGCATGTCACACAAATGAAAAGTCAATTTCTATAATAGAATCTTGAATCCAGCATCTATATTTCAATGCTTTGTTTTTGTGCACAATGAAAGTGAATCATGTATCTTAGATCTTAGACAGATAAAGCTGCAAAATAAAACTACTGTAAATAGACCTCGTACTTCGTAGTAGACATTTATTTACGCTCCTTTTTTACATCTTTTATTATCAAAGGGTAGATGTCTCGAGAAATGGTCGTCGCGGTTGATATCGGGTAGTTACCCTGAGGCCTAGTTGTCCTATGCTTATATTTCTGCGAGGGGTGTTGTCCGAGGTATATTGTCCAAGGAGTACTTCTGAGGAGATTATTGTCCTAGGAGTGGTTTTAGGGAAATGGTTGTCCGGGGTATAATGTCCTAGCAGTGGTTGTGAGGAGATGGTTATCCGGGGTATATTGTCCTAGGAGTGGTTGTGAGAAGAAAGACTTCCGGGTATTGTCTTAGGACTGGATGTGAGGAGATACATGTCAATGGTATTGTGCAAGGAGTGGTTGTGAGGAGATATGTAAACATAAAATAAAAGTTCAGTCTCTATGACCGTTTTTTTTTACAATGAGCCTGTTTTAGTATTTCCTTAACACGTGAACTTAGTAATTTTTATATATGTGGATGCTATTTATGATACAGACACATGGCTATGAAAGAAATGTTCTAAACATGAACAAGACTACATAAAATGTTTCACTAGGAAGTACAGAGCAAAAGGACAAACGAAAGAAAGAATTCTGATGTGATATAACAAAAGATATTAGTCGTCGTGTTAAAAGTAATTGAATACTAAGTGCGCTAAATTTTCAATGCCACCTAGTTTGCAATACTTGTCCATAAGTACGCAAGGACATTTTCAATAGCACCTAGTTTGCAATACTTGTCCATAAGTACGCAAGGACATTTTCAATAGCACCTAGTTTGCAATACATGTCCATAAGTACGCAAGGACATTTTCAATGGCACCTAGTTTGCAATACATGTCCATAAGTACGCAAGGACATTTTCAGTGGCACCTAGTTTGCAATACATGTCCATAAGTACGCAAGGACATTTTCAATACCACCTAGTTTGCAACACATGTACATACGTATTCATTCGCTGTTCGGTTTTCAAATCTCTCTCTCTCTCACGATTTGAATAGTGACAACGATCACATGATATTTTGGACCTCTTTAATTGGAGTCCATTAGTCCAAGAATGTCGCCGATACATCACTAGCTATAACTATATTATACAGGGTACGATATAGATCGACAGAACTACAAAGTAGTCGTTGACCAGTTTCAACAATCATACAAGCGGGTAATCATGACCGTCAACTCATTCACGGAGGAAGGTATTGGATTAGTGTGTGCAGTTTACTTTACATTCTAACCAGGATATGACAAACCTTTGCTGATTCAAAATTTGTTGTACTTTTCATATTAAACATGGCTTGTATCAAAGCTTTCTTGCATTCTGGATTGAACTCGATTCTGTGGATATATCTTCTGTGTCCATTAGTGTCATGTGCTATCTTTCTCGAAGCAGGACCTCACAATAAGACTGTAGTGGAAGGTGATGAAGTGTCATTAATTTGTGATTTGAATAATGACAATAATAACACAATATATTGGACCTATTTCATTGGACCGGGACGTCGCCGGTATATCAGCAGCAATGGCTTCATATATCCCTCTACAGGGTACGGTGTAGATCCAGATAACTACAAAGTAATCATTGACCAGTCTCAACAAATCTACAAGCTTGTAATCTTGGCCATCAACTTGGCTACGGAGGCTGGAATATATGATTGTGGCTATGACAGAGGCACTAGTAAAATATATACACCACTCGCCTCGGCAATGATTACTGTTACGCCATTCCCAGAATCTGTGAGTTGCCATCAATTTATGTTGTCTTCTCTAGGATCAGGAGTGAACAAAGAATTTGAAGTAGCATGTTCCTGGACCCATAGTCAACCAGGAGAGGCACACTTTGATAGTAGCAGCGGTGGAACAATCGATGCTCACCTAAGATTCCCAAGTCATATCATCAGTCGTATTGAGTCCAGAGATACTCCAAGTATAATATGTCGATTCATGCTGGACAGTGATGCTTCTTCAACTGTAAATGCACCATGTTACGGAGATAATACTCCAGGACTAGTAAGAGTAGATCCTTTCATTAGCGAAGTAACACTTGGTTCTAGTGCATCGTTTGTTTGTACTTCCGGTAATCAGACTTATTCTCCTAAAATCTCTTGGAATGTAAATGTTAATGGAAGTGATCCCCTTGATAGTCAAGACCGTCTCATCGAAAATAATGATGTTGTGTCGATTGTAAACGTACACGATGATGACCAAGACATGCTAGTTGAATGTCAAGTCCACATATCTGAAGACTTGATGGTATCTGGTTATGCGTCTCTGCGGATTGTTGAAGAGACTCTGTCCAATCGAACAACCGACAGAACGACACAAAATAGCATCATTGAAGTTACAAGACCTCTTACACCAAGGGCGAGGGGTAGCTTGGTAATAGCTTAAGCTGTGATAATACCTGCGGTGATACCTGTGATACTAATTTTCGTCATCATCAAATCGTTCAGGATATCGTTCTTCCGCAATAAACGGAAGATTAAATGTAAGATGAACCGTAAAGTTAAGCTTGTACGTACTAACTTGTCCGAGGAGAGTCCACTAAACATACTAAACGTCATTCAAATGAGAGATCCAAACAGAGGTGACCATTCAGAAACAGAGGCACAGAGAATTGGTGAACTGTCATGGGCAATTTCTTCTGATTCACACCCATACAACAGTAAGATATACCGGTCGGACGTTAGAGCGTGTTCTACTGTGTTGGAATCAGATTTGAATACAGAGCCCAATTGCGATCTCCAAACTCGTCATGAGTCTCGTAAAATTGAAACCGATATAAAGGAGGTGCAGCGCTTCGAACCTTTTTATGAAACAATTCGAGATAAAGTCTTCACATTAAATGCATGCAACGGGAAACCGAATAGACGTGCTCACACACAGTCAATGACTAGAAGCTCCAAGCTTGACGAGAAACAACAAGAGTTGAAAGATACAGCAGTCGAACAGGAAACGTCGAATAAATCAAATAGTTCGTCAAGTGTAGCTCATTGGATTGTGGATCCTGTCGATCTACACAGTAGACCTTTGCCAATGTGTCCAAAGAATCCAATCACCGTTCAGTATGACTATCTCCCATCAGCAGGGGCTGTTGCCAAAGATGAAATCCTCAGCTATAGGGAAAGCGATAAAGTGCCATCATTACCTCACAATGATTCTCAGGGTTTCGGAATAGGCGATAAGAGTGAAGGTGGAACCGGTACATATTATGTAGAGGCCAAGGAGACTGCAGTTCAAACTTGCTTTGCAGAGATTGTTCTCAATAATGAGAACATGGATTGCTCGGGTGTGATCGGCAAATCTATTTGCTCTTCTCGGATGGATGCTAGGGTGGATTCGGAGCAATGTGATGACATTTATCTTGACATGAAAGCAAAATCAGATGACCCCTCACATCTAGATAAGCGCTATCTTCAGGATATCCAATATCCTGTATTTGATCTCACACCTATGTGTAGGCAGGATCCCTAATGAATGAACATTCGGAAACCATTTCCCTGTAATATGTAAGTTGTTTTTAAATTAAGAAGTTGATACACAAAACAGTGTATTGCAATTTATTTGTGTTCATGATACCTAATGTATATCATTGCCATGAATGTGGTTCAACATGTAGGTTTCAAAGATAGATAATCATTTTTTCTCAGTTCATATGTGACATTTGTTTAAAGTCATTTGAAGCATTTCTAATTGAATTGAATCGATTGGAATCGAATTGAATTTAAGTTATTAATTGTTACGCACAACGTAAGACATGTATCGCATTCCACGGCTTCAGATATGTGCAATGTAATATGTGCCTGTAAATATTTTAGAACATTATTTGAATAAAACATAAAGTAACATTCCCGATAACTTAGTGAATAACATAGATATAGTAATTTATTGATGCATGTAAATACCAGCAAGCGACAAAGTGCAAATGGAACGATAATCACTTATAATAACAAAAATATGGTAACAAGACTAACATTAATAAATATCTAGATATGTAAAGTTTACTTGTTCTTCAAAAGTACAATGTAGTTTTTTTTCTCGATATCTCACTGCCAACCACACATTTAATTGTAGGGCAACTTTTCATTGAGACAAGTACCCCAGGAAAGAAAGTTTGTAACCGGCTTTCAAATTCTCAATTTTTTAATATGTTCAACATTTGAAGTCTAATCCTTTGTGTAATTTTTTACATCAGAATGTCCTGTTAAATACTATCTCCGAATCTGAAACTTATAATTTTTAGCTCCTTTTCAGATCTTTTACTATTCAAGGGTAGATGTCTCGAGAGATACTTGTCGCGGTAGATATCGGATAGTTACCCTAGTGCATGGTTGTCCAATGGCATAGTTATGCGAGGGTTGCTGCCCGGGAGAAATTGTTATAGGAGTAGTTATGATGAGATGGTTGTCCGGTGTATCGTCCTAGGAATGGTTGTAGGAAGGTTGTTGTCTTGGGTATTGTCAAAAGAGTGGTTATGAGATGGTTGTCCGGGGGTGCGTATTTTTTCCCACTTGAGTTCTGGACCCCAGTATGAACTCATTTGCATACAGCCAATCAGAGCTCATCTTGTCAATAACAAGCTTTGCGAGGCTCTTTCAAACAGACAGCGCCGTCAGCATGGTTGCGTGCACAGCCATAATATGCTTGCAAATGTTTTTATTTGTGGTCTAGCATGTCTACCATTATAGATCTACACCTCTAAATAATATCAGCTTCTAAAATTGCTTTGACAACGTATTACTTAGCACTAAACTATAATTACTCTAGCTATCAAAGATAGGCCTTATCCTCATCGCGAAGCCACTTATATAGAATAGAATATAATTCATTGACTCTTTCGATCTCCTTCTGGGGTTTGAGAGTACAACACATTTACATGTCATGATACTGATAGTGATACATAATGATAGAATACAAACATAGCTCATGGAGTAAACTCAAAACTCCCTGCATAGCTTCATAATACAAAGAATACAAAATACAAATGTATAACGAAAAATAGGAATGATCTAACCTAGGCTATGTTATAAAACATAAATACAATATTACTTACAACATGGCAAGCAAACATGAAAAGTGGAGAATACTACATGAACAAAATAAATACAAACAAAAATACTACACAAATGTTCTAACTATCTAACAAATTATAAGTTTCATTGTTTTACATATTGACTAATTTCTAAAGATTTTACTGTTGAGAAATTTATCATGGATCTATAAACAACTCCAAAAAGCTCTAATAATATCAGCTTATGAAATTGCTGTGATATTCATAGTTCTAAGGTAAGAATTCCTGAAATGAAAGAAGTAAAAAATAAATACAAGTAAAGCATGACCATGCTGACATAGACAAGTAGAGCTTCGCACCGTTTCTTTCGCACCCGTTAATGACAAGATGAGCTCTGATAGGCTGTATGCAAATGAGTTCATACTGGGGTCCGTTGTTGTTTTTTTTTTTGATATAGCAATCAGTCAAGAACTGATCACCAAAGCCTTTCTTTTTAATATTAATTTCTTTCTTTCTCTTTATTCTTTCTTTTTTAAATAAGAATATAAAAAATTACATTACAATATAGGCTTCTCTCTCTTTTTCTCCCCCCCCCCCCTTAAAATGAAAAGAAATAGAAAAAAGAAGAAAAAACCGACAAAATGTAGATTTTGGGTATCCTCTTGGTTACCGCGTAGTCATGTCCGTTCTAAGACACAGTCCAGACTCCGTCCTGTCTCTTGGGTGTAGACAGGAGGCTCCCTTTGGGATACATTAATAATCTGGAAACTCAAAAGAAGAAAGGAATTGATCAACAATTTTAATATCAAGAAGGTATTTTTTCGGGGAAATTGGCTTTGAGCGACCTCGCAAACTTTAACGAACCTTCGATCCGAACTAAAGTGGGAAAACAAGTGCAGTCTCTATGAGTGACCGTTTTTTTTTTTTTTTACAGTGAGGCAGTTTGGGTATTTCCTTATCACGTGAACTTAATAAGTTATGCATAATTATGCAGATTTTATTAACGATACAGACAAATGGCATTGAAAGAAAAGTTCTAAACAAGCACAAGATTACATAAAATATTTCACTAGGAAGTACAAAGCAAGAAGGACAAACGAAAGAAAGAATTCTGATGTGATATAACAAAAGGTATTTGTCGTCGTGTTAAAAGTAATTGAATACTAAGTGAGCTAAATTTTCAATGCCACCTAGTTTGCAATGCATGTTCATAAGTACGCAAGGACATTTTCAATAGCAACTAGTTTGCAACACATGTACATAAGTATGCAAGTGGATTTTCCGTTCATCTTACTCATTCCCTGTTCGGTTTTCAAATCTCTCTCTCTCTCTCTCTCTCTCACTTAATCCTATCTTTTACTTCCTTCTCTGTATCCACCTTCTCTGTGACCCACGCCCGTTTCTCTTATATTGTGTCGTATTTTATGTGCAGGAGGTGTATTAAATATACAAATTAGTATCAAACATTTGATTTGCTCTCCTCAATCCCTGAATGAATCTCTCATTTTCACCAGATACATTTTGAGTTGACATAATTGAAAAACAGAGTCTTTCGTTTATGACTGACCTGATCATGCGAGGTTGAACCCTATGGCTTTGATTTATCCCGTGAAAGAGAAAACAAACCGAAGTTATCGTCTTGAAAATTAGCTGTTTCAAGTTTTCATTCCTATTATCCAGTGATACCACTCCAAACTACCATTCATCAAGCAATAGTTGAACATCGTGAAAACGTTATATTGTTAGACCTCTAGTTTCACTTTCATATCGTCTGCAAAAAGAGAAGAGAAACAGACACAAACGCAGAGGTCGTAAAATTTAAACCTGCATTCAGATTGATAAGTGATCATCATAATAATATCAATGTCACTTCATTTAATTAATTACAAAATGCTTTGACCGCTTCAGTTCACTGCAATTGCAAAAGTGCATAATAAAAGACCCATTGTGAAGACAGTGCGTAAACGTCCACATCTCATCTTGAATAAATGGAGGTAATTTCAAATATACTACAGGGTATTCTAACAAAAAAAAAACAGCGTAAACGTCCACATCTCATCTTGAATAAATGGAGGTAATTTGAAATATGCTACATGGTATTCTCCGAGCCAATGGTAACGATATAGATTTGTGCTCGGCTTTGTGTTATAATGATTAGTCATGCTTACTTTTGATCATACCTAGAATATGCATTTGATTCGTTCAGGATCTTTATGAGCTAAGTTACTTGATGTATGCTCTTCAGTGAATACATGTCTACCTGCGCTCAGGTCAGGAATCTTTTACCTTATAGCAATTATTTCGTAAAACATAACAGGAGATCAACTGAATTTAAACAATGAACATGGAGGTACATTTTCTTATTGAAAAAGGCTTCATTATATTCTTGTTTCTTATATACACATTTCCATCATTTTCTACGCAACAAACAACCGGTGCTCCGATCTGTAAGCTTCATGTTCTACATGTGGTTGTGAGGAGATGGTTGTCCGGGGTATATTGTCCTAGGAGTGGTTGTGAGAAGATGGTTGTCTGGGGTATATTGTCCTAGGAGTGGTTATGAGGAGATGGTTGTCCAGGTATATTGTCCTAGGACTGGTTGTGAGGAGATTGTTGTCCAGGTATATTGTCCTAGGAGTGGTTGTGAGGAGATGGTCGACCGGGGGTATATTGTCCTAGGAGTGGTTGTGAGGAGATGGTTGTCCGGGGTATATTGTACTAGGAGTGGTTGTGAGGAGATGGTTGACCGGGGGTATATTGTCCTAGGAGTGGTTGTGAGGAGATTGTTGTCCAGGTATGTTGTCCTAGGAGTGGTTGTGAGGAGATGGTTGTCCAGGTATATTGTCCTAGGACTGGTTGTGAGGAGATTGTTGTCCGGGTATGCTGTCCTAGGACTGGTTGTGAGGAGATGGTTGTCCAGGTATATTGTCCTAGGACTGGTTGTGAGGAGATGGTTGTCCAGGTATATTGTCCTAGGACTGGTTGTGAGGAGATTGTTGTCCAGGTATATTGTCCTAGGAGTGGTTGTGAGGAGATGGTCGACCGGGGGTATATTGTCCTAGGAGTGGTTGTGAGGAGATGGTTGTCCGGGGTATATTGTACTAGGAGTGGTTGTGAGGAGATGGTTGACCGGGGGTATATTGTCCTAGGAGTGGTTGTGAGGAGATTGTTGTCCAGGTATGTTGTCCTAGGAGTGGTTGTGAGGAGATGGTTGTCCAGGTATATTGTCCTAGGACTGGTTGTGAGGAGATTGTTGTCCGGGTATACTGTCCTAGGACTGGTTGTGAGGAGATGGTTGTCCAGGTATATTGTCCTAGGACTGGTTGTGAGGAGATGGTTGTCCAGGTATATTGTCCTAGGACTGGTTGTGAGGAGATTGTTGTCCAGGTATATTGTCCTAGGAGTGGTTGTGAGGAGATGGTTGACCGGGGGTATATTGTCCTAGGAGTGGTTGTGAGGAGATGGTTGTCCGGGGTATATTGTACTAGGAGTGGTTGTGAGGAGATTGTTGTCCAGGTATGTTGTCCTAGGATTGGTTGTGAGGAGATGGTTGTTCGGATTATTGTCCTAGGGGTGGTTTTGAGGAAATGGTTATTCAGGGTATATTGTCCTAGGAGTGGTTGTGAGAAGAAAGATTTCTGGGTATTGGCCTAGGACTGGTTGTGAGGAGATGGTTGTCCGGGGTATATTGTCCTAAGACTGGGTGTGAGGAGATGGTTGTCCGGGGTATATTGTCCTAGGAGTGATTGTGAGGAGATGGCTGTCCGGTGTATATTGTCCTAAGACTGGGTGTGAGGAGATGGTCGTCCGGGGTATATTGTCCAAAGACTGGGTGTGAGAAGATGGTTGTCCGGGTATATTGTCCTAAGAGTGGTTGTGAGAAGGTTGTTGTCTGGGGTATATTGTCGTAGCAGTGGTTGTGAGGAGATGGCTGTCCGGTGTATATTTTCCTAAGACTGGGTGTGAGGAGATGGTTGTTCGGATTATTGTCCTAGGACTGGTTTTAAGGAAATGGTTATTCAGGGTATATTGTCCAAGGAGTGGTTGTGAGAAGAAAGATTTCCGGGTATATTGTCCTAGGACTGGATGTGAGGAGATACATGTCGATGGTATTGTACTAGGAGTGGTTGTGAGGAGATATATACGAAACAAAGTGCAGTCTCTATGAGTGACCCTTTTTTTTCTTTTCAATGAGGCAGTTTAAGTATTTCCTTATCACGTGAATTTGGTAGCTTATGTATATTCGGATACTATTTATGTTACAGACATGGCCATGAAAGAAAAGTTTTAAACAAGCACAAGAATACATAAAAATGTTACACTATAGGAAGCACATTGCAAGAAGGACAAACGAAAGCAAGAATTCTGATATGATATAACAAAAGGTAGTCGTGTTTAAAGTAGTTGAATACTAAGTGCAATACATTTCCAATGTCATCTAGTTTGCAATCAAGTCCATTAGTATGCAGGGACATTTCAAATGCCACCTCGTTTTCAATTCATGTGTAAGTACGCAAGTGGATCTTCCATTCATCTTACTCATTCCCTTTTCGGTTTTCTATTCTTTGTCTCTCCTTTTCATCCTCATTTTTTACTCCCTTCTCTGCATCCACTTTGTCTGTGAACCACGCCCATTTCACTCTATTGTGTTGTATATGCACGAAGTTTATTAATATGGACACTAATTACAAATATTTGATTTGCTCCCTTTAAACAAACCCTGAATGTATCTCTCATCTTAACCAGACACATTTTGCATTGACATGATTGAAAAGCAAGGACTTTCGTTTATGGCTGACCTGATCGTGCGAGGTTGAACCCTTATGGCTTTGAGTTATCTCGTGAAACTGAAAATAAACTGAAGTTATCTTCTTGAAAATTAGCTGTTTCAAGTTTTCATTCCTCCACACTACCATTGATCAAGCAATAGTTGAACATCGTGACAATGTTATATTGTTAGGCCTTAAGTTTCACTTTCATATCGTCTGCAAAAAGAGAAGAGAAACAGACACAAATGCAGAGGTCGTAAAATTGAAACCTGCATTCAGATTGATAAGTGATCATCATAAGAATATCAATGTCACTTCATTTAATTAATTACAAAATGCTTTGACCGCTTCAGTTCACTGCAATTGCAAAAGTGCTTAATAAAAGACCCATTGTGAAGACGCACTAACTTACAAAAAACACAGCGTAAACGTCCACATCTCATCTTGAATAAAAGGAGGTAATTTCAAATATGCTACAGGGTATTCTCCGAGCCAATGATAACGATATAGATTTGTGCTCGGCTTTGTGTTATAATAATTGGACATGCTCACTTTTGATCATACCTAGAATACGCATTTGATTCATTCAGGATCTTTAAGAGCTAAGTTACTTGATGTTTGTTCTTCAGTGAAGACATGTCTACCTGCGCTCAGGTCAGGAATCTTTTACCGTATAGCAATTATTTCGTAAAATATAACAGAAGATCAACTGAATTCAAACAATGAACATGGAGGTACATTTTCTGATTGAAAAAGGCTTCATTATATTCTTGTTTCTTATATACATATTTCCATCATTTACCACGCAACAAACAAACGGTGCTCCGATCTGCAAGCTTCATATTCTACCTTCTGTAAGGTTACCACTGGACCGTGATTATGAAGTGATGATTGTGTTCCTGGTCTCATAGTCAAGTAAACCGTGCTCACTTTGAAAGAAGCAGTGGGGAAATTATCGATGTTGATATCAAATTCCCTGATCATATCATCAGTCGAGTGAATACTAGAAGTGCTTCAAATATTTCTTGTCGACTGTCACTCAACGTCAATCCTTCATCGTCCATAAGTACAACATGTATAAACTAGAAATGCAATCGTGTCACAACGATGTGCGTGCAATGACGCCGTGTTTCTACGTGTCGAACGAAAGAGCTTCTCTCGGACTATCCAGAGCAATTTGTACGAAGTCTTTAGCTTCTGTAATATTGGAGACAGGTAGGGCGAAAGAAAGGCCTCAATAGTGACCTTGATGGGATGGTAGTGACTATGCCTACGATGTTTGAAAGAAATTGGGATAGGGGAAAGAACCTAGAAAGGGCTCGCAAGCACTGCGTGCAAAAACAAATGGGATTAGTTGCACGTTCGTCATTGCAATCAAGATCGTTCTAGGGGTCAAAAGCGTGAACCCGATTTGCCCCCATAGACAATGCGTGTAATGCATGGGCGGAAAACGTACAGGATCTGTATTATGACCGGAGTTAAATTGTTTTTTCTCTCTCTCTTTATGTCTCTTTATGGGCCGTATATGGTATCATTGGAAAGAGAATTTCATGGTCGTTATTGTAAACTACTCTCTTTTTTTATATGATAATCCTATCGAAACATGTGATGTAAAATAGATTTAAAGGACAAAATGGCGTCTTTAATGGCCCCCTTGACCAATTTCAAAAATCCGGCCACGAGGTGCCCTGCGTATTGCATCTCGGAATGTCATTGCAAATTTTCAAGGAAAAAAAAGGATGTTTAGGGGGCGAAAAGTAGTCTGAAAAAATGACGTCATGGCCGATAAGTGTTATAATCGGGCGGAATTCGTATAGTGACCCTTGTTCAAATGCGATTTACTCACAGTTTTCTGTGTAAACATATACCATACTTGGTATCATTCGAAAGGGCACTTCATTGCGGTCAGTTTGACACCATTGTCATCTGCACGCAATGTACTGCACGCATTAAAGGCGCTATTACGTAATGCATAGCAAATTCATCATTTTTGGCGATAACTTTGCAACGAGGGCATTACAATTTATTAAACTTGGCAGACAGTTGTCACGTATATGGATACATATGTGTGCAAAGTTTCACTGGTGTAGGTATAAAGATCGTTATTTTAGAGCAAGTTTAAGTTATTTTGGAATTTTCTTGAAAATGGCGAATTTGGAGGGCATTTTTCTCAAAGTCAGTCAGTGTAAGGGTATATAATTTTGTATATGGCTGGAAAGGGCATATCTTCAAGTATCTAAATCCAAAAAAGGGTACGGATTTGCCAAGCCATAATGGAGATACGGCCATAGAAAGAAAGCCAATTCCCAGAACTTTAGAGGGCGCTATTTACGTTTTGCAAAGCCATTAGAGCGTGAAATTTAGCATGGCTATGTGCAATTATGAGATAAAGATACTGTGAGATTTAAATACAAAACGGAATTTATATGAGAAAGTTATGGCAGTTTTAGATTATTTAGGGGTCATTTTTTCAAGAATTTGAGAGATTGTTGACGGAGACGGTTTCAGATTTGAATTTCGAGTATGAAGATGGCATTTTGAAGGTCAAGTCATATGTCGCAGATGAAAGAACATCTCTCAGACTATCTAGAGGAATTTGTTAGAAGTTTGTAGGATGAAGGATAGTGGAGATAGGAAGGAAGATATAAAGGCCTTAAAATGGACCAGAAACGGACAAAATGGCGCCTGGACGGTCATGCATGAGTGATTTCCAAAATCGAAGAATGTAGTGACCTTGATGAGATGTTAGAGACTATGCCTATGAAATTTGAAAGGAAAAGGACATGAGGAAAGCACCTAACTAGGAATCACAAACACTACGTGCAAAACGAATGCGATTTCCTGACGATAAGGAGGAAAAGGAGGAAAAGGAGAATATTAATGGGGCAGAATGTGAACGAAAACAAGGCAATGACGAAGGTTCGTCATTGCAAAGATGATACTAAACCCCGATTTATAAGAGTGGATCCCTTCATCGGTGAGTAGATGTTGGTTCTACTGTGGTTTTCGATTGCACCTTCAACAAAGGTCGTAGCCAATCAGGGCTTTCCTGGAAAGTTAACTCTAGTGGAAATGCATCTCTCGCTAATGTTGAGCAGAAGAATATTCATCCAGATGTTACCCTAGTTGTACATGAGGGTGAGGGTAAACATTATATGCTTGTTGAGTGCCGTATTCAGTTGTCTTCTATATACAATTATGTCAATATGTCAAGTTATGGAGCTCTGCGCGTTGTCGAAGCAACCACTCTTAAACCCCCAACCCCACCTGGTGAGGGTCGGATCAGTGAAATAGCGGACAACCAAACAGCTGGAGCAGTTGAGTTAACAACGGATCAAAACAAGTTTATTGATACACAACCTCGCGTTAGGGTGACAACTCCAAAATGTTCAAGTGAATCCGGTGAGCAAACGCAGAAGCGAACAGCTCGAAGAGATGAGTTTACAACGGATCAAATCAACGTTATTAGTAACCAGCCTACTGCACCCTCAAAACAAGGTATTATGCTGACTGTTTTAATCTCGGTAGTAATCGCTCTTATAATAATTCTTTCAGGTGTCATCATCAAATCGTTCCTTCACAAAAAACGGAAGATTAAACATAAGATGAAGCGTAATGTTAAGCGTGTACGTACTAACTTGGCCGAGGAGAGTCCATCAAACATACTAAACGTCATTCAAACGAGAGATACAAACAGAGGTGAACATTCAGGAACAGAGACACAGAGAAGTGGTGAACTGTCTTTGGTGGCGTCTTCTGATTCACACCAATACAGCAGTACGATATACCGGTCGGACTGTAGATCGTGTTCTACTGTATTGGAATCAGAATTGAATACAGAGCCCGATTGCGATCGCCAAACTCGTCATGAGTCTTGTCAAATTGAAACCGATTTAAAGGAAGTAAATCAGAAAGCTACCGATTTGGAGATGCAGAGCTTCGAACCTTTTTATGAAACAATTCGAGATAAAGTCTTCACATTAAATAAATGCGAAGAGAAACCGAGAACATGTGTACACAACATATTAATGACCAGCAGCTCTAGGCCTGACGTGAAACAACACAAGTTGAAAGATACAGAAGTCGAACAGAAAACGTCGAATATTTCATCAAGTGTAGCTCATTGGATAGTGGATCCTGTCGATCTGCACAGTAGACCTTTGCCAAGGTATCCAAAGAATCCAATCACCGTTCAATATGACTATCTTCCATCAGCAGGGGCTGTTGCCAAAGATAAAATCCTTAGTTATGGGGAATTAGGGGAAATCAATAAAGTGCCATCGTTACCACGCATTTTATCTCGCGGTTTCGGAATAGAGAGTAAGAGTAAAGGTGATGCCGGTACATCTTTAGAGGTCGATGGGACTGCAGTTCAAACTACCTTTAATGCAGAGAAAATCCTCATTGATGATTCCACTGAGAACATGGATTGCTCGGGTGTGATCAGCAAATCTCCTCGCTCTTCTCGCATGGATACAATGGTCAATTCGGAGCAACGTAATGAAATGTATCTTGAAATGAAAGCGATATCGGATGAAATTTATCTTGAGATGAAAGCAACATGAGATGATCCCACGCATTTGGACAACAGCTATCTTCAGGATATTCATTCTCCCTGCATTTAATCTTACACCTATATGTGTAGGCAAGATCCTTAATTAGTGAACAATTGTAAACCATTATCCTGTTATACATATTTAGTTGTTTTAAATTTAGAGAAATTGATGCACGGACCTATGTATTGTAAATTTATTCGTTCAGGATGCCCACTGTATATCATCGCAATGAATTTGGTTCAACATGTAGATTTCAAAAATACCTGATATTTCTTTTTTATTAGCTCATATTTGACATTTTTATAATGTCTTTTTAAGCAATTCTAATCGAATCATATCGAATTCAATTGATTTTATTATTTTTACGCACAATTTGTTGCATGTATTGCATTCGCCACGGCTTCACATTTGTGCAATGTATCTGTAAATCTGTATAAAAAAGAATTAGCACTAAATAAAACATGAGTAACATCCCAGATTACTTAGTGAATAATATTAATATATAACCATTTATTGATGCTTGTAGCTACCAACAAGTGATATAGATGCGGTTACAAGAGTAGATATTTAATGTTTACTTGTTCATTAAAAGTACAAAGTAGTAAAAATGCATATAGCATTCAGTGGATTTATATATTGGTTAATGGTTTGTAAGTGAAAACTACACTGTGAAAGAGACTGATTGAGGAAGTAAGGAGAGGTTATATGCACCAAACAGAATTCAAAATACATTCAGCACAATATGTATGTAGTATAAATGCATGGTACGGTGTAGAGTTATTTATAAAAACAAATTATGATTTAAACATACGTAGCGTTTCATAAAACTATCGCAATTAGAACCGTTGTGAGTATGAATGATAATAGCGTGCAATTTATAATTTAAACAATTTTCTGAATTCGAGTCTGCCCTGTACACAATCCTCGAAGTGCGGTAATGTTACGAATATTTTATCTTTCTTAGTTTGGCAATAAACGTGTTGAATCTATAGACGATAACATTCGAAATATCATGCGTGTTGCAGTAATTAGGAATACAGTTCGTCATCTCATTACATTACAAAATCATTATTCTTCGCATGGAATCGGATAAAATAATTTTGTATCTATTGCATGATTTTTAAAGAGGCAATGATTGGTTAGACGTGTAATTTATTGCACTCATATGAATTTTACAATATAATCTGATATTTCTGATACCGTATAAGAATGGCTTTGTTTACCGATACAAATATAACACAAATATTTAAAATATCTATAACATTATGATGATATAAAGATTTATATTGTTCTTCCCATTTTGAAATATGTGTCAACATAATATGCTCATGATTGCAATGTGTTCTTTTTACTATGTAGGAATAAAAGCAACGATTTTGAAAGGGTTTGTGCTTTAGCAACCAAGCTACCAAGAAGTTGCAGCCCTTTTTTAACCTCATAGTTACATAGAATAAAACAGAAATGGAAATACATGTATTTGTCTCTGTTATGCCTGTTATACTAAATGGTTTATGATTGTGAGGAGATGAATGCCCGGGTATCTTGTTCGAGAAGTGGTTGTGAGAAATGGTTGTCAGGGTTTTATTGTCCTAGAAATGGTTTCGAGTAGATTGGTCGGGCTTTATTATACTTAGAGTGGTTGTCTGGAGTATATTGTCCTAGAGATGGTTGTCGGGAGTTTATTGTCCTAGAAACGGTTTCGAGTAGATTGGCCGGGCTTTATTATCCTAGGAGTGGTTGTGAGGAGATGCTTGTTAGAAGTTTATTGTCCTAGAAACGGTTTCGAGTAGATTGGCCGGGCTATATTATCCTAGGAGTGGTTGTGAGGAGATGCTTGTTAGAAGTTTATTGTCCTAGAAACGGTTTCGAGTAGATTGGCCGGGCTATATTATCCTAGGAGTGGTTGTGAGGAGATGCTTGTTAGAAGTTTATTGTCCTAGAAACGGTTTCGAGTAGATTGACCGGGCTATATTATCCTAGGAGTGGTTGTGAGGAGATGCTTGTTAGAAGTTTATTGTCCTAGAAACGGTTTCGAGTAGATTGGCCGGGCTATATTATCCTAGGAGTGGTTGTGAGGAGATGGTTGTCGGGAGTATATTGTCCTAGAGATGGTTTCGAGTAGATTGGCCGGGCTATATTATCCTAGGAGTGGTTGTGAGGAGATGCTTGTTAGAAGTTTATTGTCCTAGAAACGGTTTCGAGTAGATTGGCCGGGCTATATTATCCTAGGAGTGGTTGTGAGGAGATGCTTGTTAGAAGTTTATTGTCCTAGAAACGGTTTCGAGTAGATTGGCCGGGCTATGTTATCCTAGGAGTGGTTGTGAGGAGATGCTTGTTAGAAGTTTATTGTCCTAGAAACGGTTTCGAGTAGATTGGCCGGGCTATATTATCCTAGGAGTGGTTGTGAGGAGATGCTTGTTAGAAGTTTATTGTCCTAGAAACGGTTTCGAGTAGATTGGCCGGGCTATATTATCCTAGGAGTGGTTGTGAGGAGATGCTTGTTAGAAGTTTATTGTCCTAGAAACGGTTTCGAGTAGATTGGCCGGGCTATATTATCCTAGGAGTGGTTGTGAGGAGATGCTTGTTAGAAGTTTATTGTCCTAGAAACGGTTTCGAGTAGATTGGCCGGGCTATGTTATCCTAGGAGTGGTTGTGAGGAGATGCTTGTTAGAAGTTTATTGTCCTAGAAACAGTTTCGAGTAGATTGGCCGGGCTATATTATCCTAGGAGTGGTTGTGAGGAGATGCTTGTTAGAAGTTTATTGTCCTAGAAACGGTTTCGAGTAGATTGGCCGGGCTATATTATCCTAGGAGTGGTTGTGAGGAGATGCTTGTTAGAAGTTTATTGTCCTAGAAACGGTTTCGAGTAGATTGGCCGGGCTATGTTATCCTAGGAGTGGTTGTGAGGAGATGGTTGTTAGAAGTTTATTGTCCTAGAAACAGTTTCGAGTAGATTGGCCGGGCTATATTATCCTAGGAGTGGTTGTGAGGAGATGCTTGTTAGAAGTTTATTGTCCTAGAAACGGTTTCGAGTAGATTGGCCGGGCTATATTATCCTAGGAGTGGTTGTGAGGAGATGCTTGTTAGAAGTTTATTGTCCTAGAAACGGTTTCGAGTAGATTGACCGGGCTATGTTATCCTAGGAGTGGTTGTGAGGAGATGGTTGTCGGAAGTATATTGCCCTAGAGATGGTTGTCGGGAGTATATTGTCCTAGAGATGGTTTCGAGTAGATTGGCCGGGCTATGTTATCCTAGGAGTGGTTGTGAGGAGATGGTTGTCGGAAGTATATTGCCCTAGAGATGGTTGTCGGGAGTATATTGTCCTAGAGATGGTTTCGAGTAGATTGGCCGGGCTATATTATCCTAGGAGTGTTTGTTATAAAACAGGGCACAGATGCTGGCTATTTTTATCTTCATGTTTTATCTTTCGCTACCAGGAAAACCAATTGCTTGTGTAATTCTTATATAAACGGGATGTCTAAAACATACGACGAGATTTCGATCGGCAACATCTTAAAGCTTATCTGCCGTAGTTTACAGGAGGGATTAGACTGCCCTGCAAGGTCACCGGACAGGTGGTTATCTCATCAACTCAGCTCTCAGTTAACATAAGAAAAAGAGGATCATGGGGGACCAATGGTCACCGATTAGGCATTGTTTGTTTGTTATATAGAGTAGCTACAAGTAGTGCAGTGGGCCTTTAAAAGGCACTATTTAAAGCATTACTTTTCAAAGCGCTATCCTCGTAACAATTGAAAAACGCCATGCTTTACACAAAAAATTATAACTTTCATAACTTTGTTTTTTTAAGCTTAGATCCTTGTGATATTCAGTACAACATGACCTACGAAGTCATATTGAGAATGGATGAGTATATACTTCAGATGTTTGTGCCTGCCTCGGTGCATTAACTTAATGAAAAACATTAAACGACGCACATGGTCTCTTAGGCTTGTATAGAATACTTCTTGTAAACGTTTATTCATGCCAAAAGCCGTAATAACTGTAAATAACAAAATAAAAACAAATTGACAATAAGCATAACAGCATTTGCATTGGGTATACATCTTCTAACAATAACACACTTCAGTGTTCAACGACTACGTTCAATGAAAGTTCAATTAACTTCTTAATGTGCGAAATATAATAAACTGACATTTAAGGTGAACAATTTGTAAAATTCATTATGCATCTGTACCTCACGTATTCATTGTTTCCTAGGAATAACATTCATGCAAATTGTGTACCAATAATATTGTTATTAAGTGACTTCACAAAAATGCTCATTATACGCTAAGAATAACAAGTTTGTGGTTTACATTATTAGGGTCAATTTAACACAGCCCAAAATATGAACTACACATCATAATGAGATTAACTTATTTCAGAGAGGCACTTATGCATGTTTATTTATGCTTACCACTGTGCCTGCTGAGTGCTGTCATCAAAGACAGACCGATTTACCTGCAACTAGATGCACACTCATCCTTTTACAGTTACAGCCCTATACTTTTCCAATCTGCCTTGAAGGAATTACACTTGTATGTAATTATGTCTGAACATCTAGCAATATACATTTATCATTAGCATTACAGGTTAATTTACATAACTCATCATAGCATTGATTTTTAAATGTTGATAGCGTGCAAATTTAGTACATGCATACAATACTCACATTCAACAATGCGCTTTGAATGAACACACACACAATAATACATACACGTGTTAATTTCTTCTCGTTAGCAGCCCAAATTCGAGAATTCAAGTCAACATTTATCATAAGAATATATTATCATATCAACCTCAAATGAGATAAGCCTGATCAGAAACCAATTAATTTCAAGATGCTTTACTCTAAATTTTTACTTCCATCATTAAACTGAATGCAAAGCGCAAGTATTGATGGCATCCTTGACGGGCAATGTTCGTAAATAATCAAACAAATGTGTACATCACTCATTTCACTTTGATTACATCCAGAGCCATCTATACACAGAGTTTGGCCAAACCGGTTCGAGTTGGACACAATTATAGCGACTACTGCTTTGTTGGGCAAGCACAAAACAAAAGAATATATGCCATGTTGTTACCTAGTGAAACCAAGTTGGCCAAACTCTGTGTATAGTAGCTCTGATTACATTGATGCACTAGCGCCCCCAAACTATGGAGTGCCGACTTTTACAATGTTGCCAAACAAAATTTCATTGCATTTTTGTAGTCACCCCGTGAATACTAGTGTGAGAGCGGGCGTGCACGTCGCTCTGATGGACCTGAAGAGGCGAGGCGGTGGACTAGCATACATTGTACATGCCATATAGCTAGTGATTATTCATTTATTTCTGAATAGTATGAATATGCCGATAGCCAGGACACTGTTCGATATGAGCAACCCATTCAGTTACCACATCAGATGATAGAGTTGTTAATCATTTTCATTATTTTATTTTTTCATTTGATGTTCTGTTTTTTTATTTGACTACCAAGAAAAGATGTGTATGCTTTTAAACAAGCAATCATGGGACCGACGGCTTCACATCCTTTTAGAGGGACTTGGAAATATAGAGTAATGCCTTACAAAAGCACTAGCGCATCGACTTGGTTACGAAACCTGGATCTCCCCCTCCCCCTCATTACGAAACTCTCTGCCACTGAGCCATCGTGCTTCCATTTGGTCTTCATTATTGTTTGGATTGTTCCCGAAGCTCCTCTTTGAATTAAACAATGGTAATTACAAATATTCCATCTTCTATCCGTCCATGGTTCATTTTTTGTAAATTAGTAGATGCTTAAAGGAAACTCAACATCAAATACTTCATATAACGATGTTTCCCCAAAACGTATATCTCAGTCTAAAGGCACATCGGTGGATAAGTTAAATATTCAACATGTTTAATACTCCTCCACTTAACCGCATGTAGGCCGAATGCTTTACAGGTTTCTAGTGTACACATAAACCACAATTTACCCACTAATTGTTACAAATATAAATTTATAAGATCGTAAAACACATTATCACCAATTAAGATAAAGTCCTAAAATATATATTACATAACAAATTGCTCCGGTTGTCTCATTTTCGCTCGCTGGAAAATTGCCAGCACAAACGTAGCTAGCTCGACGTCACTACCAAACTAAAATGTTCCACTATGTTGCAGGGTGTATATGCCATTAGGTATGATGTGTGAACCGGGTGTGCGGAAATGGTGTGTTGCCGGAGGGGAAGTGAGAGTGTTCATGTGTGTGGTAATTGTATGTGTGTCAACAATTAAAGACTAATAAATGATAGATGGCTAATCATACATCTACAATGACGAGTAAACTGTCTATATCACAGCCCACAGATAAATGTGCCTTGAACGTATATAGCAGACGGTAGTCGGCGGATCAGACGACACTTGATAGTGATTTTGTATGTGAGATTGCTTTGTTAAATATAAAGTACAAGAACCTTTTCCATATCTTTAAACTATCATTGATATCTGCTAAATTAACAGTTAGTAAAATAAACCTACCAAACTTCATAATACAATGAAATCCTTGATTGAAAGTAGAGGAGTTTGATGTGGTGCCCAATTGCACCCCTCTGCAAATAATCGAATAGTCCACGGCGTTTATGAATATTCATGTTTTTGCTTACCTCAGCAAAATGTTGACATATACTAAACGGAAAATTACGGTGGGGGGGGGGGGGGGGCTGAAATGGACATAATGAACCAATCAGAACTGATCTATGATAATTCATGCTTGTTATCCTTCGTGTGCTTGACCTATAACCTTACAATCGCGTGGCAAATTGCTTCCAAAGTTCGACTTGTTGCACATGTGTTATATACGCAATGGCGAGCTGGCGACCTATTTTGATCAAATTACGGTGGATGAACTTTCAAAAGTCAATGGGACATGAGGGTTCCAATGAGAGAGCTAGCTAGTGTCAACGTACATCGGGGTGGACGTGCTCTTCGTTTAAATAGAAAATTTTTAACGACTTTTTGGGGTTAAAAGTCCATGGGCTAACATGTTAGGCTGCTGGACTCTGACGATAGGGGGCGTTGTCCAATGAGACTAAACGGAGCTATATGAAACGACGAAAATATAATAATACTGTGCAAGATGTATATACGACGTAACAGATACAGGCAAAAAACTGAGGTGCTAAGTGTTGGGTGCTGAGTGAGATTCTACACTTGAAGTGCCAAAATCAGCACTTGACGGGTTAACTTTAACAAGGAAACCGAAACGTGCTGAATATTTGAGTGCAGAAAACGAGTGCTATAACAATATGCAGCACTTAACATCGAGTGCTGACTGCATAACCTGATCTGATTGGTCGGTTAGTATAATAGCTGTTGCCTTGTGAATATTTGTTTTTGAATCAAATTCAGCTAAGAGATTCTTACATTCTTCATTCTCCAGGTCAATACACTATGAACATGACAGACAATGAAAGCGGACAAAATATACAGTTCCTCAGGTAGACAAAGGGACATCCCTTCACTGCTATTATGTAAAAATGTGTAGAACAGGTGTCACAATGCATATTCACCTGTTCTACACATTTTTACATAATAGCAGTGAAGGGATGTTCCTTTGTCTACCCGAGGAACTGTATATTTTGTCCGCTTTCATTGTCTGTCATGTTCATAGTGATACCCAAGGCCTCAAAAGTCTGAATAACTTTGCTCCTTAAACTGTCAACAACATCAGTATTCAAATTAGCTGTTGCAGCAGATAACACTCTGTTTGTCATAGCATGGGTCATGTTGGTGTTTGATAAAAGAGAACCAATGAAAAATGCAGCTGGTCTTGTACTGTCATTATGCATTGCTCCATCTTGTTCTTGTAGTAGGCCTATCCTATCATCATCATCATCAAATGCATCATCTGCTGCAGGATTATGCACTTCACCAACAGCAACAACCAAATCAGCATCAACTAGACCCTCATACCCTGTACAACTTCAGGTTCAGGTTCTTCTTGTGGATGTTGGTTTAATAAATGTTTCCTGTAAGAGTTGAAAGTGGTAAATGACGAAGGACATCCACCTTGACCACATACCAAATGTAGATGGGGCATGTCAAACAACGCATGAGTTAGCACTTGCACAAGGGCTATTCTGCTAGCACTCAAAAGAGAGCAAAACTTGGCACTTTAAGTGCACAACAGTCAGCTCCTTTGGGTGCTAGCAAAGTAGCCCGGGTGCAAGTGCTAACTCAGCACTTCGAGTGCAGTCACTATGCGAGCTCCTAAAAAGTGCTAAAATTGAATCTTTAAGTGCTAAATTTAGCACAACAGTCAGCTCCTTTGGGTGCTAGCAAAGTAGCCCGGGTGCAAGTGCTAACTCAGCACTTCGAGTGCAGTCACTATGCGAGCTCCTAAAAAGTGCTAAAATTGAATCTTTAAGTGCTAAATTTAGCACTTTTTTTTTGAGTGTACATAAAACCACTTTAGATGCAAAATAATCTTAAATCTGTTCTTTAAACCAGGAATACTGATGTTTTTTTTAATACCAGGTGCCCATTTACTACCGATGGTTAGAGAATGTAGACCAATTTCTTCTCAAAAGATAGTAGTGCTGCAGCGGCACTCGAACCGCGAACCATGTGATCCAAGGTCCGGTGACGTATCAACTAGGCCACAACACCTCTATCAAGACATAACATATATTTACCGTTAGTAAGGTTTTGGGTCAGACTATCGAACGATGTAGTTGATGCTTTGGATATGTTTAGCAAGATGATACAAGGTTGATTGCAAAACAAGAGAGAGAAAAAAGGCGTTAGTAGATTATCTTTTGCACAAGCTACGCCTTGAGCATTTGACTGTCAAGTGGGATTGGCGCCTTATAAATCTTATGTCTTATTATTATTATTATTATTATTATTAAAAAGGGGAGCTAGGCAGTAGAATAATACAAAGATAATAGAGCAAGAAATATATTGGTTGTACCACCTTTTTTGATTCATTTTTCATTCTCATTCTGAGAGTGCTTGTGGGTGAGTTGATGGTCAAGGCATCTAACATATCTAATGTATGGCTATTCTGTAGGAATTGAAGATGGATAACTAGCAATTAAGATTCGGGAGCACCCTCCACCCATGTAGGATTGTGAGAATAATTATTGGACTGTTTTTTGTATACCAGGGTTACTGGTGTTTGGCTACTCGGTCGGATTTTAAGATGATGATTTTTCTGGCTGATCAAAAATAGGAGCCCCCTCGGTCTTGGACCTAGAGAATAGATGACGGACGGCCTTACGAAATTTGGGATACTGTAGCGTGTAGATAATAGGATTGGCACAGCTGTTGAAGAACGCTAGAACGACGAGGGCACGATCCAAGGGACCATAGAGATAGGATAGTGGAAGAAATCCGAGATTGAATGCCAGGTAGGCCGATTGGTTAGGACCCCAACTAATGACAAAAGTAACGTTGATGACGAAGATGAGCTGGATGACACGACGCTTGGCAATCAGATGACGCTCACCGGGTTGAGTGGTACTACCGGATTTCTTAAAAAGTAAGGACTGACGGTGAAGGGATAAAGCAGTGAGGGATTGCGTCACCAACATGACGGCCATGGGTAGCACCAGCACAATGATGAAGGAAGTAATGCCCAGAACCTCTGCACCATTCGCCGTGGGAAATTGGAGGGCGCAAGACTGACTCTCACGATCGACAAAAAACACAAAGAAAGCGAAGCTATTGAGGATGAAAGCCATGATCCAGACCATGATTACGACGAGCCTTGTCCTGGCGGTACTAAACAAAATGCGGAGCTTGAAGGGATTGGTGATAGCGACGTAACGTTCGACTGATATTGCTGTCAGCGTGAAGATAGAGACACTGACTGAGATCCACATGCACCGAGACGTGTAGATCACCTTGCAGTATAAACCACCCAACCACGTGTAAGGGATGTTAGATACATCCGGAATGGGAATGAGGAACACCGACGTCAGGAAATCGGCAACGGCCAAGACACCAAGGAGCGTGTCCGTCGAACGACGAGCTTTCTGACGTCTGAAAACAACGAGCATGACCAGGAGATTTCCGATGATACCAGCAATGGCTGACACCAGCTGGATGATCCTCCACCAAGGCCAGACGATCCGATGGGCAATCCACAGCACTTGAGTATCATCGACATATCCTGAAGAAGATGATTCCTCAGTATGTCCATCCTCATTCTCAAAGTCCATGGTAAAAATCTCATCGCTGGTTTGACTGGTATCGGGGCTGGTATCATATGACTGGTTGATTTCTGTAACAGGTGCAGACGACAAACTTAAAGAACCATTTCCTGGGACATCGAGAGGTTCCTTCGTTAGCTGAGCGCCGTATTGTCGCAATTCGACGGCTGCTATCACGAGGAAGATGAAACAAGTGGACACGAAGCTTGCCATGGTTTCGCTCTGAAAGAAAGAGAAATATATAAGCGAGGAATTATCACGTGAAAAGCACCTGGATGATTTTGGTATAGTCAGTGATCATGTCACTTGAGTCTCTAAAAAAAGTATGTTTAGAGTAAGTGACAAACCTTTTAGTGACTTTTTTTTTATCAATGAAGGGGTCTCTGCTTCCTCCAGTAAACCGTCACACCTTGTCATATCAACACAAAGAAGGGAATCTTAATTTAGCGGCGTGTTATTTTCGTAACAGAGAAACAGAGAGAGAGAAAAAAAAAAGTATAGTGCATTTGCGCACTAGAAAAGTATTTCTCAGCATAACGAAAGAAGACATTTTTCATTAGAAGATTCTTCCGCTTTACCATCTAAAAAAAAAAAAAATATAGCTAAAATGTCCTCAGTATCATCGGTCATGCCTATACCTACATTAATCTTGCTAATAAGATAATTTTGACGACAAATATATACAGTTTGGCCAGGCGCGTATGCAGGATTTTTTCAAAGGGGGGGGGGGTTGAAATCTTAAAATCGCGCCGAAAATAATAATAATATTAATAATAGTTCAGTTTTTGTCTAGCGCATGATACGTTATGAAATAACATCTCTATGCGCTTCCAAAGAGCTTGGAAATGTATTACCCTAGCTTTAGCTCCGGCAGCCTTATCAGCGCACAGCGCATAGAAGGGGAATTTCATTCATTTGCTTCCTGAAGCCATTTCTTTACTTTTATTGTGAGACTGCATCATCTAAAAGGATATAAAATGTCCATTCTCTTTCAAGTTATGATACAGTTTAAGTAAAATTTTGCCATCAATTTTTCGGCGAATGTGGGGCTCCCAAATCATTAGATGAGCCTTAAGTGACTGAATTGAACTTAATTGGGATAAATAACCAACTGATAAGTTTCAATAGGGCATTGATATCAATGATATCAATGGTATCAACGTGGACTCTGTCCTTTGAAATGACTGTCGCAGAATACCTCGTGAATAGCTAGTGTCAAAGATAAAACCATTCTTCTTTTAGAAGATGAAAATTCATCTAGCTGATCAAAAGTAGGAGCACCTTTAGCCTTTGACCAAGAGAATAGGTCTCGGTGGCTTTTCGAAATTCGGGACACTGTATAGCGTGTATTTATTTCATGTTATTGTGAACTATAGATTGCTTTGAAATTACTGAGCAAGAATGACTCAAGTCTCGTGCATAACTTATGAAAAGGTATACCATTGCTATTTAAATTTCCATGGCAACTGAATCTACATCATTCATCATTTTAATCGATACCAAACTATGAGCATCAGAAGACAAGTTAATGGACAACCTAAAAGATTTCTAAAACCTGTAAAGCATCTATTGAAGTATCAGCATCAATACTGAAACCAGTGATACATTTCTGATCAATATCCTGAAATAAGTTTTTAAAGAACGGCATCCTTCGATGATGAAGCAATTTTTAACAGAAAGGGCGGAAGTTTAAAAAGAAAAATGATGTAAATTTTTAATCGATATCAAACTATGAGCATCAGAAGACAACTTAATGGAAACCCTACAAGATTTATAAAACCTGGATCTATTGAAGTCATTAATGCTGCGCCCAGTGATACATTTCTGATCAATATCCTGCCATAAGTTTTTTAAAGAACGGCATCTTTCGATGATGAAGCAATAACGGAAAGGGTGGCAGTTTAAGAAGAAAAATGATGTAAATTTGTAATGAAACAACATAAAAACACAATAGAAGTGTTTAAGGTAATCGTTTCACGCTCAAGGTTTAACTCTTGAAAATGTTGGTATTTCAAAGTCACTTATATAGTATTAAGCTTTTTTTTTTATTAATGGCCAAAATATGGTCGTTGCCATGGCAGATATATTATTTCTGTATCTATAGATCCTTAAAAGCCATTAAATAAATGTCTATTAAACACAACAATAATTGCCAAACCCTCCGATGGGTTTCAATGAAAATAAGGGATTTCAATGTCATATTCGTGTCCTACAAAGCAGTTGCTATGACAACATCGAGGTGCAAAAGTTAAAGTAGGTATCCTTGGCATATTAATTCGTTAAGTATATAGCCTATAGAAATATAGCCCTTTCCCGTGGCACAGTGTAATACAGTTTCATCCTCTATTATCAAACAGGAAGACCGGAAGTTCTGTATGTTTACAGTAGTGCTTGCAATTCCATAATTTTATCAAACGAACTCGTTTTCACTGGCTGCCTGCTGTAGCAAAAAGCAGAATTGACAAAAGACTTAACTCCGTTTCGTTGACAATCAGCCATGCATGAAGTCTTTCGTCTACGGCTGATTGTCAACGAAACGGAGTTAAGTCTTTTCTTAATTCCGTTTGTTGCTACGGCATCATATGAGTTGCATCAAATGAAAGAAGAGGATCCTGGCGCTGCCCCGATCATCACCCTGGCTTTAGCAAGGCTGACATTACGGTGCTCTAGCATTTCAAGGAATTAATTCTTGCCAGGTACTCATTTACATCACCTGGGTTGAGTGTGGCAAATGTAGATCAATGTCTTGCCAAAGGACATTAGTGCCGCGGCGGCACTCGAATCGCAGACCTTGAGATCGACAGTCCGTCGACGTATCCACTCGACCACGACAACTATACACCTCTTATTATTATTATTATTATTCATAGGAAAAGGAGTTTAACAACGATCTGATCAGTATACCATACATCGTGTAACAAAAGTACATTTAGTTCATTATACAAGTTATGTTTTGAAGAAAATAATTGTTATCGGAAAAGGGACAAAGGAAAAACATAAATTTATACTGAGAATAGACATGGAGGAAGATTGATATAGCTGATTTTGTTTCATCAACAATTGTGCCTCGAAATGGAGTAAACTGTTCATGATTTCGAATTCCTTAATTTTATTCCTTAAAATGTGCAAGTGCTTTGAGAGATGGTACTCTATGAAAGCTGCATCTTTAATCATGTTTCAGCAAGATTGGACATTTTGGCAATGTCGACTGAATGTAACAAAATTGGCAATGCAATGGTGCCATTCATAATAATGATTATATTCACCTCTTTCCTTTTTTTAATACAGTAAGGAGGACGGCATATATCTTGGTTTAGCCCTTCGTTTCCTTGTATTTCATTTACTAAAAAAAGTTATTTGATTTGCTTTGATTTCTAAACTAAATTTCATGCAAACATTATAATATAGTTATTTACAATACATGCTTATGGTGCATCACAGCACATATAAAGAGATGTGTAACATTGAAAAGGAATTATCCCTTTATAATTATGATTAACGCTGACAGTACATGATTGGCGTGTTTCCAATGGTGTCAGATAAATATGTAATGACAAGAATAATACTACTAATAATGACAATAATAATGATCAAAGTACCATTACAGCGCTTGATACGAATATTTCTAAGCTCTGTACTATTATTATAAGCGCTGTACTTTTATAAGCCCGGTATCAATCGAGCGGACCTGATAAGGCGATCTGGCATTCGAGGAATATTCAGACATTGGTAGATTCAGAGATATTCTGTTTTGTAAAATGTAGATTAGATTTTCTAGAGTAAACAGACCTAATCAAAATTATAACAAAAACAAAGCAATGTAAACAACGAATTTATATATTTTTTAAATCATTCGAATTTGATACGCTAATTACAGATTCCTTCATTTTGTTTAAATCCATCATCATTGTCTGAACGTTTTCAAGTTTTGAAAATCCATTTTGTCACAGTCTTTTGAAAATCCACCGACCTTAAATAAAGTTGATATTCAGATACCGATCAGCATGTGTTGATTTACATAGACATCGTTCAACATAAGTTTACTCTTGTTAATATGCATTCGAGGGCCAAAGCAATCAAAATATTTTGCAATCTTATTTAAAATTTAAAAAATTACCTATCTTGCCCCAAAATGGTGCATCAAATAGTATTAGCATAGTGTGCATGTACAATACATAAATGCTATAAATTAAAGGGAAACGTAAAACAGGTTTTAAGTTGGTTTTAAACGAATTAAATGTAAGTCAGTGTATGTTCTTACCTTACAACTGAAAGTTTTCCTTTTGCTATCCTATCCGATCTCTGATTCTATACGGAGGATTGGACCAGTTCTGTATTTCTTCAAATAAAGATTTCACGGTGCTTCTCAAATTCAATCCTACGTGATCGGGTTTGAATCTGATCACAGCTCAAGATCAGAGATTTAGATAAAACGCACTAAATGATCTGCGCATGCGATAATGAGAATTAGTGCGCATGCCTGGTGTGTTCGATGATGACACTCATCTCGTTTCCACCCAGTCATCTTCATACTTTATTGACGATTATAAATAATTACTCAACCAACACATATTAAGACTTACTTAAGTTTTAAAAGGGGCTAACTATTACAAGCCTCTCATTCTCACATGTCACATATAAATAGTCATATTGTCAATTTGTTTTAATGTCAATATCTACACTATATTGCAATGTTTATATATTGTTTTCCAGATGTAATATCCTCCATTTTGTTATAATGTTTGATTTTGTTTATAGTCAAGCATTTGAAATGAATAAACCCAAATTCAATGCAATTCATCAACGCCACCGCGTCTCTTTTGCCACATAGGTTCTCTTTGATGAATTTTGCGATCCTCTTCTTACAAAAGTTAATCCACCATCAAATTTACGTGTTGTACCGTGGGTTTCATAATTATATCAAATATTCAAAAGATGAGAGGAATCTTTTAAGCAGCCTAATTATGGCGAGGAAAAAGATATTATCAAACAATAATTTGTCAACAGTTTGATGCTTTATTGATCAGAAGACTCACTCTCTTATTTGTTCTCTTTGTTTGTGTGTAACAATGATGACACTCACAATATGGTGACAAGCAGTGGCACAATAAGCCAACAGTTTTGAAGGGTTGAGCTGGTAAGAAAAACTGTGTTTTCTCTATATGTAGCACCAGGTTAGTTGTACGTCATTGGAGTGGTGTAGCGTGGGTATAGCCATTGAGGGTCAGGGTGAGGCTGTTACTCTATGATTTTACCAAGCCTAACGGTAATGAGAAGCGGGTGGGAGGAGTTTCTATCATCTCATTTTAGTGACGTTGCGTCCCCCTCTACAGCACCTTTCCTACCTCTCTATCGCTTTCTCTATCTCCCTTCATCTTCATTTAAAATGTCCATGTGCCCCGTGCCCTCCACCGCATCTACGCCACTGCGTCTCTTTTGCCATAGTTCTCTTTGACGAATTGTGCGATTGTGAGTCCTCGTACAAAAGTTAATCCATCGTCAAATTTACGATATGTACCTTGAGATTTATATATTACATATTTAAAAAATAAAAGGAATATTGTAAGCAGCCTATAGTTTTGACGAGGAAAATGATATCATCAAACAACATTTTTTTCAATTGTTATTTTTAATTCATTCGACTGGAAATTAATTTTTAAAATCTGACCTTGTAGAAAATGCTCAACTTTTGTTAAAGTCAGGGGCACGACAAAATGCACTATACATTATAAAAAATTGTTTAAGGAGAGATATGCCTTCATCTTCCACGTAAAATAATGGGAATTTTTAGAACTGCATTTCCGTGTCATGTACGGTTTCGCAATGCTGGCAAGTTTAAATGTAAAGCCCAGTTTTGGAAACGCCCCTCTCTGAAAAATGAAATGGAAGTTCTTATTACCAGTCATGTGAAAGAATATGTTTTTACTAATACATGATGTTACAAATTTTGCCATGAAACCGCTTACTAATTGATATATTTGGTAAATTATTATATATATCCGGACTGGATCGATATAGGGTAGTCCCCTATACATCTTTCCGGTACAGTGCTTGTAAGTTACCAAGACTCGGCCAAATTTCTTATCATTTTGATGACTCCAGAGCCTTGCAGTACACACCAATACTTGATCAACCTTTTCTGATCGATTCCACAACGTTTCTTGCACAATGCAATCGCATGACCAGAACTGGTCTATACCTTTAAAGCCATGGAAGGCAGAGAGAAAGGAATTAGATTCATTTGAAATGCTCAGGATGACAAGGTACAGCCTGGAGAACAAACTGTTCATTGCTCGATAGGTTCCAACCGGGCTCTGCGATCTCACCTGTGCACGTTCGTTTAAAATAATCAATTTAGAAATGTCGGCCTTCAACCAAGAGTACACCTTACACTATGAACATGACTGACAAAAAAAGCGGACAAAATATACATTTCCTCAGGTAGACAAAGGAACAACCCCTTCACTGCTATTATTAAAATGTGTAGAACAGGTGTCACATGCATATTTTTACATAATAGCAGTGAAGGGATGTTCCTTTGTCTACCTGAGGAACTGTATATTTTGTCCGCTTTCTTTGTCCGTCATATTCATAGTGTTACTCTCTTCTTCTAATAATGTGCTCTTTCATGATGCTTTATGTTATACTCATCATTCAATTGGTATTACTACTTCCATAGTTTATTGTGAAAATGCATGTCAATGCATGTCAATTCAGTTAGCCCCAAGGATGAATAATATCTTCATGATAATAATAATAATAATAATAATAATAGGCATTTCTTTAGCGCCATCTATCTAGATAATTATATTCCGAGACACAGGCCCCGGCTTTAGCCTAGCAGCCGTTTAAACAGCGCTCCAGCATTTCAATTTCAAGGAATTAATTCCTGCCAGGTACCCATTTACATCACCTGGGTTGAGTATGGCAAATGTAGATCAATGTCTTGCCAATTAGTGCCGCGGCGGGACCCGAACCGCGGACCTTGCGATCGACAGTCCGGCGACGAATCCACTCGACCACGATACCTCCACTGCCTACTGGAGCTAGCTTCTTGTCATCTGCACATTAAGTGCTGCTTTCATTCAAGCGTTCAGCTTTCAGCGATGAAAAAAAGAGAGTTTCTATCACGACACAGTCCAATTTGCACCGCACATTGTGGTCCTGTCATTTTCATAGTAACCAAATACAACACGTGTATTACAGAACAGACTACACATCGGTATACACTTGCAATTAAGAAGCTGATCGTTGACAAGTGATGAGCGTATGAGAAAATTACAGATCATGCAAGTCACGAACTCACTTAATTGTATCAAATACTAATAATGGGTTTACATAGAAACGATTCATGTTTGCCAAAGCATTACTGATAATACACTGCACGAAGATTGAAGCGCAAATCCGGGCAGTTTTCAAAAGTGAAAGTCAGATGAAAAGTTTATGATAATGTCATCCCCTCACCGAATTTAAGAAGAAAAATATCACTTTTCTGCTCTGAGAATTTAATTTAATTCTTTTAATTTCTTTCTTACTTTCTTTCTTTCTTTCTGGACCTCTAGGAATAGAGCCATTTGATTAATGGCTCTGAACAGAGTAGACAAGCAGTATTCGTGTTGATAGTTATCATTATTTTCTATGTTTATATGTATACATATATTTTTATACGAGCATCAAAACTAAACCAAAACCAAATGACTTGCGATTCAGGACAGGACTCTAAAAATGTCATACTGAAATAATTTATATAGTATTTTGTATTTATGATATTTTGTGTCGACTTTATTAACGTGCTTAAAAAGCATAATTTCTGAGCTTCCAAATCACGAAACAAAAAGGACTACTTTTAACTAAATAATTAAGATTCAGGAAAATTGTCATCTTTATGTCCGAACCATGCCGAGCAAATCTTTTTGTCTTACGGAATGCTATTTCCCGTAAAAACTATTAAATATTAATTTAATAAAAAAAGTAGAGTACCTGCACATAAAAGCATGCTACACTGCCTTACGCCAGTGGTTAGACCAAGGAGTTAAAGGGTCATCCTACCCTTGTTATATAGTTCATTTATATGACAGAAGAGAAATAAGGGAAACATAATATTGGCGAAAGTTTGATCAATCATATAAGACAGTTAAAAATGTTTGAAATATGAATTCACGAATTTTTGTGTGTTTAAACAAATGGAAAAGTTATCCGGCACTACATCACGATGACGTTACCGATTCAGTCAATTTGCAGGAACAATAGACTTATAGTGATTACAACACTGAAGACACTAGACACCTGGCGCCGCTCAGTGGCTGCCGGGCTCACGATCAATTGGGCAAAAAGAATTTCCATTTTCGGTTTAACTTTATAAAATTTAGAGTGGACTTAAAAAGATTATTATTATTATTATTAATAACTTTATTACAGTTTGTCCGATTTCATTGAATCTTTCACCAGTCTGTTTATAGTGAGTCTGGATTAGTTGTATATTAACCCGTGGACTTCTGAATGCTTTCTTTCCCATGGATTTAGCCCAGGACTACCCGGTTTCCGTAAACAATGAGTTAAATTTGATTTTCTTTAACAATTCTTGGTTTATAGACAGGGGTAATTGATCACATATGCGAAACTGAATTTCAGCCCTGACCAGTTTCCTACATTCGATAGACAGACTTGACCGCATGCTTCCCTCCGTGAAATAGCCTGTATACTATGAGGGGAAAGTCTATTGAAGGTCCTGGAGAAATGGTGTGAAGATAACATCTGTGGGGGAAGTCATCGAAAATTCGAATACCAGGTAAAAGTGTATTTTTAATTTTTGAACAGGGAGAGAAATACATTCCCCGATTTATCAGATCATTGCTTGCGAGAGAATAAGAGTAGGACAGTCAAATTATCGTACCGTCAAATTCACTTCCGAAACATCTGGAAGATTCTATGTTTGGGGCTTTGGAGATCAACTAAAAATAGATTTGACTTTTGTTTTTGCAACTATTAATTCATTTGAGAGATTTTCTAAGATTACTCCGGTGCTCTAAGAAAGCCTCTCTCCCCCCCCCCTCTCTCTCTCTCTCTCTCTCTCTCCCTCTCTCTCTCTTTTTCTCTCTCTCTCTTCCATCTCCCATCTCGCTGCCCCATCTCTCTTGCTATCACACTCTTTTACTCAATCTTACGCCTTCCTACTCTTATTTTGTTGTATAAGAATGTAGATGGTGAACATGATGATTGCAGTTCATATGGCCGAAAGAAAACTATTAAAATGGTCTTTTAATACTTTTCTTTCGTATTTTTCAGACAATTTCACCACTCCTTCTAATAAATGATTTTACACGAAATGGCTATACTTAAATGAGTATTTAATTTCGAAATGTTTAAATGATCAATATCAATGTGAACTTTTTGTATTTACAGAGTGAAATAGTTGACGATGATAATCTGTTATACATGCAATAAGTTATACATCAAACGAAAGTCAATTTAATAGGAATACTTGGCAGTGACAGGCCAATCACACATCATATCTTTCTGTACAAGGTGACTCTATTGCCTATACAAAATTTTGTGTAGAGTATACAAATAATTCATGTTTAGTATAGTATACAAATAATAAATGGTTATGAGTTCAATAGTGCGAATATTTTCATGAGTTGAACGATTAACATTCTATTCAACGAGGCGTCAGCAGAGTTGAATAGAAATAACGTTAATCTTTCAACGAATTGTATTTATTTCCGTATAAAAGCATCATTACAATGCATGATATATACGTTGGATTGCCCACATTTACTAGTGCATGGAGCTGTCTGTGACAGTTATAGACAGTTCAACTGGTTCGCCTAGGCCTACATGGTGTACGAGAGGCCGTATGTCATAATTTCATATCCCGTTAAAATTTACAATATATAAAGACATAGCCATGGACTTGGCTGAGCTCTGTCGGTACAGAAATGTGACGCGTATTACACATTACGTCATCATAATAAAACTGCCTCGGTTTTTCTGCGTCATATCTGAACGAGCCTTTATAGGAACTACGCAAGGTGATTAAGACCGTCAAATATCACCTTGACTTCAACACTGTTCAGGCAGGCTGTTCGTTGCTCACATAATTCAAGCAATTTTTTCCTACCCATTAACAACGACCTTATATAAAGACCTTCTTCTATGAAATATTTAGACGACTTGAATATATACATTCGACCATTATAACATCATCATTAACGTATAACACAAATAATTATGCTCACACTCCTTCCCACTCCGGTAATTTCAAGTTTGTTCAAGATGTATTTCGATTCTGAGTTCTGGACAAGACAAACTGATTGCACAAAGAAAGTTATCTAGCGCATTTAATATGTCACTATTATTAACCAACACAAGTTAAATTCCTGTTAAAAAGAATATATTACAAAAAAATCATTGTCTTAGACTCACAACTAAACAAATGTAAATATCAGTGCTTTATGAAATTGATCAAAACACATGAAAATTAAAACTCATGCAAAAATAATTTACATAAGCATGATGGCCAAACATTGAATTTTTATATAAAAGTAGTTATTGAAAGCTTATATTTTACATTAGAAGTATGTATATGTAAATACAAGTGCATTTTACAAAATTACTTTATTTATAATAAATATATTAAGATTAAAGTTATGTTTCGAATGATAGAAAAATACTGATTAAAAGTAATGATAATTAAAAAAATGATAATATTGAAGCCATTAACGACAATTTTCAAAGACTTCCGATATTATAAACATGATATCAAATTTGTCGACAAAAAGTGGTTTAATATTGTTCAAGTCATTTTACTTTGAATGACTATAAGGAGAGTAAATTGATTGGACATCATTTTGATTACAATATCTGTTTTAACGTGGACATTTGATAGTGTGAATTTACCATCATTTCTGTGTCACTCTCCGAATCAATCACCGTCTCGAAGTCATCGTCAGTCAGCAGAGAGTCTAGCGAGCCCTTGTCAAGAATCTCGTAGGTATCTTCTAGGGAAACTTCATAGCTTTCAGTCATATCCTCTGCCTCCGTTTCATACATAGATGTGGTACGTGATTCATCGATGGTGTCGGTTGAAGATATTTCTCCTTGTGTGCCATTTGTGAGATTTTTCTCTCCGGGTATGCTTTCATAGTGAGGACTCTTTGATAACCGTTCCTTCACTTCGGAGATTAGGGAAGATTGTAGTATTTCAACCTTGTCATAACCACCGTGTCTAAGCGACGTAGTGGGTGTGAATTCATCAGGATCTGCATAGAGTGGTGAAGAACGTGATTTGGTAAATGGTACGTCAGGACTTGTCTTGGTTGCTGACTCTCTCGAACTATTTGATGACCCTTCGATTTGAATAATATCGTCCTCTTCCCTATGTGCCAAGCCTGGGACCTCGGAGTAGGGAGATATTTTAGGGACACTATTAATGTCGACGCGTTCTTTAGACACTGACATCCATTTCCTAGTCTTGTGCATGGAAACAGAATACTTTCCAACTTTTTGCGTTACGTATCTTCGCTCTTTCTTCTTGTCAGGTTTTGCGTAGTGAGGCAACACTTCCGGACTTGGAAGTCTATGCAGAGAAGTTGTAGATTTGTCTGGCTTTGCGTATAATGGCCAAGGTTGTGATGCTTTTCGACAAAACAGATCCCGCTTCTTGGCTGTACAACTATTTCCTTCAAAAGCGCCAGCTCCCTGCGAAGCCCATTTTCGAATTTTAGGCTTGTCTGGTTTGGCGTAGGTCACAGAAATGCCATCGGCCTCGTTAACGCTAGCACTTGGTTCATCGACAGTAGAAGTAGTCATACCCTGAGATGCCCATTTCCGAAGATTCATTTCATGCGGCTTAGCGTAAACGACAAATGGTTCGGATTGTTTCCTATCTCGGAAACCCAATGTGGTGATGCTGTCTTCGAGGCTCTGGTAGTGGATGATTTGATCGGGTAAAGATGACCGTCTTGCGGGAGTACCGGACGTCGTAAGCGGTGCTACGGCATATGCGGAGAAGTCATCGATACTCTTATTGACCTCTTGTTCGTCAGTATCATCCAATATCAATGTGGTTTCCACAAATTCAACGGATGGTTCAGATGTATAGGTAGCTTGAAGAAGCGCAACTTTCTTTCGCTTCCGACGTACACACACCCCAACCACCACGAGGACGCAAAAGAGAATCGCTATCAATGTCGCAACCATGATGACAATAATGTACAAGGTCCTGGTTTTCATCAATGAAGCGAAGGTCGGCGTGAGAGTATTCGTGGTGGTGGTGTTGGTCAGTGTCGAAGTGCTGGTATCAATGGTAGTCGTGATAGCTGGTAGAATACGGAGATAAGACTCAACCTTGATCATGGTGCCTGGTAAATCTGATGCGATGCATTCTATCAGGGTATTATTGTCTTGTAGAACTGGCGTAAACTGCACGTTCAGAGTGTCCACGGACGTTGATCTACCTAGATTCTTTCCATCCTTAGTAATTGACAGGTCGATCGGATTAAGTCCATGACCATCAATACTGCAGGTGAAATTCGCCACATTTCCTTCATAGACATCATGTATAAGTGGGTCCATACGAATACGTGCTATCCGATCATATATAACAGCGCACGTCGAGTTGATCGCTAAGGTCGAATCCTCACGAAGTAGACCACAGACGAAGCCGTTGACGCCCTGCGACGGTGACAAAATCCTGCTCTTGATTTGATTTGCAAAGGTAACGTCAAATTCGACGGGCGCACCATTGTAAAATAGAGAAGGTTGTATGGTTGGACCGCCATTGGTCCATGAACAATCGACGTCGATTTCAACCTCCTGACCATGGAGCCTTGGTAGCTGAGTTACCGTACACACCGGGGGTGACAAGAGCATCTCCGGTGGACTATGTCGCGACCGAACCATAACATAAGCAGGGTTTCCTAACTTTTTATAGATATTCATTGAATTGAGATAACCACATTCGTACCATCCTGTATTTCCGATCTCTGCACTGGTGATATGCAAATTGAATGTTCTAACTCCTTCATCGACCCGAACATTGTAGTTGTTCGGCAGTTCATCGTTGTTATAGACATGACTTCCTTCGCTTATGAAGACGTTTTTACTCGCATGGTACCAAAGTATAGTGTTGACGCTCTGGTCTGTGACATCACAAATCAGGGCTGTTGACGCACCAATGTTAAGTGTAGCATTTGTTGGTCCTCGTTCAATACGGATGCCTTCTGTTGCTCTCAGATGAGAGAAAGCGATGACAGAACAAACGAAAAGAAGAACGTATTTTAAACGGGCCATAGTTGAAGAGTTGCAGGCTAGTCTGAGGTATCCCAATAACTTATATCTGTCTGTTGTGAACTACCAGATAGTAACACTTGTTGCTACTCACTTCATAAATGCAATGATGCCTTATTGAACTCCGTATTGATACCAGCGACATCCGTTAGGTTTTGGATTGACTCAATTCACAAAAACGACAATAAGCTTCATTTGAACTTCCCGTCAATCACTGTAAGTTCTTTCTACAAAACAATGAATCATTAAACAAACAAAACGTTGATTCAGCAACACGTTGTGTCAAAGTAAGTATCATGTAATCAACTGTTGGCCTACAGCTTGAAAAGTTCAGTGCCATTCTATATCCATGTCCAGAACGATATTTTGGTAATGTCATCAAACTGTTACGTTATTCACAACGTATGATGACGTTGTCCGTCCTCAGTTATGCCATGCTCGACTTCCATCTTAGCATGACCATAACACACACAATTATTGTTCTTCAACCAAGGTAGACGTAACCAGACTCAATAATCAACATGAAAGTTCGATTCAATTCTTCTGAAACATTATTGAGAGACGAAAAATACTTGTTTTCTGCAACTTCAAGGAGATGAAGACGATCGTTTTGGCCAAGTGTTATAGTACTCAGATGAAAACACTCCACTGACATTTTCAGAGGTATTGCAAAAATAAACTTAGCAGGACTAATTTATTTTCCAACGCACCTTTCGTGCACAGCATGAAAATTTGCAGTTGGTTTAGATAACACGTCCATTTTCAAACGCGGAAATTAATCATTTGAAACTTTCACATCAAAACATTTTATCGCAGGATCTAAGAAGTCTGGAGTTTTTGCGACTTGCGTGGGGCCGCTTGCCTGTCCAATCAGTCTGTACGTCTGAATGTTAAACTTGGCAATGCATCATGTGGTTTTCATTAAGGGAGACAAGGGGCCAGGGGCTGCTGTCATTTTTCTCTCTTACAATAAAGCGTGCTTTTCTCCCTAACAGGGCGGAATAAGAGGATAGAAGAGATATTGTTTAGCAATTGAGAACTCATATTATTTTCTTTTATTAGAAGTTGCACAAACTACATGTCATTGTTTATAGTCACACCAATATAACCCTCCCCCGCCCCCTCAATTCTCCCACTGGACCGCCCCCTGTATAATATCGCCGTATCCCGAGTTCGGGTTTTGAGCGGATACGTTCAGAATGCACTGCGGCATCATTACTACACCGGATCCACAAAGAGAGAGGGAGGGAGAGAGAGGGAGAGAGAGAGAGAGAGAGAGAGAGAGAGAGAGACAGAAGGGGGAGAGAGAGAGAGAGAGAGAGAGAGAGAAAGTTTTTACTTGCACAAGGAGCACTCTTTACTACTCAATTCTATTACATTAAAAAAAAAATTAGGCTCACACCTGAATACAGACAGCATGGCACACAAGTTAAGAGCATTGTACAAAAATACAAACAAAATAAAAAGAAGGTTCATTAAATGAATTATTTGATAGTAAGACATTTGAGAAGGTAAGAGAAAAAGAGAGAGAGAGAGAGAAAGATAGAGAGAAAGAGAGAGAGGGGAGGGGTGGAGGGGACATGCAGGCAAAGTGGTCAAAAGAAGAGATGCACTTAAAGAGGGGGGGGGGGGGGAGGAAACGCGGAAATGAGGCATTCATGTAGGAATTTCCCGGGGAATTTCCTCAGGCGTGGGACAGCGAACTCCGAAGTCATGGATTTATTCATCGATTTTTGGCCACGATTTCGTATTTATATATAGTTCAGAGAGAAACCGGTGCTATATATTTCGGAAGCCATATTTGGGTCAATGCTCTGCAATGTCGTATATCGTCTGCAAGAGGACTAGATACGATCTCTCTTGGCAATACCTTCTTTCCACTCTCAGAAGTCAGGATAATACTTCAATTACCTTCATCAAAAGGGGAGCACAATACACATCACTTGTGTAGGCCTTTGCTTCTGTTAAGTTTAACAAAATATGAAGTTATAAGGATGAGACACTGAATCAGTCTCCCATAAAATGTTCGTCGTTAACTCGGGAAATAAATGCATGTTGAATTTTTTTTTTTTTTAAGAACAAAAGAAAATAAATTATAAAACAACACCACAAACAAAGAACTGAAGAAAAACAATCCTCTTTCAACACACAGATTGCTATGATTTTGCTTGAAGTGTTCGATGTATTTTCTAAATCTTGTTGACAAATTCTCAACCATATGAGTGAAATTTCATATTCTAAAGACTAACAATGACAATTTTTTTTAATTAAGAGCGTAAATCAAATAAATCTGCACTTTCTTTGCGTTGGTATACAATAAGAGAAAAGGGGAAAGAATGATTATTGAAAAGAAAAACACTTTACAATAAGTAATTACGACCCGTATGGCAATTCATATTTCATATAATATATAATATATATATATTCAATTCAATTAAATTCAAGTTATGTTTTATTCAAAACTTGTAAAAAAGTCCAAAGGCTAAAAATGCATGTTTACATCAAACATAGTAATCATGTAAAAAAAGCATTCAAAAACATATTCATATATATATATATATATATACATATATATATAAAGAAAAACATAGCAAATGTATGTATATATATATTTGAGGAGGGTACTTGTACTTACACACCTTCCTCAACCATGACTTATATAATCTTATAACATAAGGAAGCATTACTCATTGAATTGGTTGTTGCATATATACTTTTGACAGAAGAAATGAAAATAGTGTCGATTTGACCCATATAGGGATAAGTGCAAAAGTACATGAGGAAGTTGTTAAGTGTAAACACCCAGGTATCTTATTGTACTAATGGAACTCGGAAGTGGGCCTGGTGTTGTGATTTGTGTCAGTGCAAGCTGTGTCCGTCATCGACTGACTGATAAGAGATCCTCTCTATGATATTTATCTATATCGAGAGAACCAAGTATAACAACATTTCTTCTATATATGTTTCGACAAAGACTATGCTGTAAAATCTTATTTCAAATAGCATGCCAACCTGATTAATTAATCAGTAAGTATCACCCTATGGTAAGTGTTAGGTGTAGGCCCATTATTAGAACAGAAGGTCGTATATGATTTAAATGGTCGTTCCCCACACGTAACAAACAAAAACAACCACTCAAAATATGAGAATATAACGCATATTTACAAGAATTTTACCATTGTTTTCGTTGTGTTTATACTCTTCCATGCACTGACTTTGTGCGCACTTCCAAATGCGCATCAATATCATTATACATGTAACGCCGACTGGTCGACTGGTCGACTTTGAAACTTCAGTATAACGTCCTTATCTAAAGCGTTCCATCGCCTATTTCCAAAGAGAGTGCCATGTGATTTTTTTCTGGAAACGATTGCATCTTAATTTCCATGTAACCTTTTGGGAAAAATGTAAGATCATATTCTAATCATATTATTTTTGAATTTGACCATTGTTTTCGTTGTGTTTATACTCTTCCATGCACTGACTTTGTGCGCACTTCCAAATGCGCATCAATATCATTATACATGTAACGCCGACTGGTCGACTGGTCGACTTTAAAACTTCAGTATAACGTCCTTATCTAAAGCGTTCCATCGCCTATTTCCAAAGAGAGTGCCATGTGATCTTTTTCTGGAAACGATTGCATCTTAATTTCCATGTAACCTTTTGGGAAAAATGTAAGATCATATTCTAATCATATTATTTTTGAATTTGATCTATCGCCATGGAGACAGATATCCGCCCACAATATTCGTTTAACTAGACAGGAGGGCTGGCTACGGGGCAAAGTCTTTTGGAACAGAGTCACGTATTCACTATCAACTGCCAATAAACTACCTATTCACAGATTTGTAGAGGTCAGCTCTCATGAGACCGAGCATTCATCTGCGCAGATCTTAAATGTTTTGACATCTCAAAGACAACTTCTTAGTAGTATATAATAGTGAAAATATTTCATTTTGCTCCGATACTTCTTGAAATTTAAAAAAGGATTACACATCTTTTTCATCTATATGATTTCATGTAGAATTTATAAGGGTGGGTAATAAATGTATTTATTTATTTATTTACTGCTTTTGATACAATGAAAGTAATGATCATTGTGACGACACTAACAACGATTATTTTCAATAACGACGATACTGTTACTAATACTACTACTACTACTACTACTCCTACTACTACTACTACTACTACTACTACTACTATACTACTACTACTACTACTACTACTACTACACTAAAATTTGTTGAATGACAATTAATCGTGATTTCTGTTTGACGACTAACTTTTACTTAGCACTTGTTTATGCCTATTTATAGATGATATCCTATCATTCTTATAAATTTAATGTCGTAAATCAATTATATGGCATAAGTATTATAAATTATAAGTAATGCTTGAGACTTGTTTTAGTCATATTATATATGATATATACTAAAAAAAAACAAATTTCGCTAACGTTGGCAACTATTAAAGCTGGGGCCGGACATGAATAGCCATATTCATTTTCTTTTTTTTTGTGATCCCATTTTGCTATTTTCGTGTAACTTTTTAATTGAGCAAAGCAAGCGCAGCGTTTAACGGCGTTGGTCCAGGTTTTCAGCTTTTTAAAGACCCGAAAACGCATCTCCTCGCATAATTTTGTTTGCACTTTTCAGACAAGACTAGTTTTGTCTCAAATCAGGGGAAACACGCTACGATACGATTTATTCTTGATAAAGTTTATATCTTCTCAGAACTTTATAGATCAATCTAAAGAGTCAAAGAGATTTATCAATATTTTGTTTTATCTATCAAGAATAAGCCATATCGTCATTTCATGAAAAAGAGGTAAGAAAATATATTTCAACTTTATGAGCAACAGTGTAGGCCTACATGTACAATGTAAAATCTCACTGTTTGTTATTTTATAGAGGTTATACTCGCGTGACAAAATGATAGCTGTAATACGGCGGAATCCTCATATCCGCTTAAAGAGTTCCTATTCTCATAAAAATCAACAGTGCTATCGCGGGCTTGCACAATATTTTGTTGAACAGATTACGTCCCTCCATTACATGATAACGGTCAGGGAATTTCGATCTTAACTTTTGTCCATAGTCGATCAAATAAATCACAAACTACATCAATACGTTTGATTTGAGGTTTTTTGCGACAGGCACGACATGCTGGCATTAATACATTCTGTTTATTTTCACTCCAAAATTGAGATATGTTTTGCCGATAAAGTGAAACACCGGGGATATAATTATCTGGTTCTGCATCTCTCACTCTCTCATCTCTCTCTCTCTCTCTCTCTCTCTCGTCTCAAGCTCCAAAATGAGAATATGAATTTGAGGGGGGTGGGGGGGGGGGTAGGGGGTAGGGGGTAATGCGGGGTATACGATATTCTAACTTAAGCATATTTAGTTCCACATTTAGACAAATAGTGATAGTTATTGTTACATATTTTCCAGCGGAAATTGAAGACATGATTCTAGTCATGCAAATTGTCTAAATAATGTTGAACTAAATGTTGCACACTTAGTCTACCTTTCTCAGTAACCATCCTTAATTCTTTGAACGAGGGGGGGGGGTATGCTGACAAGCAACAAGAAAAACGACAGCAACAACAAGAACGTTCTAATTTGTTTTCGAAAACAATGTTACCTGTTTTAAAATATAAAACAAAAGTTTGTCCTTGGACTAGTGATAGGCCGAGAGGGATTGGGGGGGGGGGGTGCCCACTTCCCCGTGTTCTCCCTTCCCCTAGATCCACAACTGAAATGGCTTTCCCCTCCTCGGACAAGCCATCAATAAGCGTGTTTTGAAAATTGTTGCTACAAAAATCTTGTTTAAAAAAATATGTCACACCTGAATCAAATAAATGGAGTATTTGATCAACAAATCATGGGTAGGGTACAAAACGTCAGTGACTCATTCCCGCTTCAAATACAAATAGTCTGTCTTATTTACATTGCAGTTTACTGATATGATCGTATGCTTATTAAAGGAAATTTAAATGACGCGGCATGGATTATAACTTTAAGATCGAATCTCGGATTTTACAATTATTCTTTTATTTGTTAACTCGCACTCGCCAGATTAAGTAAATATAGCTCGTACTAAAATTCAAGTCTATGAATGACGTTTAGGGTGTGTACTTTTGTTTGATTGTAATACTCTTATCTTATTGAACATGCAGTCACATTATCAATATGCTCATTCATTTTCAAAAAAGCTATGATGTATAACAAGCGGTGCCAGGCGCGGATCTACGGGGGGGGGGTTAGGGGGTTTAAACCCCCCCCCCCCCCCTTGGGCGGCCCAAAAAAAAAAAAAAAAAAAAAAAAAAAAAGGAAAAAAAAAAGAAAAAAAGAAAGAAAAAAGAACGCACGATGTAGAGAGAAACCCTTTCAAGTGCAAATATTGTGAGAAGATAACCAAACACATGATAACTCTGGATATAACTGTGTATTAAACTGTTACTAATCTTGATTTAAAGAAGTTATCATGCACTGCTTTTCATGGTCTCCATTGTGTTAATAGATGCCAGGAAAACATCATTTACGGGGTTCAAATAAACACCCCCAAAAAAATCGGCTCGCCGCTTCGCGGCTCGTGGACGATGCTCCGCATCGTCATTATTTTGGTCAAACCCCCCCCTTAGCAAAAAGCTAGATCCGCCCCTGGGTGCAGTAGAAAAGGGGTCGGAAGCTTTGGGGCTCTGCTCCACCCCTAAAATTAATCATTCTTCTGTGGCCTATTTCTCATGCGTTTCATCTACATAGAATTCCCCTAAGCCCCTCACCCCATTAAACCAGTGCCCCCTTTAATAGCTCAACCCATGATACGCCACTAGTACTCGATGCACACACTTTTCATTGACTCAACCATTTCCCATAATATCTCCAACTACTATATGCATCCATACATAACATATAATTCTCATTAAATAAACTTTTAAAAATATCCTAGTAGACCAGCAAGTAAAAATAATAAACAAACAAAAATCAAATTTACACACATGCTCTCATTGGTATCATTCACAGTTTATTTCATTATTAATTCATAATATATCAATATAAAAATCTATACAAACCATGATACAGTAGAAACAGCGTGAGCCATATTAACCCATTGTCTACCAAATTATTTCATTCCCATAGGCTTAATACAGGGACCATCCGGTTCCAGTGGGCAATGGCTTAATGAGTGGCCATACCGCATATTATTATCAAGGAGAAGTCATTAATAATAGTTCACGAGACACAACAGGAAGTTTTCATCATCGTCCCAAATGGATCGAACATCCTCCAAACTCCTCCGTAAATTTCTCTCAAATGTCAAGCAATTCATACGTCTGCACCCAATTTATGGCAAGTCATTACAAAATATGATAATTTATCAATACCTGGCATCGGTCTCGTGGAGGACTGATGATTCTTTTCTGGAACTGTTAGAATACAGGGTGTCTCAATTTTCATTGTGTCGGTGGTGATTTCACCAAGAAATTACCAGTTGGAATGATTTTAATGGAAAAGTTTGTCTTGAAATGCAGAATGGGCTGGCATGTCATACAAAACAACCATAACTCTTCAGTATTAGCTTAAATACTTGTGAAATTCACACAGAATTTAGGGGATACAGCTATTTTGACACTTCCCAACGAATTTCAGTGAGGATGATTAAAAACTTTTCAAGATATTGCCAATCAAAATCTTTTTTTTTATAGACACCCTTTACTTTCACACTTTAATGTGAACAGTATTTTTTGGAAGACCATGAACACCCTTCCATTAGAGTACTGGTATGCTTAAAGGTAATACAAAGTTTTGGGAAATTTTGAAAATTGGGTGGATAGTGAATCTTTACAATTGTGTTATATTTGGATGCCCCTGTGGATGTATTATATGCACTAAAAAAATTAGCCCCTAAAACACTTCTGTTTTCGAGAAAAATTGAATATAAAAATTTACCGGTGCTCCCGGTAAATTTTGATAATTTTCAAATAGCGCCTATGGCCGTACAATGGTAGCTGCGACCATAAAAAATCTCAGAATATGTAGTTGTGATATATAATTTCCAAACGGGAATAGCTAACTGGTCGATCTTAGTCAAGAAACATTGTTTCATAGCTAAATTAAAATCTTCACCTTGAGAGGGAGCTATACAACATAAAGATTTTATTATTTATAATTTCATAACTTTAGACTCGATTTCAATCGCGACAACGATCACTGGATATTTTAGGATCGCATATGCTTCCAATATGTTAATTTAAACCAAATTCATGACCCCATACCAAAACTTTGTAATACCTTTAATCATTAATAAAATACAGTGCCAGATTTATAGTATGGTACACATTACATATAACAATTACAAGGGATAAATTATATCTGTATAACAAATACATATTTCATGAACATATATGACAATATATAACATCATACAGTAATAAGAACCATTCATTAAAGTTCAATTACCCAGATGGAATAGTTTGTTTGTTTGGAGCCAGAAGGGTGTTAAATGATGTACTTCAACACAGAGTTAATGCCCTGATGGATCTAAACAGGTGATTTTGTTGTTTGCATCAAGAAGTCCTTGTCTATATTGCAAAGTGTAAATAACATTACAGTACATTGCAAACTGTAACCCCCCAAAAGTTCATCTTTTTTTCCTTCAAATCTTCATTGCAAGAAAGCTTTAAAATCTTTACACATTTTTTCTTTCTTCTTAGTTCATGTAGCACAGTACAAGATGCCATTAACAGATATTATTTCATAAATATTTCATTCTTCACATGGAGTTGTCTCAGCTTCATCAAGAAATGTCACATGCAACTAAATTCATTCACACCATGTGAAGTAACACTCTTCATGAATACAATTTAATGATGAATTGACAATGTATTTACCAAAGTCTTGGTATCAAAATCAAGCTGATAAATGAAAGCAAAGTATGTAAAATAAGGTACACTTGAAATGAAAACTCATTAACTGCATTACAACAAGTTAAATCATATTATCCCTTTTTACATAATGCCATGATTATTTTCAGATACATATCTTGTGATAACAATATTATGCTGAGTAATTATTGAAGTTTAAAGGCAATTTCAAGTCCAATTTTTATGCTCTAAATCACAGTGAATTCCTTTATCAACCACACTCATAGGGATATTCCATAACTCATAGAAAAATAGAGCTCACATAGGCCTTGTTCACGAATGAAGCAATAAACAAGCTTTAAAAGAAAATCAGCAAAATTTAATTATTCAAAGCCGAATGAATGGCAAGTGGAATGAAAGAGAAGTTCCCTAGGCATACACATTTATCTGTGTGTTATAGATTACAGATATGTGAAGTGCACCGTGCCTATGTTATTTTATTTAGAGGTAGTGGTTTATTTTTTTCTTAATCCTTTTTTCCTTATAAGAAGGCTTCCAACTCAAGTGTGAAATAGGCTACATATATCTGGTCCATGCACCCTTTGTGATCAGGAATGATGATAACAACAACCAAGGATTTCCTTAACGCTCAATTCACTCAAATTTGTTTCTTTGACATATAAGTGAACGGCAAGTGGAATGAGTAAGAAGTAGCTGTGGGCATCAAAGCTGCTACGCTTACTCACTTATCTGTGTGTTATCAAATTTGGAAATGTAAAGGTCACTAACCTTTCGCGACAATCATTCCACATTTTGTGGTTTGGCTCAATACATTTTGATTCAGAGCCTTAAAAAATATGCCAGATGCATGAGTAGAAAGGGCAAGATTTTCTGAACATACTGCAACCCATTTTTTAATGTCATGACTATCTTGCATTTGATTTCAGGAATTATAAAAGGAAAAAAAGCTTTAAAATCCTTACCTTGGCAACGTATTGAGAAATTGCAAATCATTGTTTTTTTCGACCAAAATTGGCAACTTTACACATTTTCGATATCATTCCAGGGCAAGTACATTGCTTTCAGAGACATTGCATATTATCAAAACAATGTAGCAATAAAAGAAATATATAATTGTTGCCAATTTCAAGAACAGTATGTGATCAATTTAGTCCTGGAAATAATTGCAATCCTGAAAAGGGTTAAGCATATATCACCCCCAGCGAATTACCATGCCATATGTGGAGGCGGCTTTAGAGCTTGCCCTTCATGAAGCTCTCAAACATCGGAAGTATCTTTTGGAGAAGCATGATCTGACCTTTGACCTTGATCTTGCCCGACATGAACGCCTGCATGAAGGGTATGGAAGGAAAGAAAGGAAGAGCAAAAGAAGACAAGTTTGAAAGATAGGTAGAAGGATCGGGAATACATGAAGAGAACAAAAAGACAAATTGATTATAAAAAGAAAATGACAAATCATGACAATAAGAACTGCAATAATCAGTAACAACAAACAACAACAACAAAATCTTTCTTTCTTTTTTTCTTTAAGCATATCAAGTAAAGACTGATTCATGGTGTACTGATAAAATATACAAAATTTATTGAAATTAAAAATAACAAAGTTAGTGAATGTTGCACTCCTAATATTCGTAATGTGACTGCAACAAATAATTTTCATAAATCCTTTTACCCATTTTGGTTTCTCAGTTCATAGTGTTGAAAAAGTCACTATAAACAAATATAAAATAACATCAAATTTGTTAACTTCAAAGTAGTTTTGACACAAATCGAGATGGGAGACATAAATTTGAAGTGCAATGTTAACAAAAAAATAATTCTAGTTATGATTGCCATAACAAGCAATATTCTAGCAGATGTTTTTGATTGGATGTAATCCACAATTTTATTCCCCTCCCCCCCCCCCCCAAAAAAAAAAAAAAAAATTCTACTAAAGCCAATGAGATTGTGTTCCATTATATATTTATCATTGAAATTTTCCATGTTGCGTAGAGCTAACATTAAACCAAATAAGCACTTGATACTCTGGACAAAAGGAACAACACATTCTGGTCTATGGGTGTTGTTTGTATTCCCTTTAAGTGTCATTGCTTGTTGAGGTTTGACATCAAATTTTGGTTAATATTTTATGATACTTCAGTTTTGAAGACTATCTATGCATCATTTGAAAGACTTTATTTTTGCTACGATGAATCTGTTTATCAAAAAATGGTGATCAATATCAAAGGCAAACCTGGGAAATTACACCTGAGATACCTGCCTTAGCAATTGGACGATTTGAATGCCCCATCCCCCTCAAAAACAAAATATATATATATTGAGCGCCCTAAGTGTTTGAAATCAGAGAGCTATAGGCAATGGGAAGTATTAGGAACGAGAATAGAAAGGGGTACATATATCAATGCTTTATCAACATACCATCTGTGGCTTGAGAGATCCAGAAGCCAACGCAACAAAGTCATCATCCGATATGGTGACGGTAACATCGGCCTTGCCAGACTTGGGCTCTCCTACATAGACTGCACCCTGGCCCTTCAGATCAATAGCTGGAATAATAACAATACATACAAAAAAAAAAAAATAATAATAATATGTAAAACAAGCGAACAAACAAGACACCATCTCACAATGCATTCTTGAATAGCACTCCTATCAGCCAAAAGGAGACCTGGGCCCCGTCTTACAAAGAGTTAATATCAATCGCAACAGTATTTGCGATTGATATCAATCGCAACTATGTACATAAGAGATAGGAGACTGCAAACTTGGGATGGATTGGAGGACTTAAGATTGATTTGGATCAATCGTAACTCTTTGTAAGACGGGGCCCTGAAGAAATTACTTTCGGCACGTCTATCAATCATATTTCTCAATTTTTGCTATACAAGTGACTGTTGGCTTCAGCCTACATCGATATATCACTTATTGCAATCCACCAGTGATATTTGTGTTTGTTCAATTCGGTGTGAAATGTTAGAAATATGACAATCCTACATGTTTTGTTCAACAATGTTCTTGACAGAGTTGATGAAGATAATTTTGAATTTGTTTTTCACTGGTATTAGTTTTACAAATCAATTCACACACAAACAAAAATCATTGTCATAGACAATTACAGCAATATCTGACATTTATAATGGAAACTAAAGTCATAACAGCTTAAGTGGGTAGGTTACACGAAATCAATTTTATACGACAAGGATGCTGACAGAGTGAGAGAGTAGAGGAGGACCAAAGGTAGGCAGAGGAGGTGGGTAGACCAGAGAAGAAAAGGGAGAAAGAGAGAGTGAGCTAAGAGTTATAGCATGCATACAATTTAAATTAGCCGTGTAGACTGACATATAAACGTTGATGCACTGCACCATAAAATGACTTACTCCATACTCCTGCCACCTTTCCATCAGATGTGATGTTGTACTGGATGACACCATTGACCTTCTTAACAAGATCAGGAGCGCCGCTGACCATCCCACTGGCAGCAGAAAAGATTGCCTCAGACTTGAGACCAGATGATGATGACTGCAAAGGGAATTAGAAATAACATACCACTTGGGATTTACATAATAATAATAATCCTAATATAATGCACTTACATTGCACCATCTATCTGGTAAAACTATTAGAAAGTTAGGAAGAAATTCAAATTGACTACAGGATAATACAAAATGTGTTTATAATTACATTCACATACTGCATTCTTTCAAAAACAGAATTGTCTTCAGGTTAGGCCCCTGGGTAGAACAGCTGTGTTGTAAAGGCGTAGATGAGTACTGAGTAGGGTGTTCTTTCCAAAATCATTTTGTCACATCATATTATGTTAAAACAAATGAATCGATCAATGATCATCCGTCTTCCTTTCTCAATCTTACCTGACTTGGAGCAGCGTTCTTCTGCTCTGCTACTCCATGCAGATCAACGTAAGCTCCAGATATACACACAGCTCCAGTCTCAACAACCTGGTACATACAACAAATGGACATTTGAGTTAACTAACAGATAATGATGATGATGATCCACAGCACTTGTACTGCGCCATTTATCTGATTCAAGCAGATGATTGGAACAGCTAAGTCAAAGAAACGCAAAAGATGTTGAACTTGAACTTGAACTTGAAGAGAGACATACCAGCTGTTCCACTTGCACTTATCAGAGCAAACAACATTTAAGTCTAATATTATTAATATTATATATGAGGGATGGACTCTTGCATAAGGACTATACTCCTTTTTAGCTCATCCCTTCACTCTCATTATGATACATTTTTGTTTGGATGTATGATATTTATGTATGTTTATTCTGTATTTGTGAATGTGACTATTGTATATGTTCTGTATTTTTATTGATGAGTATAAACAAATGAACTTGTACTTCAACTTAAACTAATCACAACACATTACTTTTATGGAGTTTGCACTGACTGAGTTTGACTTTTAGGAGTTTGCTCTCAGGAGGGCAAGCTGAAAACCTGAAGTATGTCTATCATATAAAAAAAGACAATCCTATATTATGTGCTATAAAAGCATAATCTATTATTGTTAGATTATATCTAAAAGTATCCACGATGAAAGACAACATGAATTGCACTGTTGTTGTTTTAACTTCAAGTTTTTAAATAAAATCTTTCAGTTTTAGACATTGACACACTGACAATATGGGTTCACATATCGTTGAAACAACTGCATGATGTTTTAAACTACAAGACGAGCAGGCAGTCATTACAATTACAAGCTGGGGACACCTTTAAGTTAATTGTGTCCACACATGACATGGGGGCGGGGAAGGGGAACTGCGCGTATTCATTGAGCTCTGTGTCATAAGATACAGAAATGTGAGGCGTATCACATTTTACGTCGTCATAAATATAAAAAACTGCATCACATCTGAACGAGCCTTTAGTCAGAATGATCGTATGAATTAGCATTTAACATTTAAAAAAAAGTACAAGAGAAATTGTTTTGAGGTGACCTACCTTACTCTGAAAATGGATTCTGGTACCTTCCTGCCACATGTCAGTCTGTATGGTCTGACCAGGGAGAACAGGCTTGGAGAAACGCACCTGATATGATGAACAAGGAGGAAGAGGAGGGGGAAGAAGAGGAGGGTGGGGAGGATGAGGAGTAGGAGGAAGAGGAGTAGGAGGAAGATGGAGAGGGGGTTGAGGAGAGGGGGTTGAGGAAGGGGAGGGGAGGAGGAGGAGGGGGAAGAGGAAGAGGGGAAGACAAGAATGAGGAGGAGAAGAAGGAAGAGGAGGGAAAGAAGAACAAGGAGGGGGAGGAGGAAGTGGATGAGGAGGAGGAAGAAGGAGGAAGAGGGTGAGGAGGGAGAAGAGGAAGGGGAAGAGAAGAAGAAGAAGAAGAGAAGAAGAAGAAGAAGAAATAGATGAAGAAGAAGAAGAAGAAGAAGAAAAAGAAAGAAAGAATGAACGAAAAAGGAAGGAAGAATAAGGAGAATATTGATAGAAGTTGATCGTATTGCTCTCAACAACAAAAAATCAGTCTTGGATAATCTGACCAGGAAGAAATACTGATTACATTAAGTATTAAAAGTTCATATAGACGGATTTGACAAAATGCATCCAACAAATATAGGTGGGTATAATTTTTTGTTTAAAAATTAGGTTTGTAACTAGATGGAATTTCGACTGCGCGCAGTCGAAAATGATGCCTCCATCATAGAGCAATTTTACACACCAAAAGAGAAGAAATTTTTCAAATTCAAGTTCATTTGTAATCCATTAACAGGTTCTCAGAATATCATGATTACAAGCAATTTCTCATATACATATATGACCCTTTGATCTTTGACCTCATGACCCTAAAATCTACTCAGTTCATTGGCTCTGCAAGATGTCCTGAGTTATATAGTAATCCATCTGTCAGTTCTAATGAGAATGCGTTCACAAGCTATTTTTGCATACATAATGAGCCCATGACCTTTGACCTTTGACCTTATGAACCAATAATCTACTCAGTTCATTGGCTCTGCAAGATACATAAATGATCTAAGTTTGGCAGGAATCCATCAATCTGTTCTAATGATAATACCATCACAAGCTATTTTTGCATACATAATGTGCGCTGTGACCTTTGACTTTTGACCTCGTGACCCCAAAATCTAATCAGTTCATCGGCTCTGCAAGTAACATACATGACCTAAGTTTGGCAGAAATCCATCAATCGGTTCTTCAGATAACGCGATCACGAGATCGGGACGTACGTACGTACAGACTTACGTACTTACGTACGGACGGACAACCCAAAAACATAATGCCTCCGGCTACTTCGTAACAGAGGCATAAAAATACCTACACTTATTCAGCATTATCTGTGCTCTATCTCTAAACAACATTCTCTATTCACCTCCAAGAAACCATAACAAATGAGAATTCTTTGAACATTCCAGGCAGGTTCTTACCTTTATAGCTTTGAACTTGGAGACATCATTGTTGGCGTACTGCTTCAAAACATGTCTAGAGGCAAAGCCAAAGGAACAGAGTCCATGAAGAATTGGCTGGGCAAATCCTAAAAATAATCAGAACAGATAATTAGAATCGACATTCTAGTAGACTAGTCAGAGATAGCACATTTCTGAATGATGTATTACTTCTTTCATCTTTCTTTGTTAAATCACATACGTTCATTCATTCATTTTACTTTCAATTCTCGTTAAAAAAATGCATTAAACAAAATATTATACATATATGAAACAATATAAACAATACAAAAAATATGGAGGAGCCAGCAGAGGCAATTGGCCTTGCGAAGACTGGGCTCCAATGGCCACAAATAATTATATATTAGTGGGTATTGCAGGGGACCTGAAGCAATAATATCAATATTGAGCACATATACTAACTGGCTCAAGAGTGGTAAATGTAGATTTAATGTCTTGCCAAAGGAAGCTTTGATACAGGATGAGGATATTTACTTGGCCGTCAAACTATTTAACTATATCCACCAACTTTATCCTGGGTCTAAAGTTAGTCTACTTTTATGACTACAAGCCTAGCACACTAGGCCTGTCCTCATCAGCTCAAGTTTGCCAAATAACCCGCTATTTTAACTACCCCGATCGCAAATTAGCCACTTAATTTGCGTCTCCATCAGCCCGCAGTTGCAATTAGTGGGATATTTGTCAAGAAAATATCCCAAGAAATATTGGCCTCGTTTCCAAAATATCCTGCTATTGTGGAAATAGCAGGCTAATTTGCGCCCGTCCGAGTTGTATCGGTCTGGTGAGGACGCAATTTTGAGCTTCGGGATAATATCCCAGTCTGAAAATAGCGGGTTATTTGAAAAAATTGAGCTGATGAGGACAGGCCCACCGACTCACCTCCCATGGCAGCAAAGGACGGATCAATATGAAGAGGATTGTAGTCTCCACTGAGCCTATAGAGCGCAGCCTGATCTAGAGATGTCTTCTCCTGCAGAGAGGCATCAGGTGCGCGTGATGGTGCTTTCGCTGTTTCCTGTCATGTGGTAATGATAGTAATGATAATACATTTATAGAGCGCAGAAACTATCCAACATCAAGTATATATTCTACTGCACTACAAGAGCTCCTGTTATGCTTAGATTTACAGTTAATTGAAAAGATGTGATTTCAGTTGTTTTGGGGGTACAAAAAACATAAGATTTGCTACTGATATTCAACATTGGATAACGTTATGATTGTCTTCATTCCAAACTTGGAACCATTTTAATAGATGAGACAGGAAATATGTATAAAGAGAAAAACATCTCACAAGCAAAAAAACAAACACACAAACAGAAAAAAACTTGATATACCTTGAGGTGGGGAGACGATCGCTTGCCTCCGAAACCTCCTGCTCCAACAAGGAAAACCACATTCTGATTGACAATGACCAATTCATTGTTTTCATCGTAGGAGTTTGCTAAAAAAAAAGAAGAAAAAAACCACATGCATTAACATGCATAACAGCAAAATACATGCTTGATTCATTTGTGAAAGTTTCATGTCATGAATAAAATAAAACTTACTCAAGTACGCTAAAGTCCTTGCAATTCATAGCAGATTAATGCCACAAAAAAAGGTCATCTTAACAGCCCATCAAGTTTTCTGTTTGTTGTGCATGTAAGTCAGCACGGATGCCCAATGAATACATACCATTAATGATGATAACGGCTCCAGATTTCTTGTCCACGATGTCCACAACCATCGGTTTGTTGGTGAGTTTTGCTGATGTGTCGAGCGGCTTCTTGAGTTCCAGATACTGTTCACCGTGGAGGATCTATGAAAAGTATGGAAGAATTTAGAAGGAGGTAAGGAAGATGTCCGACAGAAGCTCCTGTAACGATTGCCCCATGGTTGATCTCCTGTACTAAACAAATTCCTAACTTCAAGTCTGGACCAAATGCCATACCTAAACCATATGACAATTCCAAAACTAACCAGACCTATACTTTCTGAGGTGCAATGGTTCAGTGGTAGTGCAGTGGTCTCACACTCACAGTGGTCTTGTAACCGGGGGTTTCAGGGTTCGAAAGAAAGCCGATGCACTAGTGCCTTTTGATGAGGGCACTTTGGTAATTAATATCCTCCCCCAAAAGACATAATAAAGCCTGTCCGGAGCAATTGTTGCAAGGGCAGAGGTTGGATCACCAATAAGATGAGGTAGCTGTAGAAGTTTGCCTAGGGATTTTGGAGCACCAGTCCAATCTTTCTTCTTCAAACACAAAATGCTGTTCTAAAATACAGACCAGCCCTTCAGGAACAAGTTCTTGCTGGTTCCTCATGGCTTATTTTCTTCTCTTACACTTCTTATCAAATTATTACTTATCTTTACTTGCCTGGCTTGGGTATTGTCTGTTTTCACAAAACATAATGTTACAGTATCAACTTGGGGCCCTTTGAACCCCGTCTGTACTAGTTTGGCCAGGGAGATTAGACCTCCCTGCAAGGTCACTGACAGGTGGTTATCTCATCAAATCAGCTCTCAATTAACATGAGAAAATGAGGATCATGGGGGACCAACAGGCACCGATTAGGCATTGTTTGCTATAGAGGGCACAAGTAGCTACAAGTAGGTGCAGTGGGGCTTTAAAACTAGCTTTACGATTTGGAAGCGATAAATCATAAATAATGCCCACTTACCCTTGTGACATCAATTGTTTCCAATCCTGGAACAGAGGTTAGGTTATGGAGAGCAGCGAATGATGGGATTACTCCAAACGTGGGCAGTACACAGAAATCTTCATTCAGCTCGAACAGGAACTTCAGATGGTCTGGCTGAGTGGTCGATACACCAACTGGAAAAAACAAAGAAGAAACAGAACCACAATGATGGCTTTGTAATTTGTGTATTCACTTCATGGGCGCATTTAAATATTTAAATATAACAGATAAATCAATGGGAGTGAAAGAGACGAGAACAGAAGAGAGAGGGAGAGAGAGAGGGAGAGAGAGAGAGCGAGAGAGAGAAAGAGAGAGAAAAGGCAAAGAAAGGAAGAAAGAGGGAAAGGCGCCCCCAAAACAACACAAAAAACAACTATGGAAACATAATTGGACTATAATGTGGCACATGTTTATTGCATATCCTCCTGGAGGCATTATTATAATCCATAATGCAAAACAAGAAATCACATTTTTAGATGAACTGCTGCGTTTCCTGTTTTTTCTCTATGGATTTTGTTTGCTTCATATCTTATGAATGGCATGTTTAATGACAATGAAATATTCATGACATGTGCCATATGCATGATTATTGATCTAAACAAAGAGATTTTTTTTATTACTGATGCATGACGTCATCTAGGCGCCATTTTGTTAATTTCTATTATTGACATTATTTCTGTCATACATTGTCATTTCTCAATATTAGATATGCATAAACTTGACGGCCTGGATAAACTTTTGGTCACATCTATGTCCTTGGCCGCGCCATGAAGCACGCATACGCCTGCCAATTTACTACACATTTTTAGACCTTTTTGAGCGTAAAAAAAAATAAAATTGTGCACACGTTTTTGCACGTGCCGTCCATACTGAATGTATTAATTTCATTTTTTCACTTGTGTTGTGTTACTGATACTATTCTTAGCAATTTGAAATCCCGTTTAGCCTATTGACCTATTTTAGCTCATAGAACTTGGTTAAACCCCCAAATTGATGCACACGCGCATATGCAAACATTGGAATGTGCTCTAAGAGAGTAAGAAGTGTGCAAAATCGTAACAAAATCCACTGAACGGGATAAATATACCGTAAGCGCTTTGCTCAGTTAGATTGTAACTGGTAAAGTGCTTTATAAGAAACAGTTATCAGTTAATGGGTTGAAATCACAAGATGAACTTACCTCCAAGAGCATAAAGAATCGCTTCTCTAGAAGTGTATTCAAAATCCTTGGCTGCCATCTCAACACCAATGGCCTTGGACTGTCATGGAAGTAACGAATGAGAAACATAAAATAGCCTTTACTTGTTGAAGTTATAAGTAACCAAATCGAGTGATACTGCACACGTGAAAACCTATATTCCTAGGTAATCTCTCTCTCTCTCTCTCTCTCTCTCTCTCTCTCTATCAGGTATTCTCCCTCAGTTTCAGCCTCATCCAATTTTTCCTCTTTCCTCTAGCCATATTTTTCTTCAAACTATCCATCAAATGTAATCTTCTTCTGCGTCGGTACTCCTCTTACTCTCCAAATTTCTTGTCAGTGCAAGATTCTTTCATACTCCTTTATGTCATAAGTGCCCTAAAAATATCATCAGCTCATTCTCATTCTTGTAGAAATGTGAATTTTTTGGAGAAAATCCTGATAACAGTACTCTCATCTCATCATAAAAATAAGATACCAACCGGATTAAATCCTCCTTCATCACCGTCCCCACCGGTATCACCCTTAGAGCTAGGAGAGGAATCGGCATCAGATGAGCCTTCATTCATACTCTCCAACATGAACATCATGGAATCTGAAAAAGGAATCACCAAGGAAAATTCTTTAAAAAATTTGCAATGACAAATAAACAGTTTGATATGTAGATAGTCAATTAGAGTGAGAGTTTAATTCAGAATCCCTTTCCTTCTAAATGTTATTACAAAGTGTGTTATCTGCACTGTAAGGTATTTTCTTCCTCCAAATTTCTTTAATGATGACTGAGTCATCTTTCACAAACTTGAAAAATGAGCAAGGAAATAACATCTTTCATATTGATTGAAGCAAAATGTGACACCCAACTGTTTTGACAAAATACCTTATTTTGATGGGTATACCGGTAACCACAGGTCAAAAATATATTTCATATACTCCACATATCAGTGGATTAACTTGGTCTTACCTTGTGTGCTGGCTGGATAACTGACTTTCCCTTCAAAATCACAGATCTTATCCCAGTTGTCACGAACTAGGTACGGTAGGTAGGAAGGTAAATATGTAGAGAGAGAGAGAGATGGAGAGGGAAAGCGAGAGTCAGTCAAAATCATTCACAAATAGCATGCTGATGCAGAGTTAGAACTTTGAGGGATATTCCATGCATAGCCTAGAAGAATACTAAAATCACACATCTTCTCCTCATACATGTCTACATTTGGTTCCAAAACTCTCCCTTCAAGATCTCTATAAGTACACCTACTTGTTTTCCATCTGAAACTGCATCTTAGACTGAAATCTAAACTGCATACTCAAAACTAAATTGGAAAACAACTTCCATATATGATTGAACTTAGGATATATATATATGCATCCACTCTAACTCAAATGCGGTTATTACACTGCTAGAGTGAACATAAATTTAGAGTCCTGTCTGTGTTGTTGAATAAATCAATTTAAAAAAAAGGAAGTCCAAATACAGGTAAAATCATTGCTTGAATAAATAATGATGTTTTGGTCATAGACCTTTATCAACGTTTAATAAATGATGACGCTATTTCTTGGATACCGGGTATGTTTGTCTGATTAATTTTTTTTTTTACTGAAAATAAACTTACTCTGTTCAGCTGTATACGGCTGGTCTGGCTTCAGGCAATTCACTCCAGCTGTCCTCTGCCATCGCACTGTAATAAACAAAACAAAAATACAGAGGATCTTGAATGAAGAAATGCATGATGAGCTTTCAATGAAGCTTTTGGCATGACTTTTGTGTGGCTTTTGTATACACAGGACTGCATCTGAGAAATGTTCAATAGTACCCTTTTAACTTCATTCCACTGCTTCTCCTTCTCTCTTTCCTCAACCCTATACAGTCTGTAACCTTTGTGAATTGTTGATGGTGACCATATAAATGACAAGAATATTTCATGAATGTCAAATAGTATATTCTATTATGTCTTTAAATGAAAAAAAAAGAAAAATTGCACATCTTTCCCTCAAAGAAAATTAACATATGTTTCTTAAATGTATAAATATATCATGCTATATGTATTCATTCCTTCTCTCTATGATTCCATTCATAATAATATTTTTATCTTTATTTGGGCTCGTATCAATCACACTGTGACACATGTACACTGTAGTATACTTTACTAGACATTTACTAGACATTAGCGACCTGGTTTATACAGAAGAGCTGTCAAAGTAACTTGAGCTTAATGCAAGGGTCACTCTGTGGCCTGGACCCACCCTCCTCAGGTCATCACCTTTCTTCACCTGAGCCAATTATTTGTTACCTCAGGGTTTCACCATCACTTCATGTGCTTTACAAAAAACAAAGGCAAAGCATCACTCTTATCAGCAAATGTGTTAGTCCAGGCTTCACCCTTTGAATTATTTGCATAGGTGATGCTTCACTTTTGTCAGTTTTACATAGGTGAGGCTTCACTTGTGTCAGTTTTCCATCGAGGCTTCACTTTTGTAAGTTTTCGGTCTGAAGCTTCACCACTGTTTCACCATACTGGCCATTTGCATAGTTCAAGCTTCACCACTGTTTCACCATATTGGCCATTACATATTTCAAGCTTCACGTTTTGAAATCAAGCTCCACCAATGTTTACTTATAATAGTAGACCATGACTGCAATGGTCTATAGTCATGATAGTAATTCCATACTGCTCAATAAGTACCAAGTCAACCAGGTTTCAATTCAAAGATACGTTTCAGGCACGTATACTGCGAATACTCACGCAACTAGTTATGTGTAGGAGACTAGTAGACTACTCGAAAACGATCTCGTGAAATCTCGAAATCAGTTTCGCTGGAGAAAAGTTCGGTGACCTCAGGACGATCACTCTGCGAGTGCATGAGTGACCGGAATAAAAATTAAATAGTTGTTTTGAAACGCACGATTTCGACATGATTTCGACATATTTTCGACGCGACCGGTAGTGGCTTCGATGTCACATCACCTGAACAAACAAGGCGACCGATTGGATTCGATGTCACATCACCAGAAAAAACAAATTACTCGTCAAAGCTTCACACATTTCATCAATTTGTATAGTAAAGCTTCACCCAATGAAGAAAAACGAACGTTAGGACTTCACTACAACAACAAATAGGTCAGGGTCAGGCTTAGGCGTCGAGTCGACGTCGATATTTGGCGACCTCTGAGGAGGGTGGGTCCAGGCCACAGAGTGACCCTTGCATAAGCATATCGCCTCGGGTGCCCATGTATACCTCGGTAGAGATAGCAAATGCAAATCATTGCTTTACCCAAGGATGTTAGTGCTTGGCTGAGATTTGAATCCTGCGCCTTGCGATCCACAATCCGATGACTCACCCACTAGACTAGATGTTTAATAGATGACTTACGTTTGGCTGCCCATCCTGCTCCACATTCGTAGATACCTCCTGTAGACTGGCATTCTTCATGACTAAGATAGGCTACCATAGGGGCTACGTAGTCAGGCTTCAACTTCTCAAATATATCTAAAACAAAGAACATTTATGGTGAATAGGTTTAAAATATCAAGAAACACGGATACAAGTTCTAACTTTGTGTACAGGTACCTAAGAAAGAACAGCCCACTGTTAACAAAACATTTGAATGTCCTTTCATTTGGGAATCAAAAGCTACCTATCCCAGGAAATGTATGAGTAGGTGAATTTGAAGAACAAAAATGTTCCATGCCATTACAGCCAGACAAACAGACAGACATTTTAAGAGACAAAAAGACATGTAAACTCTAGACATGTGACATGAGGGCATACAGTGTTTTCTCTATATCCCCATTCACACACAGACAAACAGACAAACAAAGAGACAAACAGACATGGTACAATAACACAGGAGCATTGCACCGTGCCCCATACCATCATACACAGACAAACAGACAGACAAAGACACAAACAGACATGATACAGTAAAACATGAACAAGATATCTTACCGAAGTACACCATCATACACAGACAAATAGATAGACAAAGAGACAAACAGACATGGTACAATACCTGGTGGCATGATGTCTTCAGTGAGTCTGGAAGCCGCCATGGGGGCTACAGTGTTGCAGAGGATGTTATATTTTATGCCCTCTCTTGAAAGTGTGTTACTCATTCCAACCAACCCAAGTTTGGCTGTATACAAAAGATAATTAAAGTAGGGAAAGAATTGTAAATGACAACACATTCTGCATAGTTTTGTAAAACTAACGGCGAACTGATATTTATAATTGATCTAGAGTGACTACTAGAATCAAGCACTTTCAGTGAATGTCGTGGTTTAGTGGCTTTAAAGTAAATAGAACAAGCAGCCTCAACAGCATGGTAAGGTCAGAAGAAAAACAAATCTGTAAACAATTTCACACAACCATAGTTCGGAAACATGTTGACAAAGACATTGCTCATAAAATCATACGTTTTCCTTTCACACTGGTCAGACTGTACATAGCATTTCCTTTTTTGCTGAGAGCCAGATGGACATTATCTTAAGCACGGCCCTTCTGGCTCTCAATTGGCAACATGTTGCCTGACTTCATTCTTTCATCCATTTTATTCACTTCCCAATTAACCCATATCCCTTTGGAACCAGTTACTCCTTATATTTAATTATGCAAATAAGACAATTCAGTAGTCAAATAGTTTAAGGGATATCCAACCTTAATAGGAAACTACTCGGAAAGAAAGCAAAAGAATATCATAGAAGCAGACTTGGGAAAGTTTGAATAAGATAGAACAACAATAACAAAGTTATGAATGTTTGAAACATGCCACCACTATTATATGTAGTAAATAATTTTCATAAACATATTTGTGCAGTCGATGGAGAATCTAACCTGCGCTGTAGTTTGTCTGCCCAAAGTTTCCATAGAGACCAGCCGCTGATGATGTCATGATGATGCGGCCAAACTTCTGTTTCTTCATGTGCGGCCATGCTGCTCGGGTAACCATGAATGAACCTCGCAGATGAACCCTGTGGACCAGATCTGAGATGGACAATCACATCAATAGTTAGAAATGTGCCTCAGTCATTTGAAGCTCGCTTTTATTTCTTTTATTTGTTATTTTACATGTACCTACTATTCCCCTTTCTACCACATTTTCATGTTTTACTGTTTAATAATTTCTCTGCCATACACATTTTCTATATTATGTATAATTCAATTTAAATTAATGACACATGTTTATAAAGCCGCAACAAGAGTATTTTGTACTCAAAGAGGACTGCCTTGACAAGGCCCCTGTGGCCTTTTTAAAAGTTATCTTCTTCTCATTTTCAATTTGGTGACGAATTCATTACGTCACAGTTGCTCAGATAATTACATGCACAATTCTTTTGAATACTAATTCAGGGTACACACACAGACATAATATTCCTAAAAAAAGAAATTCAAACTTTGTGGAGCTTGCATAATTCATAGAACATGATTATGACAACTGTTACATTGTATGAAAAGATACAACCTGGGAGAAAACACTGTGCAAAAACCATGTTTGTTGATATAGCAGGTGCAGTGCAAGGGAGCTATTTGGAATAAAGAAAAGATAGTCTGATGCTATAGTTACCCCAGTCCATATCACTGATCCTGGCAAAAGACCGGTCCCTGAGAATGCCAGCATTGTTGATAACAATATCTGTATTGCAAAATGGGACAAGAGACAAGATGAGTCAACATTCAAAATTCTTGATCAGTTGGTCATACACTTACACAAAACCATGGACAAAAAATTTAGATTATAAAAGATAAACACGATACCATGGAATTAGAGTATCACTTAGCATCAATTATGTAAATCTGTAGAGCTCATATGCTCTGCCCAAAACAAAAAATCAGGAATTAATAACGATGGCTGTTCTATTTAGAAATGTGCTTGTGTGAGCATATCTATGTCAACAGAATCTGAGAATATTTTTGCTATATATACTTTAATGACCTGTGTTTAATAAATTGATGTAGGAGGTCACGATGAACATTATAACCTTTTATCTGCTTTAGTTGATCAAGAAGACAGACAGCGGGCTGCCACAGTTAACTTTTGTTACATATATTTATACTAAACAATCACACAGCAATGTAGGATTTCCAATCCATAGTCAGTTTAGCACTGTCCCTTTAAACTGTAATCAGAAAGTGGGATGGCACCCATACACAGAACACAAGACTTGATTTACAATGAGTTCAAAACATCATTAACAGGAGGATAATCTGCATGCTGATTGAAGTATAGAGTCAAGTAGACACAGAGCTACAGCTTTTATCTCAAAGAGACAAAGTCTAGTTCAAAACAAGGTATATATTTACCAATCCTTCCAAAGTTATCAAGGGCAGTTTGCACAAGCTTATCTCCATCTTCAACAGAATCTACAGAACAGGAATATAGAGATATGATTAATTATTGAAAATACAAATTCAAAAGTTGAAGTGTATAGCCATATGATAGCGATACATGTATGTATGTGATACTTGTATGTGATACTTGCAGCATACCATGGCCATTGAATATCATAAAATGCAAATCAGGGCAACTTACTTCTCAGCTTCACCAGATGAAGTGATTTTTTTCTTTTAAACTTTGAAATGAAATTGAGGATATATCTTATGTTTACATAAACATATGAGCATAATGGTATCACTTCAATATCACAGTACTGTTGCAGTAGTGTTATTAATTCACCTAAAATTTTTGGTCTGAAATATGCAGTGCCTGACATAATAGCCATTTTGAAATCAAAATTGAAATTGAAATGGCATCTATCAAAAATCTGCATGGCATCGTAGAGTAAATGCTTTGAAATAGCATACCTGACATGTTTAATAACTTTCATGAAAATAAAGATACCAAAGAATTGAATAATTACCATAGTTGGCTACAGCTTTTCCTCCTTTTGATCTGATTTCATTGACGACCTGATCAGCAGCCATTGAGCTCTTGCCTTGACCTGCTCTATCTCCTCCAAGGTCGTTAACTGGTCAAAGGTTGAATGGTGTTTACATTAAATTAATTATACAAAATTGAACTTTCAAATATAACTTTGATATTGCATGAGTATTGTATTTATGAAGAGAGAGAGACCGACAACAGACCAATCAAACAATGCCATTACTCCAAATAACCAAGATTGGTGTGGAGTCATTTTAGCGGTACGACAGAGAAATCAGAAAAGCGTTTTGTCAAATTTATCTTCAGCAATATTGATTCCAACTCCAATCCAATCTATGAAAAACTAGATGGAATTCGACTGCGCGCAGTCGAAAATGATGCCTCCGTCATAGAGCAATTTTACAAACCGAAACATTCATAAGTTGACCTCTGTGACCCTTGACCTTTGACCTACGTGCTCCAAAATCTAATCAGATTGTCTTCCTATGGTGATACACACTATCATTAAGTTTGAAGTTTTTACATCTCCAGTGGTTCTTGAGATATCATGATAACAATCTCAATGTATGGAATTTCATAAGTTGACCTCTGTGACCCTTGACCTTTGACCTACGTGCTCCAAAATCTAATCAGATTGTTTTCCTATAGTGATACACACTATCACTAAGTTTGAAGTTTAAATCTCCAGTGGTTCTTGAGATATCATGATAACAATCTCAATGTATGGAATTTCATAAGTTGACCTCTGTGACCCTTGACCTTTGACATACGTGCTCCAAAATCTAATCAGATTGTTTTCCTATAGTGATACACACTATCACTAAGTTTGAAGTTTAAATCTCCAGTGGTTCTTGAGATATCATGATAACAATCTCAATGTATGGAATTTCATAAGTTGACCTCTGTGACCCTTGACCTTTGACATACGTGCTCCAAAATCTAATCAGATCGTCTTCCTATGGTGATACCTACTATCCTTAAGTTTGAAGTTTAAATCTCAAATGGTTCTTGAGATATCGCGCTAACAAACTCAATACAAGGAATTTCATAAGTTGTCCTCTGTGACCTGTGACCTTTGACCTACGTACTCAAAAATCTAATCAGATCGTCTTCCTATAGTGATAAATACTATTCCAGAGTCTTAAGTTTAAATCTTAAATGGTTCTTGAGATATTGTGATAACGGTCAAACGGGACGTACGGACGGACGGACGGACGTACGGACGTACGGACGGACAACCCGAAAACATGATGCCTCCGGGACCACCTTCGGTGGCGGAGGCATAAAAAACATTTGAATACCTGGAAAGCAAGAATATCCCAAAACAATCAACAAACGTCTATAAGTATTCTATGACTTTCACTCACTTTGAACTCAAGCTCTTTGATCTGATATAGCACATAAACATTTTTTATACAGAAAATGAAAAATGAGACTGAAGTTCTGAACCAATATCATGACAGACCAATAACTACCTCTTTATAGTTAGTCCTAAAATGCCATCTTTGATAGTCATCCTTGTTCACTTGAAGCCTATCTGCACTAGTTTGGCCAGGAGGGATTAGACCACCCTGCATGGTCACTAACAGGTGGTTATCTCATCAAATTAGGTATCAATTAACATAAGAAAAAGGGGACCAAAGGGTACCGCTTCGGCATTGTTGGCTATATAGAGGGCGCATTAAAACTTACCCACAACCGAGGCTCCCCTTGCTGCAAGTAGGAGGGCATACTCCTTTCCAAGACCTGTTATTATAAAAGGAAAGAGGAGCAAATGATGAAGAAACAGATATAGTTTATATATTTAGGGATTTGTATGCTTGTTTGTAGCCCATGTGTCCCTGGTTGGGAGCCTGTTGATGTCGAGCCCTGCCTAAATGGAAGTACAATTCAATCAGTTCAACCTTCTGATGTCTGGAAAATGATTTTGAAATCAAATTGACAATCTTTAGTCATTCCAGAGGAGCCAGTTATTTGACACATCTATTATTGCATTCATCAATGACATAGTAGATGGGATCTCTTCCAAAATCAGACTCTTTGCTGATGATTGTCTTCTATACCGTCCGATCACTGATGTCACTGATAGCCAAGCCCTACAACAAGATCTCAACAGGCTGCATTCATGGGCTAACACATGGCAGATGAAATTCAACACCGAGAAATGCTACCACATCACATTCTCCCTACGTCGGAAAGCCATCACCACGACATACACGCTAGGAGACACTCCTCTTTCGTTGTTAACAGATCTCCTGTATCTAGGACTGACTTTCTCATCTAACTTGTCCTGGCAAGGCCACATGAACAACATCACATCCCGAGCCAATCGGATGCTGGGACTAGTCAGCAGAAATCTCCGCAAAACCTCACAAAAGATCCGCCAACAAGCCTACTTCTCTCTTGTTAGACCTCATCTGGAATACTGTTGCTCGGTCCAGAACCCTCACACAAACAAGCATATACCCCAAATCGAGGCAGTACAAAGGCGAGCAGCAAGGTTCACCCTCCAGTAGATATCGTTGTATGGCCAGTGTCTCGGCCATGATTCAACATCTGAAATGGGAGAGCCTGGAGAGGAGAAGAAATGCTGCAAGCCTCCACCTCATGTACAAGATCCAACACAACACGGTAGCCATCAATGCACACCATTACACAGCACCCATGATTGCCAGCAACACACGACAGTATCACTAAAAGAACTTGCTGGCTATCTCTCTCTCTCTCTTGTATCCTTCCTCCGCTCAGGTCGGAGATCGTCGGCACTGTGAGTCTGCCGAAGTTACATAAATGACTTTCTATAGGACGTCCCGCACTCAGCTCTACCGGAGTTCATTTTTCCCTCGGACAGTAACTGCGTGGAATGCACTTTCGAAGATCACCCTTGACGCTACTTCACTGGAGGGCTTCAAGGGAGCGCTTCCACCCAGCATCTAGACCAAGAACTACATTTTTACTTGCACAACCTTTTAAATGCACCAACAAGCATGCACTGCAAATAAGCACCTAAGTTGATTCATCAGCACTACATCCTGACTTATGGATCCTGCTGAGTATCGTCGTAGAAGTAGAAGTATTGTGTTCGTTCTTGGCATTTGAGCTCATCAAAACTAACAAAAGTGTTAAAATTTCTTTACAAACTCAAACCCAAAGGATAAAAATGATGATGATGAAGATGATGATAATGATGAGGATGATGAAAATAATAATATTAATAATAATAATATCAACAATGATGTCTCTACAATAATTAATTACAAACATGACATTTATAAACATTAAACAAAAAATTGGCATTCTAGATCTCTAGGACTTTATCTTAAAACTGTCTATACATCTACTTAGTGCAATACATATCCTTAGATTGCCCCTTGTACATGTACGAGCATTGATCCCCATTTTTTTTCTTCTGCTGCTCCATGCATGATGCGTCACCCGGGCCCCCTCCCCCTTTCCCCCTCTTTCTCTCTCTCTCTCTCTCTCTCTAAAATCAAGCGTAGGCTATTACTATTAGGCTAAGCTGGTTGCTGACGGTTTCTTTCAAATTATCTAATTGCATTACTCTTTCCGTAAAATGCAACGATATTATGTTCCTTGACAGGATCAGGAACAGTCGAAGCAAGCGCTCAGCCTCAGGCCCATGCGCCAGGTTAGCTCAAGTCCTAACGATACATATTTTACCGTGAGTGGGACTGGCGTCGAATATGCACAGCCTTTTAATTTTGTTATATCTTACCTCCACCGGCCCCTGTAACAAGAGCAACGCGACCGTCGAATCGTAGTTCCTCCCCCATTTTCATATAACTCCTACTGTGGTCTAATGGAACATAAGCGTAACAGTACAGATCAATTTGAGAAAATAATTAGATCCAAGTTGAGATTAGATAAGAAGTCTCGACCATAGTCCAAAAGTAGGCTGTTTCCAGTCGTTTGTTGATATACTTCACATACACTAGCTAGTACGCGCAAGCAAGCATGATTTATCGCAAGGAAACAACCTGAAAAACTAACATGTAAAATGGGGACCTGTAAAATGAGCCCGCTTTGAAGTGATCATCCGGGACGAATATGTACACAGCCGCCCCTCCCATCCTCCAAAATGGAAAATGAAAAGTGGTGTTTTATTTTCATTTATTGATTGGGGGGGGGGGAGAGGAGGGGGGGGGGAATGAAAAAAAAAATGAGACAAAATTTCATTAATTTCCATTGGAACATAGTCATAGACTTACTGCCCGTCACATCTCCAAAATTAGTCTTCATGATTAAACGCACCAAAAGGTGAGATACAAGGCTCCCGACAAGAGGATCCCCATTATCAACCAAAAACTCCGGCAATTAGGTTATATGTTTTCTAGCCAAAATTTGATTGCCCAAAGAGTAGGAAAAACAATAAACCTTGTTCTATTTAGGTGAAATGTAATTAATCAAGCGGACATGTGGAGTGTCTTGAACTGAGATGCAACTCAAGTTCACTGTTCTGCCAAGGTCATAATTATAACCAAGGAATTATATCATTATTTATAATTATATCATCGTTAATTTTTTAAAGGCGAATTAACAAAAATTACGTGCTTCTCATCACCACCCGCACCAATTTTTGGTGCCGCTTCAAAGTGTGTGTGTGTGTGTGTGTGGGGGGGGGGGCAACAACAAAAAGGGCACATACAAAGAGAAATCTCAAAGTGTATATATACAATTTTTGTTAGACATTGGTATTTACCGCTACATTGGAATTATGTTATCAGGGGTGATTGCAACATTTGTTTCTCTTTATATAAGATATTGCTTTTAAAAGCATCATACTTTGCAGTTGGGTGTGATGGTCTGAATGTTCATTTGTGAGCGAGCAAGGCAAATTTTAAAGATTTGTGAGGTCTCAGTGCGAAAAATTACAATCATTAACGGAAGACTGAAAAGACCTTTGATTAGAAACATAAATATATCATCTAATAATGCGAGCGAGCATAGCGATCGAGCTTTGGAGGAAATTGCTCTTAGTCCCGTTAAATTAGGGACATGTTTAATGATGAGAGGAAAAGCAGAACCTTATCAAAAGGGCAGTAAGACACTTCTTTGAAAAGAAAAGGAGCATGTATCAAAGGACAAAGGGTAAGTATCAGATGTGAAAATGGGGCTGAAAAGAGGCACTCAGTCACCAGGGATGAAAAAGAGCACTTATGAAAATGATTGGGGCATTTATAAGAGGTGAAAAGGGGCATTTATGAAAAGGGGATATTTCCCTTATTAGAAAGGGAAATGGGCACGTTTCCTTGTTAATGGAAATGGAAATTATCAGAGGTAAAAAGGGGCACTTATCGCGTCTGAATAGGGGCAATGCCCAAATATGAAAAGGGGCACTTATGAGAATAAAAAAGGGGCACTATAATGGACAGTTTGCAATTGTTGAAAGAAATGGGGCATCGATCAGATTTTAATAGGGGCATTTAACGGAGGTGGGGGGGGGAAGGGGGCTATGAAAAGGGGGAAGGGGCTCTTATTAAAACGAAGGAGAAAAAACGAATTTTAAATAAACGGGGCACTTATCAAAGATGAAAAAGGGTATTTATGAAAAGGGAAAGGGATACCTATAAGAAGGAAAAAGCACTTATCAGGAGGGCAAGGGGAACTTGTCAAAGTAAAACGAGCATCTCTTAGATTTGAATAGGGTCCATTATCGAAGGTGAAGGGAGCACTCATCTGAAGTGAAAAGGAGTAACTTCTCGTACCTGAAAAGGATTATTTACCAGAGATGAAAGGGGTCTCTTATGAGAATGAAAATGGACACTTTTCTAAATGTAGGTGAAAATGGGCATTTATGAGAAAGGGAAGGAGCTCTTTTTTTTAATGGAGGCTTTTATTCTAAGGAAAAGGGGAATTTATTAAAAAGGAAAAGGGGCACATGTGGAAATAAAAAGTGCGCTTCTCTGAATTAATAAGTGGTAGTTATTAAAAGGGGATGAGGCACTTCTTACAAAGGGAGAGGGGTTCTTGTCTAAGCAAAATGTGCACCTTGTCAGATTTGAATAGGGCATTTATCAAAAGTGAAAAGGGAACTTCTTGTACCCAAAAGGGGCACTTACTAGAGATTAAAAAGAGCACTTATGAGAATGGAAAATGGACACTTATTGCAAAGGAAAATGAAAACTTGTCTCGAGATAAGGGGCACGTGTTAAAAATAAAAATGGCACTTATGAAAAGGGAAAGGGGTACTTTTCCGATGTAAAAGGGGCACTTTTGGGTTACTTGAAAAGGTGGGGGGCACTGTGTCCCCCTGCCCCCGAGAGGGTCGTCTCTGTGAGTCAGCATTACAACCGAGGGCATTTTGACCTTGTAATAGTCAGTCATAGACGTGTGTGCTTGTAAAATGTAATTGTGCTTAAAATGTTTGTACACTTTGTTTAGAAAAAGAAAAGAGCTGGGGTCTAACGTTATGAATGCTTTGGAGCTATTTTATTTTATTTATTTGTGCTTTTTCTTATTAAAAAAAAAGGGGGAAACATCCACACCCTATATACGAGGGAATAGTTATATGAACAGTAAATCCAAAATAGCCAGTACCTTATTATGCATGTCATCAACTATATTGAAGAAATGAAAGCGGGGGCCGGGGCGCTTACAACATATTTCAGGCTCAAATTCATTGGCAATTTTCCAATTTTCCTTTATTGTTATAATTAAAGACGTTCAGGAAAACAATTACTGTAAATTCTTATGGATATTATATTGCCATTAAATGAAAATCTGACATTCACTGTATCTATTTAGAATTATGTTGGCTATGAAGGAGGGGAAGATTAAATAGTACTGGGTAGAGGAAATAAGTTTGAGAAGATGAATAACAACTTATGAGCAGAGTTGCACCCAAGTTGTTCTGTGAACAGCGGATAATATTGTTTTTTGTTGTTGTTGAATGTTTAGACCTTAATTTCTATTATATTCTATTTTCTGCCGCGATTTATTGTATTGCCTGTTAACACGTGGTTATTGCTGGTGTAATTTAAAAAAGCCTCATCAATTATTGCTCAGCCGAGAGGCGGGGAATGGGGGAATAGAGCTAGAGGAAAAGCGTGGAGCCTCTGGAGTAAGGGAGAGAGAGAGAGAGAGAGAGAGAGAGAGAGAGAGAGAGAGAGAGAGAGGGGGGGGGGGGAGAAAAGGGGGGGGGGGGAGAGGAGAATTACAAAATAATTAACCGAAGTGTTACTGGCTCTAAAAAAAAACAATCAAACATTTTTTGGAAATCCTATGGCATTCGCCCTTTTTTAGAACAACTTGACCCCTAAAGTATGGACAGGGTCGGACTGGACCATGGCAATTTGTATGGGCGAAGATCCGATGAGTGGTCCGTGAGGACGCTTTAGACAAGGAGCAGGAGCGGTTCAGACTTGGGGTTATAAAATTATAAATTAATATTTGTTTTAAAGTAACACTTCGCTTTCCATAAATTTATACGCGCGCGTACGCGTCCGTTTTCTCCTTCCTGCATATTACATGTACAATCATGGTTAACAATACAAGCCTGTCGTGCACTACGCGCGGATTCCTAATTGGATTTTATAGAGCGCTAGTTGAGTAGAAGAAGCCGCCGAGGCAGCTCACAATATTACCGCGGCATTATATCGTACACGTACGCTCCATATAATGTAAACATAGGACCGTAGACAAGTTTACACGAGTGATCATAGTGAAGGAAGTAAACCACTTATTCAGGATGATGTTCCAGGCCAGGATCTCGTCTGTAGACTAAAGACGACTTAAGTTATCTGTTGAAACAAAGTCATGCTTGGATTAATTCAAGAGAAGAAGATAAAATTGGAAGACGCTAGCTACCGCCGGTAACGTCTCGTAACAACATTTTTTAAACACGAAAGTCAACTCTTGATGACAGGTGCATGCATGCACGCAGGTGAGTACGCTCTGATTATATTTATAATAAATGAAACCAGAAGCATTCTCGTGATTACCATACACTTGTCTAGCTACATTGGTAGTCTACATGCAATATATATGTATCTTCACATTTTGAAGAAGTCCAACATAGGCTAAGGCTTTATTTGCAATTTACTGTCATGAATATTGACAGCACAGTTAGGATTCGTGAAAGTGAGAATGGAGGTATGAAAATGAAGAGAAAGAGGAATGATTGATGGAGAAGAAGTTGCATGCATCTAGATGTTCATTGTTATCAGTTCATGACCTTCAAACATGAAATAACCTAAAGTAAGTAAGAAGATGAAGAGGAGGAGAACTAGAAGGAGGACATGGATGATGGAGGAGGAGGAAGAAGAAGAAGAAGAAGAAGAAGAAGAAGAAGAAGAAGGAGGAGGAGAAGGAGAAGAAGAGGAGGAGAACTAGAAGGAGGACATGGAGGAAGAAGGAGAAGGAGAAGAAGAAGAAGAAGAAGAAGAAGAAGAAGAAGAGGAAAAGTAGAAGAAAAGGAAAAGTAGAATAACAACAAACAAGATTGAAGAATGTCTGACCATGACTGAATCCACTCCTACAAACAATTGCATATGGTCGTAAATATTCATAAATGAATGATACATGCCAATCAAAAGTCAAAACTAAAACAACAGGTCTAAATGACTAACCATAACGGTATGGATATCATTGTCATACACAATTTTTCGCTACAGACTCTTCACACACATCCTGCACATGTACAGTACATAAACAAGTGGGAGACAAATATTTACAATTTTTTGTTGAAATTATTAATTTTAAAGAGATGCTCAAAAAATCACACTGTTACTGTAAATAACTGTAATAATTGAGTTCTGTAATTTCAAGCCAATTCTATGAATCCTTTTATGAAAGTCAAAGTTTCCCACTGAATAACTTGTGGCTTGTCCAATATTGATATATAAACGGGTGTTTTTAAAATAAATTTATCACCTTTTTGAAGAATATAGTGTCTTTTACAATGTTTACATGTATGTGCGATACCGACATTACAGACCACATGACACATGTGAGATTTTAGAATGTCCGATCATGGTGTGAGCCTATTCATGAGGTACATTGTATGTACATGTAGCCCTACTAGAGCTCAGATCAGGCCAAACATTAGCAGAAATGGAAAAATGTAATGCCACTTTATCTACAAATGTATAGTCATACAGTTTCCTCAGTACTTGTGGTGTATGGTATGGGACACCAAATGCCCCTTGCCCCTTTCCAAATTGTGTTATACAGTATGCCAATTTAATTTATCTTGTGTTCCTGTAATATTTCATCCTTTCTGTCCTTTTTTCTACAGTTTCCAGGCTTCAAGAATCTACCACTTGCCAGGGAATTCTAAAGAGAAATTTGCAATTTTTTGGACAATAAAGTGAGGGGAAAGAACAAACAACAAATTGTTTACATTTTGAAAGTGAAACAGAGCCATGGCAGGAGTCATGAGTCACTTTAAGAAGAACAAAGGACCTAACATGGTAGGTCAAAGGTCAAATGAAGAACTGTGGACGAGGACAGGAACATTTATCAACAAACCAACAAGAGGATGGTTACATATTGAAGAAGAACTCAAGGACCATGGAGGAGTGTGTTATGGTGTGAGGGTAAGTAACAATCATATTGAGTTACAGTGTAGATATTAATAAGCAAGTATATTTTTGCATATACATGTACTAAACATCTGGATTATTCGTACTCCTTGTATTTATTTTCATAGCTCAAGAACGAAAGGTGGACTGGTTGAATTACAAGGGTCTTTGTTGAATAATTTTAGCTTTAGTATGTATGCCACATTCTCCCCCCAAATTTTTTTGGGGAAAATTCATTTTTTTCTTCACATACAGTAGGCCTACAATACAATGTTCTTTAAAAAGTACAAGACTTGGTTTAAGGTTGTTAATAACTTTAATTACCGGTATGCATATTGCTGCAATCTAGGAAGGAGTGAATTATTACTATTTTTTGGCTTTAAGTTTCATATAGGGGGAAGAACCCATCACTCCTTCAGTCAATTAAATTTGTATTACAGATCAGATCAGTCTTGACTATGTTTTTTTGTGAGACTACAATTAAAGCAATGGCCAAAGGATCTTATACTTGACGAAACTCAAAGATTTACTGATTTATTGGAAACGCATTCTCCTTGTAACCAGGCTATACTTCAGTGGACTATAGCCAATTTTAGCCACCATTATACGAGGCTTACGAGCCATACATGTTAAAAGCCCACTGTATGTACTGTACATGTGCACATGTCTATTTCTAGATTGAAGAGTTATCTCACATTTTTGATTTCTTGTACATGTACTTCTCATCCAACTTTGTTAATAAATTTGACCAATTGATAATTTTCTCAGATTTGTGTGTGCTTTTATTCAGAGCAACAACTGTCAAAAGTGTTATTTCCATTTCACATATATTCAAAGGGTTATTTTACTGACCTCGTACACATGTACATGACTAATTGATCACACTTTTACCTATAAATACTTATTTTATAATGGGTTTACACACATTTACCATTAATATCATCAGGAGTAGATACTTAATAGTATTATTACACACAGCTAGACCATTGATGTCATTCAATAATGTAGGCTACTAGGCTTACATTATAATTGATGTTCATGTACATTTACAAATGCTCCCATACGTGTATTAGATCATGTTGGGATGCCAGACGATGCATACTGAGCATGAAAATCTCATTTAGTCGGCTGAAGATGGATGCCGAGAGGCCTTTTGAGATGTAGTGATTGTAATGGAAGGTGTCAGATTTTTGTAATGATATTTAATAATGTAGGCTACTCGGCTTACATTTTAATTGATGTACATACCGTACACATTCACATGTAAACGCTCTCATGTGTTATCATGTTGGGATGCCAGACTAAACAGACTGACCATGAAAATCTCATTTGGTCGGCTGAAGATGGATGCTGAGCAGAGAGGCCCTTTGAGATGCAGGTCTCTCTCTGTCTCTCTTGGTCTCTCTCTCTCTCGGTAAAGCCACCTTTCCAGTGTGCATGCATGGCAGGAAGGAAGTAGCACGTGGGGCTCACAATTGCGGAGGTGTTAAATTGTGACCCTAATTGCAGTGCCCGTAGCTTAATACATGTACGTAAACATGTGATCATGTACATGTACATGTACTGTAGGTACATGTAGGGTGTAGCTTTGATTAAAATGGGTTTTTTTCTTCTGCAATCTGTTTTCATGAAATTCATTAACATCTTGCTTGATGTACACATGCAGTTAAAATGTACACGTAACAGTACATTGTAGCTTACTTTACAATTACACACACATTTTTGTTTTCTCTCTCTCTCTCTCACTCTTTTCATCAGCAAATCTTATTGAGGAAAAAAAATGTTTTGTGGCAATTTAAGATTAAAATCTTTAGGTAATTTTATATGAACATCATTGTACGTACATGTATACAATGTTAGTACTGAACATTCCGCTGTCATACATGTACATAATAAGTTTTGGGATAAATAAACCTTTGCCCAGCAGTATTACCCTTTGGAGCCACACACAACTTTCACTCTCAAGTACTACTACATGTACTACTGCTATTACTACTACTTCTGCTTCTCCTTCTCATTCTACTACTACACTACTTCTACTACTACTACTACTACTACATGTACTACTACATGTACTACTACTATTACTACTACTACTACTGCACTACTTCTACTACTGTTACTAATACTACTACATGTTCTACATGGACTTACATGTACTTAATATTACTACTATTTAAACTTCTATTATTTTTGATAATAATATTAGTGCCTTTTCCATTGGATACAAAGCACTTTTACATGTACCTGTAGATGTTAGAATTTTACCAAACAGTAAAATATCAGTAAATATTATACCCTAGGTAGTTCTGAACTTTTAAAGTATACATGCAGCCTATTGTAGAATGTGCTCCTGTATGGAAGCTACAGGTGCATTGTACAATGTAGAAATGGAATACAGTAAAGCATGACTTGCCAGCAGCCAGTGGGCGAGAAGCAGACAGCATGATGATGATGGGGTTGTGACAGATCAGTTCTCCTCACCACAACCCTGACCTCTGAAACTACCAAAGAAAAACAAAGTTCTCCCCACTTGTTTCAGACAGTGCAGACTTGAACCCCAGCATGAGACGCTTCAACTGTTCAAAACACAATGAACACTGTGAGCAACCATTTTGAGAGCAAAGTACATTGTATATGCTGTGTACATACATTGTACATGTACACTGGTTCCTGAAATAAGAACTGTGTATTTATGTCCCAAATATATCCCTTTTTGGTGTGCAGGGGAGGTCTGTTTTAAACTGGGTCAAACTATGAACTTATTAAAGTCCATGGCCAACTTATACATGTGTGGTGTACATGTACACCTGTACACGTATGTATTTGAGACCAGAGTTGGTGCATCATATTGTGCTGATCAAAGGTCCCTATCAACAATATATATCATCCATATGCTTGTCTACTTAGGCCTACTTGTAGCTGTTGATTCAGTCATGACAAAAGGCTGATTATATTTTAATAGTGTAATGGTAGATCTCACCATAGAAATAATGCATAAACTCTGCTCATATTAACAATGGGAAGAGTTTGAATAATAGTATAGCAAGTTACACACTACAATACAAAGCAATGTATGTACTAAAAGAGTCTCAAGATAAAACAAGGAGGGTAACCTGTAATTTGTAGTCCCTAAACTTGGTCAATAAAAGAGCATGAAAACTGAAATGTGACAGTTTCTTGGGGAAATTATGATTAAATTTATTTTATAAAAAAAAACTTAAATACTGGTCTGATATGCTGTAGGGCTTGACATTGGCAGGTTGCCAGGGACACATTGCTGATCAAATTCTTACTAATTCTTTTGAACTTTTTAAATTAAAGGCATTCTGGTGTTGTCTTGATACGCTTTTATTTTGTCAGGGAAAAGAAATTCCCATTTGGAGCCCTGTCAGTGTTTTTTAAAATCTAATTTTATTCTTATCTTGTATGGGGGAGGGGGTGGGGGGGGGGGGGAAGAAAAATTGTCTGCCCCCAATGTATTGTTTTAAATCACTAGTATCAAGTTATTACAATCTTTCAAACTGGAGAATGATAGGTTAAATGAACTAAAAGGTTTTGATAATAAAAAAAATTATAATTTCTAAATTCAATCAAAACATCTGTGCTTATAGGCAATATATTGTAGGCCTAATGTAGAGCTTCTCTTATTCACTTCAACATGTAGTCATGTATGCCTACATTTTATCGCTGTCATGGTTTCTTTCATTGCAGCCTTTTGTAGGAAATGATAGTACTGTAAAGGGGCTTTCACACCGGGCATTGCGTAGAGTTGCGTAGAGTTGCGTAGAGTTGCGTAGCGACTACGCCGATCGTACGCAACCCTACGCCGATCGTACGCAACCCTACGCAACTGTACGCGGAGGGACGAAAATGGGTACGCGAGATGAACGCAAAAAAATAAACATGTTTATATTTTTTCGCGTACCTTCGGCGTAGACTTTTTACGCAGAAACTACGCAACTGTACGCCAAGCCTACGCAACTGTACGCCAAGCCTACGCAACTGTACGCCAAGTCTACGCAACTGTACGCCAAGCCTACGCAACTGTACGCCAAGCCTACACAACAATACGCTACCCTACGCCAGTCCGACGAAGCATTAAAAACGTATACAGATTTTTTGTTGTATATACCTGGATGTAAACTTGGCAGGTATTGATCATTATTTTGAAGGGAAATGCTATTTTTGTTTACATGTGTGCGTTCTCACATTTATTCTGTTCATGAAGAAAAAGTGTTTCTTTGACTTTATGTTGTATTCTTGCTTGTAATTCTGTTTGTACTACTACAAGGATTTTCAGACTGACATGTTTTGCTTGTTATGGTTTATTCAATTTGTGATGTTGACATCTCAGGCTGTTGATATAATAAACAGAGATAAGACTCACAAACTGATGCCTCATGCGAAATGTTATTATGTTTTGTGGAAATCTGTATGTATTTGTGTCGGTTTGTTTGCTTGTGTGTACGTTTATGGCCCTGTTTGTATGTTTGTAAAATAATTTTGTTTAATTGAAATGAGCAAAGAAATAATTTTGTCTCACTCTGTTAGTGAGACTGAGTGAGTGTGTATGTCAGAAGTAATAAATGACTAACATTTATATCATTACATTGTCACATGCATATACGCTACGGACAAAGGACAACAGCTATCGTCTTCAAACTTTCAGGAAACTGTTATGGAATGATATTTACAAATGAGTGAAAAAAAGGGATATGGTCAACAAATATCAGACTTCTGTCCACATTTATTCACAAATCAAAATAAGCGCTCTTTTGTTGGCGTTTTGAGGTATCGAATCACATCACGTGACCTTGCAATGTACATCAACAGAAAGTTCATTTATTACCCTTGTGAATGAGTATAATAATGTAGTACATCCACAAAAATGTCTGCATTTTGGGGAAAATAATTTCTTGAACGAATTAACATTACTGCAAAATAGCCTCAGCAGTTGTTAATACCTTTTAAAAAATTGAAAATATAACGGTCAAAACTGTGTACCAAATGCCACTTTTGGCAACCCTACGCCAGGCCTACGCAAGCGTACGTAACCCTACGCCAGGCCTACGCAAGCGTACGTAACCCTACGCCAATTGCCTACGCCGTAGGTACGCGGTGCCTACGCACAGGGTACGTAACTATACGCAAGCCTACGCAAAACCTACGCAGGGACTACGCCGAAGCATCAATTTATTCATGAGTACGCAGCTTCACTTCGGCGTAGTCGGTACGCAGCACTACGCAACTCTACGCAGATCCGGTGTGAAAGGGGCTTAAGTCTGTGGGCAAACATTGAGAATTTGAGATGCAAGCCTCTCATCTCCTCTCCCATTAGTCCTTAATCAAAAGATGATTTCTAAATGGACCCGTCTGGGCATCTCAGATGGGGAAAATTGATCAACCCAAGATTTTCAGGATATGTGCATTTTCTTTTCTCATTATTCCGCTCCATACACGTACAGGTACAATGTACAATGTACATGTACTTGTATGCAACTGATTAAGTACTGGGAAATTGTACCGGTAGTTCATTCTCAGAAAGCTTCTAACATAAAATATTTGTACATTGTACCCGATTGTTCGGTTCATGTTTCATGAATGGGCGGTATGGCGGCTAGATAAGGCCGTTGTGATTCATCAAGTAGTTTGGTTTCAATTTGTCTTGTTAATGTGAATTGGTTTAAAAAGGCAAGCCATTTTACAAATTTATGAATGAAAATCCAATCTGTACTGAAAATTGTATGAATGGGTATGGGAGTAACATTCTACATTGTACATGTACTGTACAAACAGCCTTCATGATCATGTACATTGTACTACTGTAGAGTAGCAGGAGTTTCAATTTTACATTCAGTGAACCACATTGTGTAAGGACACAATTCTTGCAAACTGTTTTTTTGTTATATACCACTGTTCAAATTAAAGTATAATTTGAAATGAACAAGTTACATACTTGTTGTACCCAATAAATGAGACACTTTATTTAATTCTTCACACATTTGTAGCAACAGCTTTTCTCTTTTATAGTTTATTCTCCACATCTTGTAGAACATACTGTACATGTATTGTACATGTACATACATGTACATTTTACAATATTATCCTGCATGTACAATGTGTACATGTATGTTACTGTGTAAAAAGCAAATTGTTTTGCATTTTTTATTTCTCCCAGCAGGTTCATATCTTCATTTCATGAATAAAACCACAATGTCATATGTCTAATACATAATTCTCTGTCTTTTTTAGCAGAATGAAAGCAATGAAAAATATTAATTCTCTCTCTCTCTCTATCTCTCTTTCAGTATGTTGGCTGTGTGGAAGTGAAGCAATCAATGAGGACATTACCCTTTGAGATGAGAGGACAAGTCACAAAGTAAGTTCTATCTTCTGCTTGTAAACATCATGTTTATTGGAGGAATAGGTTGTTGGTCTGTTGTTGCACAAAAGTTTCATTTGTAAAGCAAATTCGAATAATCATATCCTATCATTTGAGCTCTGTTTCCCTCCATCATTCCCAAAATATGCAACACATCTTTAATAGTAAATATGTCTGTTGTAGTCCGGATGTTTTGTGATAACAAGATCCAAATGTTTGAGACTTGAATATTGATATTCAGCAAAATTTTCATATATACATAATATATTTTAAAGTAAAGTGTTATCTTCTCAATGAATCAATGTTGATATTACTCACCTATTTCATATCTTTTCCTAGAAGGGGCAAGACATTACAAGCACTTGATGAGTGCTAATAACAAAATATTAAATACAGTATCTCAGTTATACCATCCTTCTCTAATTCATACCTTCAAAAATTGTGAGGGAATTATTTTCATGAAGGTACCTGTACTTGAAATTCATCTCATATTTTATAGGTCCACATTTACAATAGGACCACACAACGAATGCATGTTTTTGTGTATCTCCCTGTAATAAGGTAGAATTGTCGTTTGCAGGTGGGAGACATGACAGTGATAAACAGTGAGGTGAAAGTCAACTGATAAGTTTGTACACGCAGTATACTTACAGTATGTGATATGTACGTGTCTATGGCTATCAGATTAAGAAATGAATAATTTGAATGACTTCCCTTTAATAATCACCTTGCCAATATTCCATATTATCTGTACCACATCAGTGACACAAATGCAAACAGATCATGTTATGTAGTCACAACAAAACATATCTAGTGCCAGAAAACAGATGTGAATTTGTATAGCGGAAAGAAGGTTATACATGTATATGAAGAATTCCACAACACAAGAGATGTAATTTAGAAATAAATATATATTATTAAAGTTACAAAATGAACCTTATGTGTTGTTGGGATGTTGCATTTTAAGTACAGCTAGGTCATCTCTTCCTTTCTAAAATTTTACTAAGCTTTTGCTCCGGACCTACACCTGTATTTTCCTCCTACTGACTGTTAAATCGGGTCTATAATGTACATGTAGATCTATAGAAAAATAAAAAGAAAATATATATATTTTTTTTTCTTTTACAAAGCGAGGTACATGTAGACTTTTTAGTGTATACATGTAGTTCCATGGTTCTCTGTTTGAGTATTGCGCTGTGTAATACAATAAGAGAGGATAATCAACTGTACGTGCGTATGAAGCAAGGTCAAGATGGATCCCATCCGGTGGTCATATTAGAGCATGAAAATCACACCTGCCTATACATAGAAACCCAGACAGCATGGAGTCTCCGTGGTAACCCAGCGAGAAGAAATTCTCTAGTTGTGTTCCCACTGGCTCTCTCGATGACAAACGTAGAGTTCTGAGTGATAATGTACAAGATGTCTCTATGTGACAGGGGCAGTTTTGCCTTCTGAAACTACTGGAAACACCCCCTTAGGTTAAGTACCGGTACATATAAAGTACCTCCTGATTTCTTTACAGGTATTTTTTGCCCAGTAGGAACACTTTTTCCTTTAATTTTTTTGGGAAAAGAGCCACAAATACTGTTTGGAGAGTTGCTTGCAGTTTGTATGGGATGTGTTCCCATTTAGCTCTCAGCCCCTAACTGTGGACTTGATGAGTGTGAGAAAATTATTCAACCTTTTTTTTATTTCAAAAGAAGATTCCCGGTGTTAAAAGCCTGTCCTTGTCAATCTTGCAGCTGTATTCTTGGTGCATGACTGAATGTCCATACCCCATGTTGTGGCATTTTTCAAGTTAATTTCCAAATCTTTTCCGCGAAAATTCAACATCTGGTAGATTTCCTATTCCAGTTCTTGGAATTTTCTTAGATAGTCTCAAGACATTCTTGACCCATTTCTTTCATTAAAAACTGTAAGCCAGGTTATTACAAATTAATTTAGTACCGGTAGTTCTAATATCTGGTATCAGTTTCATATTGCTTTTGACTTTTTAATTGCTTTTTGACTTTTTTAATTGCTATCTTTTTTTAAAGGAGAATTGTTGATTTCTTTTTATATTCAGTTTGTGTATATGATTTCAAATCATTTATTTGAATTAGCATTGATTATATACAAACTCTGCATTAAAAGAATCTACTGAACAGAAACAATAATATGCTTATAATATTAGATTGTGTAGTTGTACTTTTGTATAGGCCTATCTAAAGGCCTTCAGGAAGATATTATATAACTCAGTTTTCACTATGGTGTACTTGAAAAGGCAAGATGTATGCCCTAATGCTTTACAGCTTTGCCAATAATGCAAATAATGATATTCTGATCTCAAATTGAAAGAAGCCCCGGAAAGTGCATTTACATGTACTTTATGGAAGGTTGATTCTTGATATTAAGTCTCTAAATTTCACACTCGTACAGACATTTCCATTCACTTTGTCAGACTCGCTCGTGATTACCAGAATGACATTATGTGTATCCCTGTCAATCCGTTCCTTCCACATCGCAGGCTGTAAGCATGTTCTATCCTTCAAGGATGTGACATATCACATGCCAGTGAACTAACGCCGGATGTAACTCTGGGTATCTTACCTTATCCTACGAGCGCACTTGAATTAATAGGCTTACTGGGAATAAACTCTCTGCAGTGAAGTCAAGGAAGGGCAGGGTACATCGAGGAAGACAACCATGCTCACTAGTTCTAACCTAGTGAAAACAAAAACAAAATCCTCTCATACAGTAGTCAAAATTGCTTTACCGGGTATGTATTATTTGCATTATGTTTAGACCTACATTTATATGAAACATGTACCAGCATGTACACTGTTTGTACAAAAGTATGTAAAGCAGGGGGGGGGGGGGGGGATGTTAGCATAGTATTCAAACCCCATTGTTTTCATAAATTGTCTGTCTTGATGACAGGCTGGAAATAAATATGTTTGTTTGTTTGGGGAGGGGGGGGGGGGAGGGGTCTTTTCTTCTTCTTTTTTTTCTTTGAAGGGAAATTGCATTAGCCTTTTCCTAGTTCTTTCTTGATAAGAATACTTTTAGAAATCATTTTTTGTAAAAGCTAGACAATTCCTGAAACAAAATTTTGTATTAGTTCCATCGAGACCCCTTTTTTGTTGCTATTGCATACAGGGAAAATGATTTACTTGTGTATGTACATGTACAATGTACATGCATCAGATGCATGTACATTGTAGTTTGCAAAAGCATTCTTATAATGAAATACTGGTACTGAATAATCCCTTGTACAGTTTAACACTAGAGTTTGCCTTCTGAATACCCTCCCCAATCTTTCACTAATTGCTTGGCTTTGCTGCCTGTGCTATGTGCACTTTAATTTAGTCTGGGGGAGCTGGGGAAGTGAAAAGGAAATAAGATTATTCCTAAATCGATTTAATTTGATGAACGTGCTGTGTAGAAACGAGAGAGCTCCGGAATGTATTTTGAAAAGTATAGGCTCTAGAATGACTACCGGTAGATACATGCAGACTTACTAACATTTAGAATTTGTTGTGATCTCTTTCTTCTTGAAAATTAGTCTTGTCCATGTGGGTGTAGAATGAAATGTCCTCATTTATAGATAAAATATCCTCATCAAGGCAATCTCTCAAAAAAATAAAAACATTTTTGAAGTTCAAAAAAATTAAATCTACATTACATGAATGACTGTAGGATCATAGGATGAATTAAGAATCCATTACTTTTTGCTTGAGTTTAAGAACGTGCACTATACATGTATGAGTTTTAATTGAATTTCGTAGATTTAAATAGAAAATTAGAAATTCCTCAAATATTGAGACTGGTTGTCCGGTCCGACAACCTCCGCTAATGGCTTAAGTGCTAGAATTTTGCTTTTTAATTGGCTTTTGCACTTGCTTCTGCACTTGCTTCTGCATACAATGTAGGGTGTACATGTGACACATGAGCACCTTATCTTGTTTGTGGCAGGATCGTGAACGTACATGTACCTGTACTATTGTTTGTTGAAAGATTCAATTATACGCTCAGGAAAACAAGCAATTGTGGTTTCTCCGAGCCAGTTATTTGATGAGGAAGGGATGAGTATCTGTCTAATGAATAGGCACTTGTAAATTGCAAAGAAAAGAAATAAGTGAATTTCTCAACAGTCTGTGCGAGGATTGCAGTCTACGATGAACTGAGCACTATTAATATTGGGTTCTTTACATAGCGCTCATGTCTGTCATACTTGACACTCCTGGCGCTCCCGATTATTACCAATTACAAATACACCCTGTATGCATACTACTGTAGGAAGGAGTCTGCAAATATTGGATTCTATAAGACTAAGACCTGTATTCTACTAATTTTAAACCCTATGCTTGGCATCAATTTGTGTTCAATAATTCGGTCAATAATTGGGTTTAAGAAAGGAAGTTAGTCTGGGGTGTAAATTTTACTTTGTTAAACATGATTTTAGATCAGAGACTGGGTTTAAACTGAATTAGTAGAACTGTAGAGTACGGACCTAATTTATGTTTTGGCTTGATCCATATCACATGATCAAAAGACTGGTCTGCAGGTTTTAAATGAACATATTATGTACACGTACATTTCTGTTTAATTGATTGATTCTGAAAAAACTGGCTTGTGAAATTGAGAAAATCTTCAGCAGTTGTTGGTGATAAACAATCCTAAAAAATAAATAACAAATAAATCGTCGCTGTTTTCACGAAGTGATGGTAGTGAAAAAAATTGCATTCACTTTGCGTGACGATTTTCCTCACTACCGTCACTTCGTGAAAACAAGGACGAAATGTACCACCTGTAAATATTCATAAACTTGTATATACATGTATGTAATACTGATATGCAGGTAAATATATGACAAAGAGAACTGGGGCAGCGTTTCACCCCCCCACCCCCCCCCCCCCCCCCCCAAAAAAAAAAAAAAAAAAAAAACAGAGAAAAAACAGAGAAAAAACAAAAACTGACAAACAAACAAAACATGTATATAAGTTAGAGTAATGCCTTGTGCCTGTGACTTCTAAAATTGCTGATTTTTTATTGTAAGACTGTGCCTATTACCATGTTATTCTTCTTGTTGTTGTTTTATGTCTTTACAGAGAAGCTATCTTCAGAATATGTGACGCAGCAGGATTCAAGTATACAAGAAAGAAAAAGGTAGGATCAAGAAAGATTTATTTTATTCTTTAATGTACATGTAGGCTTTATTCTTTATTAATACTTCAAGTACAGTCCACTAAAGGTAATCTTGAGTTTTCATGGAAAACAAATTCTCACAGAATCATAGAATTAGAGTTATATTGCATGGCCAATTAAATATCTGTTGAACTATTGTGGTATGAGTTACATGTTGTAGTGTAGCAAGGAGAGATTAAGGAAGGTGAGGAGAGATTTACATGTAGGCCTATTAATGTCCGATGATCGTCAAGTTGATACACTGACTGTATACAATTATTTCGTATGTACATGTACTGTACATGATTGATGTATCAATCAGTGCACTAATTTCATGGAAACTAAACAGTTAAATACACCTGTAAAACAGTAATTAATTCAATTGCTTTGTCTTTAGAAAGCAATTGATTGTTTTGAAATGCTTATATTATTTTATCAAGTGCTTAGCGAAAGTGAAACTATCACATACTTGACTGTGAGAGCGTAAGATAGTATGTCTTCCAGGCCAGTATGATTGATCTTTTATCATAAAACATGTTACATGTAGTTATTACAATTGTAGGCTTATTTTTTGTTTGTGTAACGCTGTAGTGAACTTGAATCAATTAAAATAATAATAATAAACATAAATTAGTCTGTCTGAGACCACCTTGAGGATATATTGACCATGTTGGCCAAATATAGATTTGATGACTGTGTATTGTACTTGTGCTGACCTCTGACGGAGACTACAGTACATGTACATGCAGAAAGTTTGCAGGGTTTATGGCAAGCTACGTGTTATCTCAAATAATAGCATGCAGAAGGCTTCCTGCTAGGATAGGCAGACCAGCATCAAATTCCTTTCATACCTGTCACTCCATGATGGTTTTGCTTTCTGGGTAGTGACTAAAACTTACTGTACCACTTTAGATGTTTAAAGGTACTGTTTATAGTTTAAAGGTACATGTACACTGTACTGTTAATGTTTAGACTTAAAGGTATTCAGTGAAACTTCGCATTGTGCAGAATGAACAGGTGTAGCTTAAATTGATACTTGGGAGTTGGGGGAACAAACAAACAAGGGAAATTTCAACCTAAGTTCATTATTATTGTTGGAAAGGAGAAATTCTAAATGTAAAGTGCTTAGAAATATATGAAGTTATTAAAAAGTATTAAACAAATGTAGCAATTGTATTAAAAAAAGGTCGCTCTCACAAAATCTCATATTCAGTTGTAAAGTACAAAAGAGCCCCTCTGACTCCAAGTTATGAGAAAGTAAGAAAATGATTAAAAACAAAAAATGTGCAGTATAATTTGTATAGGCAATGTTAGAGTTTGCATGGATGATCCAAGGGTGTCATACTCCTCTCTGACGGGCAAAGTTGAGAGCTTGGGTTAGTTTCTATCTGCGACCATTTTAAGCGGTGGTGTGTATCACGATAGCCTCACTGGGACTAATGAATGAAACTTGATATTAATAGCAGACTGACTTTATCCCTGCAAACCGTCTCCTGCTTAGCATCTGCCACTGAATGGCAGTTTTGAGTATGAATTTGTGGAATTTGATATTCTGAAAGTTTGAACTTTTGTTCAATTGTAGTGCTGTGTATACTGTACCTATTAAAAAGAATGGAAGCTGGACAAAAGCCAGATGGTGCTGACTTATTATTAATTTCCTTTTAAATTGTTGGACTCTTTAATTTTAGTCACAATTAACAAAAATTAAAAAGAAAACAAGAAATGTGTTATAACCTCATAAAGAACCATCTGAGAATCAGACTTCAGATTTTAAATACATGTAAGACACTACTTGGTGTGGGGGTGATATGGCACAGCTTGTATATGAGACAAGGTTTTTTTTTTTTTAGGGGGAGGGGGGTGTCCTCCTAGAACCCTACTTGGAAATGGATCCTGCTGTTATATATTCTTGTACAGTCCATTCAACTCGTACCCTACAATAGTACCCACTGACCAAGAAGTAAATTATGTGATACAGGGTCTTCATTACAGGAGCTTTTAATAGTTAGATGCATCAGTACATTGAACATGTATATTACAAAAATGTAGTAGTCTTGATTTAGACCTACAAATTGTTGTCAGACTGCATGTGCATGTTCTCTCAAGATCTTGTAAAGGTCTGGTGCTACCCCAGCAGTGATTAATCCTCTATAAACCACATTTACCATCTCCATTATGAGCTGACAAACTTACTGATGTACATGTTCACTCATGTATTGCTTGAATGACAAAGTGAAGGTCATTGTCAAACAGACCCTGCTGTTCCCATGGCAACAAACAAAAATATATATCCTTTCCCTACCTAGCTACTGGATCGAGGTACGCACTGTCTGTCATAATGTACTAGATTCAGGAAGCTTGGAAATGCACAAGTTTTCATCTACATTGAAAGTTTGGGCACTTTTTCATAGCTTATAATTCTCTATATAATTCTTCTTTTGGCTCTTGAATTTTCTCAAGTTTTAAAGCTTCATCAATACTACATGTAGATGAAATACCTGTAAATGGATGAATGTCATTTGTCTTATGGGACACATTGCATGGAAATTCCCTAGTAGTTACATGTATAACATTTTTATGAACAATTAAAATGAACACAGATTCTTATCAGATGCCAAATACACTGTCAGAGATGCCAACTCTCCCGATTTTATCGGGAGGCTCCCGATAATTCACCCCAACTCCCGACCTTACGATCGCCATCCTTATACTCCCAATTTTTTTTTTTTTTTTTTTTTTGTAATTATGATTTATTTTTTTTGGCGCTTATCAGTATATACATCTGCGAATTAGATGAGAAATATCGTCTGTTAACTTTAGCATGTAGTAATTGCACTATATTAAAAGACAACTTAAGAGTAGCAAAAGATTGTTTCAGCATATGGATCGCCGTAACCATAATTTATGCCGTAACCAATGCGTGGATATTGACACAGAATCCAAATGGCGGAAAATCAGCAAAAGAAGACCAAGAAATGGTCTCAGAAGTATAAGACCGAATACAGTATCAAGAACCTGTGTATTCGGAAGTCTGAAAGGAATTCATCATGCATTTTGTACAATTTGAATGTTATTTTTTTTTAAAGTGGGAATTATTTAACTAAATACACATGTAAAATGCTGCAAAATAAGGCTCAGATTGCACCAGAGAGCATCTACATGTAGCACCCCAGAGCTTCCAGGGCCCTAAGGCGGGCCTTGCACCCCGGCCGCTTGGGTCGGGCGCTATGCGCACATTATTTGGTGTCGGATACAAATCCTCACTATTTCTATTTTCCAAAAGTTGGCATCTCTGCACTGTAGTGGTGTCCAGAAGGAAAAGGCAAACTATCAAGGAAATGAATTACATTTACTTCTTGTTAAACACGTAGAACAAGGACATGTATGCTCCCTATGATTTCATTCAGTTGTATGTTATATGTAGCACATGATTGAAATAATATTTGTGTACACTGCATTTCAAGGTGATCTATTTCTGATTACAATACAATCCGCGGTCGTTGAACATTTGTGTACTTGTGCCACAGCAGTTATTTCCAGTGCCCCACTTCCTCTTTCAGTGTTTTCACTCCATTCCAAACCAATTGTCTATTAGACCTGTCCTCATCAGCTCTATTCTGCCAAATAACCTGCTATTTTTACTATCCCGATCGCAAATTAGCCAGTTAATTTGGGTCTTCATCAGCCTGCAGTTGCAATTAGCGGGATATTTGGTCTAGAAAATATCCTGAGAAATATTGGTCTTGTTTCCAAAATATCCCGCTATTTGGGAAATAGCGGGCTAATTTGCGCCCGTCCAAGCTAGTTTGTGATAAGCGTATCGGTCTGGTGAAGACACAATTTCGAGCTTCGGGATAAAATCAGGAGTCTGAAAATAGCGGGTTATTTGGGAAACTCGAGCTGATGAGAACAGGCCTATTGGGTACAATGTGCATGTACATGTAAGGCTTTTGTTTTGCATAAAGCTATTTTGTCAAGGCATTGATCTTGCTACCCACTCCCTACCCAGGAGAGCAATGGGGACCTGGTACACCTGTACATGTAGAATAGGATGCTGCTACAGTAGCCCTTAATTGTGAATGAATGTGTCTACACTTAATTGAATGGAGACGGTGTCAACATTGTGTGTGTGTGTGTGTGTGGGGGGGGGATTCAAGGAGCAGGATAAGGATTTTCTGTAGCTCATTCGATACAAGGGTATTCCGATATTATCCCTTATTGGTACCATTATTTTCATTTTCATATACCGTTATAAGGGTTCAAATAGATAAACACTTGTTAAAATGTAAGTGTCCAGTCCTGTATTTGAAATGTTTGATACCAAAAACATGTACACATGTACAGTAGTCATTAAAGTTGCATCTTATTTTCATTATTCACCTTAAAACACGCAAATTCTGCATTTCTAATATGACTTTCTCCCATCTTTTCTCTCTTTCCAGGCAAGCAAGACAATCTGCAAGATTATAGGAGAGAACCCCAACATTCTATTTGGAGGCGCTAATGTCAATCTCACAATATCTACAGCCAGCATTAACATCAGAATAAAAGAAACTGGAAAGGTAAATTGCTAATTACGCTGAACATATTTGTCATGCTACATTTGTACCTGTGCAAATGTGCTTTGTGCTTTTCGGTGAATGTGCTTTTCATTAATTTTGTTATAGAAGTTTGTTTATATTCAGCTTGTCCATATGCTGCTTGATGAATACATCAGAATAATAAATATAAACAAATTCTTCTCATAATGCAATTAGTCTCTTCTGTATTAAGACGATTGCAGAGACTTTCAAAAACCAACCAAAGGCAATTTCAGTAGCCTTGTCCATCGCCCACATAAAGATGACAATCACATAAATATACCCTGTATGGGTGGTAACCATGATTTCTGTAGACAATGCAATTTGGTATAGAAATCAACCTCTAATTCTTGGAAGTCATTGCGATCGTGTTTTCATCAAATGTTATTGAGGCAATGATACTTGATGCAATACACAAGTAGGTATCTACACAAAAGATTAATGTGAATTACGTGGTGATAATTTTCTAAGCATTTAATTTGATTTGAAGTAATGCACATATTGTTATTCTATTATTTCTATTGTCTCCATGTATCTTTCAAAACATTCATGTACCATGTAAATGAAGTTTTCTTATAAATGCAAATACAAACAAATACAAACGCTTTTTATTTCAAGAACCAGTTCATTAATTCTATTCCAACTCATGTATTTTGCAACTGCCCTACACGTACCTTATGAATGCACACACCCACTGTAAGTCTAATTCATTTGCAAGATGTACCATTGATGTAATGAGAAGTCAGTTGCTTATTGGAGAGTCATTGGAAGGAGAGATAATGACATCCACAGATGTGTTTATAATGATGTAAATTGAGTTCCGAGATAGATGGATGACAGTCGTCTCAATTACAAAACATCGCTGTAGTTTCATTTCCAAGTTTATGGTGAAGCCTCGTTCATACATAAGGTGCTATTAACCACCATTACCATTGTGGAAAAATGAGAGCTGTTCACACATGATGTGAATGGGAAGTGGGGAGAAAATCAGTAGCTTTACTGTGAATAACTACATTGTCTGCTGAGTGTCAGAAGGGCATTAACTAATAGCACTTTATATGGAGTTACATGTAACACCTTTCTGACTCTTCAGCAGAAGAAATGTTCATGTAAGGTTCAAACTTTGATACATGAACATGTCATGTATGCACATGTCTGTCTAGGTGTAAATGAGCTGCAGAAATTCAAGGTGCCCTTAAATTATTAATATTATCATTATTATTATTATTATTATTATTTTTTTTTTTTTTTTTCGGGGGGTTTCTTGTGCCATATGTGGACAGGGCATAATGGATGTGTATTAAACTCCTCTGGGAATGAAATAGCCCTTACCTTGACCAGTGAATTAGACCTTATCCCATCTTGACCCTAGTCAACTTGACCCCCTTACATATGTACAGGTAGGCTACAGTATTTATCACAACTTGTTATTTCATATGATCGTCCATTATACGCCTGTACCCTAGATTTACAGATGTAAATGTAGTTGTAAACTTGTAACATTGGTACTGATCATGAGCAGAAATAATCTGCTTCTCTGATTTTTCTGCTTTCTTTTAAAGTAGTTTACTATTCAGGTTGGATTTCCCTTTAAACCTGATAAATTGCCCTATACTGTATGCCCTGTAAAACTCTTGAATATTTTTATGGGGGAGCGGTGGGTAGAACTGAAGATTCTATTGATTTTAGGGAAACAGTGTAAATCATATATATTGTATTGTAAGAGGAATTTGAAGTGGAGAACAAAGTGCACTTCATTTTTATTTTCATTTTCATTTTCATTTTCCTGTTTTTATGGTGCACTGCAATCATTGTGCTATCTTTATTCAGAGATATCCTGATCATTGGTGTGTGATCTCCAGTTCAATACAGTTGTGATTAACTCTGGTTTCAGTGCAAATAAACGAGTTCAAGGGCATTTCTAGATCAAAATTTAAAACCCCTTGTCAGAGATATATAGTAAGAAATTCAATATTCTAGATGGATATGTCACAAATGCCCATATTGTATCAGAATTCAAACCTGATCCTAGATTCAGGCTTTAGGCTTTTGTTCAAATTGGGTTGAAAAAATATAGATCTAAGTCTTCATTAACTGTTTTAAAACTGATCTCAGACACAGGGTCAGGTTTAACTGAGTTTAAAACATGAACTTGAAAGAAAGTGTACCAACATTGTAAAGTTTCAGAATTTATCAATCAAAGTCAATAAATGTATTTACACTGTATTTGTCCAACATACATTCAGCAAGGATATTTTTTCCACTCATACATGTATGTAAAATAAAGGCTCAGACGCAGTTTACCTAGAACAGAAATAAGATACAAAACATGGATGCATCTTGGTGATGACATGTACGTGATATTGATTTTTGTTCGGTTATGCCGTGTTCATCTCCTTAAATTACGTGGTTTTACTGTATTCATGCATATTCATAAATAATTGTAAAAAACCACAATACACATATCTACTGTGCACAGTTTCATAAAGGTAGTGCTCTATTATTTTCCTCTTGTCTTTTTATGTAACGTTTTGAAGAAAAGTGTTACAACATTGTAGAATTTTAGAAGTTATTTACTACAGCTGCAGCATGTACTGTACCTCTCATACCCCCCCCCCCACACTTTTCATACCTGTACATGTATGTCTAATTATTTTCTTTTTTGCCTTTTTGTAAATCTTTTTGTCTTTCAGCCAATAGCCAACCATCAGATGCAGGGCATCTCGTTTGCATCAGGTGGTGATGCTGTAAGTACTTAAACCTTATTAACTTCCTTCATTGTACCTGACATGTTTCTTGGACATTAATGTGACATGGCAGCACAGTCATATTGGTTTCATAGCCAACTTACATTGTACATGTACAGTACTTGACGTTTAATCATCATCCTTTATAAGAATAGCAATCAATGTCATTATGTACAGTATGTATGCAATACAAAAAAAATCACTTTAATTTGTATGGGCAGGCTCATTGGGAAGATCTGCTATATAGAAACTATTAGATTATAGTAGACTGAAACTATTGGATAAGAAGAGTAGACTGAAACTACATGTACCTGACAAAAATGTACTTAGAATCTGGTGTAGTGCAGGTAATTAAAACGTAATTAACTTAATTATACTTTCTTGTAAGACAACATTACTGAAAAAGTAAGAGTTGACACAAGAAGATTTCTGTCTCTTATCTTCTAAACTACAGGTGCATAGTTTTTCTTATATTTCTCAAGGTACCATATGTTATAACCAAAGCCCAAACAAGTCATTTTAAACTCTTATGCTCATCGGAAGCGTACTACTACTCATCCTTCCCTTTAAATCTGAAAACATGAGCAATTACCATTAAACCAGTAAACCGTTTTGATATATGCATAAACCCTGGGCTCTGTCTTGGATATGACCCAAGTCTTTCACTCGATCAGGGAGGAATTTAACACACGTGTTACCACAAGAGGGACTTCAAGGTGTTAGAATGGCAACTGATTAATAAGCCTACATATCTTTACGGGCTTCATAAACAAGTTGCTGGCAATGCTCATGTTACATACAGTGACACGTTGCTCCATGCAAGAAGTTACTAGCTCTTGCTCCATGTACTGTGTTACTGAATTATATGCATGCTACCCTCGTAAATCTGAATGTGGCTTGAAAGGAATGATGCATTTTGATACTTTGAACTACATCATTATACATGCAGACCACATAATTATATTTGAATAGTTTCTTGTGACCTTAGACTAGTAATGAATGTAATGAAACATGTTATGATTGTCAGTCTTAAAGATTTGTTCCTTGTATTTTCAACAGCCTTAGAATAGAAGTCAAAGAAGTAAGAAAAAGAAGTTTCATGAGAATTTTGATTTGATATGATGCAGAAGATTTTAATTTGTATGTCAAAGATTATTTTGATCAATATAAATTAAATGACATTTTTGATTACCAAAGATATTGGATTTTAAAACAAATATTCAAACTTCATAACATAATAATATAGTCATGTACTGTAGTTCCTTTAAACTTTGCAAGAATGAAAGTACGTTGAATCAGCGCCAATTAAGTACTTGATCAATATTCAATAGTGATAGTCCCTAGTATGAGAACCATATCCCTAATAATGTGAATATGAGTGGACCAAGGTTATATATTAAGTGCCAATGTCGTTAATTTCTCTTAAATTATCATTTGGAAAGACATCTAGGAGTAGAACAGGACATCCTGTTATAGGATAGCGTTGTTATCTTCCTGTCCAGAGGGTACACAGAATACTACATACCAGACTCAGAAAGAGAGTAATTACATGTTGTTGTCTGGTGTACTTTCTCAATCCTTCCTGTTCAAACTCTGATTTATGGCATGGGTCTTATTTTACAAAAAAACAAGGAAATATGCCCATTAGGAGGTCTTTTTACAATACATATTTGATTTCTTTATACAATTTTCCTTCACTTTGAGGGCTTCATTTCCCTCGTAATACCTTTTCCGTATTTTTCCTTGTATATTTTATTTTCAATGCCTCTGGTATATTATACATGTACATCTTGATATTTTGATGTCTTACATCTATTTTTCTTGAATGTACTGTAACATCCTGCCATACATGTATTTGTTTCTTCTCAAATTATCATGTTGTATGTCTTGCCTTCATTTGATCCTTATTCATTTGTCCTCTTTGTATTCTTTCTTATCACTTTATTCATCAAATAATTTTAAGGATGAAGTAGGGTGCTTTTCAGAGTGTTTGAGGTGGCTTTTCTCCACACCTGGAAGCATCAATATGCCCATGTGCACAAAGCCCTCCAGTGATTGTACAGTCATCAAGAAACCAGTAGCAGTTGTTCTTTATTCATCAAAAGAGAGATTTCCTGCTCATATTAATAGATCATCCCTCCATTTTTAAAGTCATTAAGATTTTTGACACTGTTTGGTCAGAAAGAAGGTGGGATTTAGGAGGGTGTTCATTTTTTTGTAAAGATTTCCTGCTTGTATTTAAGATCATCCCTCCATTTTTTAAAGTCATAATATCTTTGACACTGTTTGGTCAGAAAGAAGGTGGGGTTTAGGAGGGTGTTTCATTTTTTTGTAAAGATTTCCTGCTTGTATTTAGATCATCCCTCCATTTTTTAAAGTCATTACAAAAATATTTGACACTGTTGGTCAGAAAGAAGGTGGGGTTTAGGAGGGTGTTACATAATTACATTGGTCATGTCTTGTAAGGAGGGAAAGAGATAACAAAAAGTTCTAAACAAAGATCAGTGGATATTAGTCTATAATTGGCTTCAGGAAAATACATCTGCAGAGGACCTGAAGGGCATTAATTCATATCCTTAATGCCCTAATGACTCTCATCAGATAACACGAATGTGTGATATTGATTGAATACATACTGTCCTATGACTTTGAATCATGGTTGCAATTGAGGAAGGACACACTTTACATACCTACATGTACATTTGCATGTGCCTTTAAAAACTGGATCATTTCTGCTTTTCCCCAGTTAGATTTTTACATTGATTTTGTAATAAATGGATTATGATGAGGTGAAGTGCTATCCAAACAATGGCATAGTGCACATTCTGTAATTGAGGATGCATTTCTGTATGTACACCACAACCCACCTTTGGCACTAGCTCCCAATCAAATGTAAATATGTATCATTTTAATTGCCTGAAAAGTGTTAAGTCAATGCCAATCAGTTTGCAGGTATAGGATACGCCTCTAAATCACTCCCATTTGTATGATTGTCTATAGCTGACAAACTGGATCATGAAATGCTAGAGCGCCGTAATGGCAGCACAGCTAAAGCCGGGATAATAATCTCCATGTTTGGAAGCGCTTTGTGATTGTAATAAGCGCTATATAAAAACTGAGTATTATTATTATTATGTCTGCTCGTCCCCAGTTAGATTTTGACATTGATTTTGTAATAAAAAGATTATGTGGTGATGTGAAGTGCTATCCAAACAATTGCACAGTGTACCTTCTGTAATTGAGGATGCATTGTCTATGTTCTATAGTGAATCACCACCCACCTTTGTTTAGCACTCCCAATCAAATGTAAATATTTATCATTTTAATTGCCTGGAAAGTGTAATGTCAATGCCAATCAGTTACTGTTACAGGATACACCACAAAACCACTCCCATTAAATTTGCTATGATTGTCTTTAATAAGCTGTTGAATATGCTTTAATAGTGAAAGACATCTTTTCCATCCCAGGCCAAGCCTGTGGGCGTGCATGTAGCATTTAATGGGTGAAAGCCACAGGGAAATTGAAATTTTGCCTTGTTTTCTCCTTGATTCATTTACAATCCTTTATATTGCAGTATCGTAGTCGGTAAATGGCACAATGATAAATATGCCCAATTAACCTAATTTACAATGTGATTATTTTATTTTTACTGTATCCTCTGTATCTTCCTCTCCTCTTCATTTGACAGGAGACTCAGAACTATGTGGCGTACGTGGCAAAGGACCCCGTTAATGGAAGAGGTAAGACTGTTAACTGTTCAGACAATAGGGAACTCAGTGTTATAGTGCTCTGGTTCCTACCAGAGGCTGTTTGTCAGAGACTAAGTCACTCTGAGAGTATCGCACTCTATTGCGGTAGTCCAGATCGGTTTCACCTATCTCACCTATCTGTCTAATTATAGAAAATGTAAATAGAAACCGGGTTACATAAGCAGCATCGGAGCATGAGGATACACGTGTATTAATCATAGTCTAAGATTGACTTTGATTACTTGACCTACACCAAATGGGATCGAGTCATGCTTTGTAACAGTCTCCCTCATTAACCTTCATGCCACATTTTACCTGACCTGAATCTTATGAAGATTGGGAATGAGTAATGTTTGTTCATAAGATTTTCTTTCATTATACCCGTAAATCCTGCCCCTTCATAATAAGTAGGCCTTGTCCTGAAGTACATTTGTTTTGTAGGCCTTGTTCTGAAGTAGGCACATGTAATTACAATTGTATCTGAGCAAGAGGTATGACTCACTCTCATTCTGATTTGTAAACAGAACAGTTTAATGATGGTTATAGTAATATTATTCTAATCAATAAGGGCTTTCTACAAAAGTGAGATAGATTTGATTACAACTTTTAAACATTCATACATTCATATTTGTCGTTCAATTTCATTATTAAAAATCACTAGTCTGCTTCTCTGATTTTATTCCTGTTTTCTTTTAAAACACCAATACAGATAGTTGGCTCTTAAGGTTAGATTTTCCTTTGAAATATTTGCTACTGTAGCAAGTGAAATTAATAAGCGAATAATATTAATTATAACCATCATTAAAGATAAAGTTGAGTTCTGGTAAAAAAAAGAAAATTTAATTCTCACAGAATCAAACAAAACTTACACTGAATTTGCTGAACAATTTCGGTAAAAAATGTATACTGGCTGAGTAATGAGCATAGAAATATAAGGAAATCAAGGTTGGTAGCCCCGACACCGTTTGTGTAGTCCCATATACATCTTTCTGTGTACAGTGCTTGTTACTTTACCAAGACGTGGCCAAATTTATTATGATTTTGACGACTCCAGAACCTTGCAGTACACACCAATACTTACATGCTACATGATCAACTTTTTTCTTTCACAATGCAATTGCATGACCAGAACTCAGCTTTATCTTTAAACAGTATTAATACTGAGAGAGTTACCCTGTTTAAATAAAACAAATAAATAAAATAAATGAATAAATAACTCTTGGACTTTTTGCTGATGTTTTGCTACCCATAAGTCCATAACTCTTTTATTATTTCCTCACCGACGAAGTCGGAGTAACGCTGCCGTCCGTCCTTCCTTACGTGCATCCGTCCGTAACAAATTTGGTTTCCGATGGATAACTTCAATAATGTTTGACAGATTTTAATGAAATTTGATATGAAGGGACATGGTATAAAAACACAGCCTAAGTTCAATTTCCGAGTATGTAGGTCAAAGGTCATAGCTCATTAAATATGCAAATCTGGTTTCCAATCCATAACTTTAGTATTGTTGACAGATTTTAAAGAAATTAGACATGAAGGTTCATAGTATCAAAACACAGCCTAAGTTCAATTTTGGAGTACGTAGGTCAAAGGTCATAGCTCATTAAATATGCAAATCTGGTTTCCATTTGATAACTTAAGTAATGTTTGATGAATTTAATGAAAAATGTAATATGATGATACAATACATGTACAGACTAAGTTCGATTTCTGAGTATGTAGGTCAAAGTTGAAAGGTCATAGCTCATTAAATATGCAAAAACACATAATGATATATGTGAAAATGTGGTTAACTTCCTTGCCTAGTAATATAATAGTATAGTCCAATGGAGGTAACTTGTTCTGACGTATATAGGCCATTTGTACCCTGCGAGGGGATGCTACGCTTTGCGTTGACTTCTTTGGCGTGACTTACATGTAGCTTCATTTAAACTTTATGAGTACCTTTAAGATTCTAGTGTGATTAGTCAGAGAGTGCTGCTTGACATGTGCTCACCAGGCCCAGCAGATGTACCTGTCTAGCTGCCGACCGTCGCAACATGACAGAACCCTCCAGAAGGATAGTATGATTCATGGCTCCAGGCAGGTGACCCTCTTCTCTGTATCATTACCATTGTCATCTGAAAGCTAATACTTCCTGTCTTCAGGCACCCTTGTTGTAACATCACTCAAGTGCGAGGAGGAGAGATGGGGTGCGTTTATCTCCCATTTTTTTGCCTAGAATCAGCGTTTTCAAACGTCTTTCAGGCAAATTTTTAAGGTGATAAACGCAAAGCCTTTTTCAAACTTCTTTAATGTGACATAGAGCCAGAATCACGTTTCTGAGAGATGATAAACGCAAAGGTGTTTTGAACCCCACATACAAATCGGACCTTCCCAGGCTAATTTCCCCATTCGGAGAAATAGCACACACAATGTGCTGTGTCATGTTGACCTCCGAGAAACTGTCTGCTTCCGAGGTCAAACGGCTCAAAGCAGCTGCGCAGAGACAAGGCCTTTATTTTGAATCGTAAAGAGATGATAAACGCGACATCCCGCAAATCACGTTCATGTAGTGGGGTTCGATTTAGAAATGCTGATTGTGAGTGGCAAGTCACGATAAACGCACCCATGGATCAGAATATCAAGAAATGGAAGGAAGGGCAATCCGAATAATATTTAGAAATGGCCAGTGGCGTTCATACCACATGTCCTGATTGTGGTAGAGGGAAGGGGGAGGCAATGCATTCATTGTATATATACATGTACATGTATATACAAACCCTTAGAATTTATGATATACAGTAGTTTTATTTTTTCTGTATGGTGTTACTTTTAGGCTAAGTATTACAAGTAGGTTTCTATTGGTGATAAGCAAGTCATTTTTAGAATGAAATGGTTGAGGTGAGAGATTATGAAGAGAAAAAAGTATTGAGTGAACCAGTAGAAATCATTGCTAGAGGAAATTGAAATTTAAGATGTACATTTAGAAAGAAATAGAGAAAAAATGACAGTCAAAGTTGGAAACATGCCATACATACAACCCTGTACCGTAGTCAAAACAGAGATGCCAAAATAACATTGGAATTGCCACTTGAAATATATTCCTCATTGATAAGAGAGAGTTTCTCCTGACAGCTTTCTTGATCTCTGAAGCTTTTTATAGTCTATCATGTCTTTCTTACAGTAATGGTAAAGAGAACAGTTTCCTCTAGGAAAAAATTGTATGAGAATTCAGACTGTTTATAGATTGTAAGTGTGGACATTGACCATTCAAAATGAAAATTTCTCTTTAGAAAACCTGATGTGGACAAATGTAGAAACTGTTTAGGATGATCTGTTTACTCCTGCTTCATCCAATACTGTGGTGTAACAGAGATGATGCTTGGGAAAAGATTGACGCACATGAGCTGGGCTATATGTATGAATACAGGAAGAGTAAAGCCAAAGGATAAAAGATAGATGTAGATTAGGGGGAAATGGAGAGAAGAGGAGGAGAGAGAAAAAGGAGAGAGTTGGAGGAGAGAGATGGATGAGAGAGATAAAGGAGAGAGTTGGAGGAGAGAGATTGAGGAGAGAGATGGAGGGGAGAGAGATGGTCGTGTTGATCAAGAAGATCGGTGAAGGTGAAGAGTGGGTGAGAACAAGGATAGACTAGTATAGATAACGAGATGAGTGGCTTCATCTCATGAAATGTGATACATTGATGTCCTAGGGTGTCCTTACCTTGGTGAGCAGTCGTCCAGTGTGGGCGAGAATTTGGATGATTAGTAGGATAATGATATCCTATGGCATTGAGGAGAGAAGAATGGTATCAACTTCCCCTGAAGATGATCATTGTATACATCTTGTAGTAAAGGATGCCATCTTCATAATTTGAGAGAATGTAATAGGCTAGAAGGAATAAGCAAGGGGGCGGGAGGGAGGGAGAGAGAGAGAGAGAAAGAGAGTGAGGGGGAAGAGGGGGAGGGGGGGGGGAGGAAGAGGGGGAGGGGGGGGGGGAGGGGGATAGAGGGAATATGAAAGAACAACCTTTATCTCAGAGCAAGAATTTTGTTTAGCTTGTATGCAAGAATAATATCCAATTCTGCTGAAGTTTTAAACAAGTTCTTACAATTTACAAGTTACTGCTAATATGTGTATGAAATTTAGAAGAAATGTAAACATGTTGTTTCTGAACAATCCTCAGAATCTGGTTACTATCTTTTTATCCCTTTGCACAATCACTCTGCAGTAATTAATGTCATATCTCATTTCGAAACATGCATCCAGCTTATTAATAATCATTCCCCAGAGCTGTATCATATATCTGGAAATATAAGTGGTAGAAATTCCTGGGATACCTGACTGTCTCTTCATTGAGTTTCACTTCATTGTGATGGATTAAACATGTACCCTGGTCCCACACACATATACCAGATACATGTATAAACATCGTCCAATACTTTTCTTTGAAGTTTTTATAATTCTTCTATTTTAGCTTTAATTCACTTTCATAAATGCAAATGCTGCCGCAAAGCATGATGTCTAGTTTGGAAGAGGCAGTATCACATTTTGTTTTGAGGGTTTCAACCTCCAATACAATACTGGCTTCGCTGCTATTTTTGAGTTTTCAACTTTATAATAAATACTGTGTAATATAGAATACAAATGCCCTGTCAGATACCCTGGATTTGTTATTGCAGTATGTGAGAAGCCTATTGTACACATAATATTGTTACCAGATAAATATTAAAGGGAATGCAATAACAATTCAAATTCATATCTCTTTCTTCCAGCATTATAAGATCACATCTATCTATTTGAAAGAAACAAAAATATCAGTAGGATTCATGTTTGATATGGAGATAATTTTGTTAAATTCATGCCATGCTGGATATATGGATACAAGTGTTATCCGATTACAATATGAATTTAAATCCAGATTGACATATACATATATACATTGCACTGGAGTTAGATCCTTTCCTGCTCATTTTTTCTGTACCACTTTTTGTGATTCTTGTCCATTCTGTCACTATTTGAAAGGAAGGATTTAATGAGGAAAAAAGGTACATTTATGTATGCCTGACTCTTTCCCAAATCACTTTTTCCTGGTAAAATGACCAAAATCATGAAATGATGTGGTTTCTGTGGTAGGCCGTTTTTGCATACTCGGTTGCTTATGAATGGGACTAACGGTAGGCAATGACCTCTATATGGTCTAATACATATAGAAATAGAACACATGATGTGTATCAGTTGCTATATGAGTGGTTGTTGTGGTTTCATGGCTATAGCCCCAGTCTCCCTGGGAAAATGAGAATGGACTTGATTCACATGGTTTGGTTTTGTTATGGTTGAGGAAAATGGGAAGTGTTAGTGCCCTGTCCTTCACTTCACACTCAGTAAAATTTAATCATAATTTGACAGATTTATGTCAAACTTTTAAAAGGTAAACATATTAGACCAATCATAAATGTTTTTTTCTCTCTGAACCTCTGCTCTTTAAATTCTCTTTCTTACTTTCTAAAGGTAATCTTGAGTTCTGGAACCGATGGAAAATTACAATTTCCCATTCAAATAAAAGTTACACTTAGATGCTCAATACTGCAGATATATTTGTTATCTATTTTGATAGACAAAAAATTAAAATTTGTATCTGCAATATAAACCTTCTAACGATTTTGTGGGGATGGTTCCCACTATGATTTACCCAAATGCAGTTCATTTACTTCTGAACCTAGGGATAAATACAGGGACTACCTTGTAATTCCTAGAGGCAATGTAAAGTAGGAATCATTAAAACCTTGTGACAAGGATTTTACATTTTCATGGTCATGGTGTCTCTATTAAAGATAATCACTATCACTTGTCATCTTGAGATTGAAAACCTAGGAGAAAGAAATTAGTTCGGAGATTGGTGCCCTTTATTAGTATATGAGTCTTTGTAATTATTACGAATCCCTACAATCACATGGTCTTTCTATAGATGGAATGTAGATCATTGCAATTGTAATGAAACTGGATTGGTGGATAAAGTGACTTATTAGCATAAGTCTGCCCCTTAATTGGATATTAGTTTAGATAGGAACTCCTACAACCTCATGGTCACTAGCTGTCTTGTCATGATACCAATGAAATTAAAATCAGCATCGTAATACATGTAATGAGAGTGGACTGAGTGAGAATGGGACTAATTGGCAGTACCTCCCAATGTGAAGAAACGGATGTCCCTGATGAGGCTCTCAAGTAGTTCATGTCTATGAGAGAGAGAGAAAGAGAGAGAGAGAGGGAGAGGGGAGAGGGGAGAGGGGAGAGGGGAGAGGGGAGAGGGGAGAGGGAGGAGGAGGAGGAGGAGGAGGAGGAGGAGGAGGAGGAGGAGGAGGAGGAGGAGGAGGAGGAGGAGGAGGAGGAGGAGGAGGAGGAGGAGGAGGAGGAGGAGGAGGAGGAGGAGGAGGAGGAGGAGGAGGAGGAGGAGGAGGAGGAGGAGGAGGAGGAGGAGGAGGAGGAGGAGGAGGAGGAGGAGATGGAGAAAGTAATGATTGGGGGGGTGGGAGGAGGACCACAAGAAGGATATGTTGAACAGAAAGGAGAAGGATAATAAGAAGAAGACAAAGGAGGAGGAGGAGATAATGGAGAAAGTAATGATAGGGAAGAAGAAGAATTATTAATGTACTTGTATCGTGAGATGGGTTACAAAATTGATGTATCAGTCACAATTCACTTCCGTATAAAGTGAAACATATTACGACAATAATATGACACATGGTGACACTGCCTCTATGGTGACATTGGAAGGACGCATTCAAAAAACACATCAAGATCGTGATTCCTTACATTGTCCATTTATTGTCAAATTTCTTTTCTTTAAATGTAACCTTTGAAGACATACAGTAACAGGGGCATCAGAAAGTGGGTCAAATTGTGTGGGATGCAATGAAAAGTTTGAAAGTGAAAGAGAGAGCTAGCTTTATCCTGTTGGGACATGGGAGTGAGGCATCGTCATGTTTCCATGGCAATGCCATAGTTTTGAACTTGGGGAAAACAAGGAAGTTTTAAACAATGTTCCACTAACAATGATGGGGGTTCATACACAGGTGTTCATACAGCACTAAAGCAATGACTGCTCGAGGTTGTAAACTAGTATAAGCTGAGCAAACAGACCATGCAACACCAAGCTGGTGAAACCTCAAAAGGTATGTCTTCATCAGCTCTAAACTCCATCTCTCGAGCTTAGAGCGAGTCTTCGGACTGGTGAAGACGCACCAGAAAAATAGCGGGAGATTTTGCGAACTAGTCCAAGATATCTTGGGATGATTTCCCAAGCAAATACCCTGCTATTTGCACCTTCACCTGCCAAATAGCCCGCTATTTTATGATCAGGCTAATATCCAGGATCAGAAATAGCGGGCTATTTGGCAATCTAGAGCTGATGTTAACTGTGTCTGCACAGCATGTAACTTCAAGTGAGGACCTCAGCTGCTCGTAGTGTTCGTGCTTCCCGTGAGATTGCTTCTGGTTGGAAACTTTGAGTACGCTTTTGAAACCAAGAGTGTTTCACACTGGTCCTGATCAGATTACAAGATAACCATGAGCTGACATTAAAAAATATGGTCTAGCTATGTCATGTGAACTTACGTGATTATATGGCCTGTCATGTGAACTTATCGTGATGACGTTCTGCTTTGGGGGACTCTTGACAGGCAGCTGGAGGGCATTGGATGGACATGATATACTCATTAGACGAGTGCCTGTCTGGAACACATTATGAATCATTACTCTATTAATAGATCATCCATAAAGGATTCTATCATCCTCTTCATGACCTCACACATAGGTTTAATCTACCTGTAAGCCATTGGCCTATGGCGGACATGTGTCACATGGGAGGACCATATTGGAAGATGATACTGTCTGTTGAGAGCCAGAAGGCTGTTAACCCTGTGTGAAGGTTCAGGGATCAATGCCCTTCTGTCTCTCAACAGATGATGCTATGTTTATTGTCATGCATGTTCGTGTATTGGGAAGAGGAGATTAAAAGCAAATGTGGATGAAGAGCTACTTGTACATACACATACACATTGACCCTCTTTGTAAACATCAAACTTCAATGACATCTAAAGTTTTAACTTTTTTTGATGGAGGACGTCCATCATTTTTTATTCAGATAAATATGCTTTATTGAAACTTCAGTCAATCATCATTCACTTAACAGAACATTTTTTCCCCTTCATATTAAGTATTAACTATTATACAATAATTTTGAATCACACTGCACACATCTCACAGTAGAGTTTTAATATTATTTGCATGCAGTGTGGCAAATATTAATCCAAGGTCATTCAAGGAAGAAATCATTTTGTTGTTCTTATTGTTGTTGGATAGAGTTACATCTAACATTGTTACAGATCATTCATAATGTTTTCCCTCATTTTTGTCTTTTGTTTCTTTCAGCATGCCACGTATTGGAGTGTCTAGCAGGTTTAGCTCAAGATGTCATTACGACGGTGGGTCAAGCGTTTGAGATCAGGTTCAAGGATTACCTTCGCAATCCACCCCAAGTCTTCAGTACACCTGACAGGTAAATTTCCAATCTATTGAATATGCACCAACTACAACATCATGCTGCCCCCTCCCTCCCCATAAAAAAGGTTAATGTTCAAATATTCAAAAATTGTGAGGTAAATAAACCTTTTCGCTTGTAAAGATTGCTTCTCAGTTTGATTTTTACTGCTGTACTACTTTTACTCCATATTCATTTTCATTTGTCATGAACTCTTAATTTGTTCCCATTCACAATACCCAAACTCTACCAAATATGTATAGAGTATCATTTAACCTTATACAGGAATGTGGTTATGTCCCATACATGTATATAGCAAAACTAGATATGTATATGAATGTATTTAACTAATAAGTGTATAGACATAGACAGAGTATGTAGATTTTGACTAAATGAACGGATGATTTGATTTGATTTAACCCTATGACTACTAAATTGTAATACAGAAAGCCTCCCGGTCCCAGGAGTCAATGGGGTAATTTGGATTATTTCTTTCTCTTGTAGAATGGAGGAGCCCTTATTTCATGAGGAGGAGTCAGCTTGGGGAGATGATCCAGATTACTACAATGACATCAGTAAACTCAATGTGAACCTGCCAGACAGAGGGGTCCCGCCTCCACCCTCGGGCCAGTATATGCCTACCAGTCCAACAGTTAGTATCATTACAATCAGTTATTAATGTATGACATCAGTCAACTCAGGGTGATTCTTATAGAGAGAAGAGTCCCGCCTCCACCCTCGGGCCAGTATATGCCTATCAGTCCAACAGTTAGTATCATTACAATCAGTTATTAATGTATGACATCATTCAACTCAGGGTGATTCTTATAGAGAGAAGAGTCCCGCCTCCACCCTCGGGCCAGTATATGCCTACCAGTCCAACAGTTAGTATCATTACAATCAGTTATTAATGTATGACATCAGTCAACTCAGGGTGATTCTTATAGAGAGAAGAGTCCCGCCTCCACCCTCGGGCCAGTATATGCCTACCAGTCCAACAGTTAGTATCATTACAATCAGTTATTAATGTATGACATCAGTCAACTCAGGGTGATTCTTATAGAGAGAAGAGTCCCGCCTCCACCCTCGGGCCAGTATATGCCTACCAGTCCAACAGTTAGTATCATTACAATCAGTTATTAATGTATGACATCAGTCAACTCAGGGTGATTCTTATAGAGAGAAGAGTCCCGCCTCCACCCTAAGGGCCAGTATATGCCTACCAGCCCAATAGTATCATTACAACCAGTTATTAAAGTAAACCTAGGGTGAATCTGTCAGAGAGAGACAAGTCCCTCTGCCACCCTTAGTATCACTGCAGTGGGATAAGTGGTATTGTGTAAATAGCTGTTCTTGGGTTTGAAAATAAGCAGGTTCTTAAGCGCCCTTTAAAAGACAACAATCAACCACTCAGTTATATGGATAAGACTTCAATTATATTCATTACATTTTTCAGCCACATAGAAATCAATGAGTGCCTCTTTCTCCACTCTGAACAGCGCCATCTGTTGGTTGAATTTCACTATCATCGTGTCTAACAGAATAGAATTGCACACACTGTACTTTGTCATTTCTTTTATACCACCTAAATTGAGAATATCTCATTTATATTTCATTTACTTTCATTAGATAGTCTTTCTTGTCATATGTCTTTGGTTTTGGACCTTCTTATCTCTCTTTTCCTACCTCACTTTTTTTGTTATAGTCTGTAAACTCCTGTATTACTTTGCATTTGTATATAAATGGTATTATGAACTAATTATTTCATATTGGGCGATCCATAAACTACAAGCATTGCCTTTAAGTGGATACCCCCATTTTCTCAGAAATTAAGCATTTCTTGTAATAATTATATTATGTGTAAAGTGTATTTGTATAGTTACAAAGAAAAAATGAATTATGTTCATACATTTTTTTTGGTTATAACCTTTTGTAATAATATATGTAATACCTTTGTTTATCTTTCTGTTGGAAATTAAATGAATATTAATTGAATTGAATATTTACTTTTTCTCTGAAAATATTTTTTTCGATACAGCGACATCAGCCTTACACAGAACTTCTTGGGCAGCAGGGATCCGGTGGTTCCTCCCCTGTGGGTCCCCCTCCCGGCTACACCGCTAACCCCCCACCGTACTTTGACAGCAACCATCCTTCAAACAGCAGCCAGGCATCGAGTAACCCCAGAGGTCCGCAGGGCGCCACGCCAGGTCATCAACCCATGACGGGGAGGTTAATTGATATAGATAGTGAGCCCCCTATCTACGGGGCCACAGCCTCTCCCTCTAGGAACAATGGACCCACTGCGCTGGATAACCCTCTCCAAAGATCATGTAAGCAGCAGTAGATTGGTTTTCCAACTTTATTTAATCCTTTTATGTCTTATATATATATAGATATACACCTATATAAAACAGATCATTGTGTTATTTGAGTTATCAGTGTGTGATACATTTTCTTGTATCCCCTATTTCAAATCATTTTGAAGTTTTGTGATTTCTATATTTTAGATTCTTTTGTAATTCTTATAACTCTATACCCCAGCCCCCCAAAAAAACACCACCCTCCCTGGACAACTACTCCTTGACCACTGGACAACTACTCTCCCCCTTACAACTCTACCCCCTCCCTCCACCACCCTCCCCTGGACAACTACTTCTTTAGAAAAAAAACATGGTGATAATTGTCCTTGAATGGTAGTCGAACCAGCATCAAATTCTCAATTTTAGTTTTCCACAACCATCTTAACTTGCAAAGGTTTGGAGGTTGGTAATTATAAATGTCCTTGCTGAATAAATTATGTATACATGTAATAAACTGAAATAAAATGACTGGATCCTCTCCTGCCGATACACTAAAATGTTGACTTGTGATATTATAATTTAGAAATTCTAATACTTTAATTTTTCCTTATCAATTGAGAAGTCTCATGACCAGTCACAAAGCTCAGAATAATCAATGAGAGTTTAGTAAGTTTATAATTGTCTTGTTTAGATATATGGCTCATAATTTAGTGTGACTGATAGCAGTCAAATGGTCCTAGTGACCAATCATGATTTAGGACCTTTGAAATTCATATTTGATGCAATGTTACATTTATCTTACAAGATGGAGTACATGTAATTGATCAACACCAATAGCAAATAAAAAAACGCCAGATTTAGAATTGTTTGTGTACTTAACAAGATGGATGCCATAGCTATTAATCTTGCCAATTCATTGACACACTTTGGCTTACCCAAGCAATTAGGTTCATAGTACCCTTGAGCCCTATCAATCAAAGCAATATCAATAAGCTTTGGTAATAATAGCCTCGCAACCCCCTTATAGCCAGTGGGTAAATTATTGTGAGAAGCTTCTTTGTGTTAGAAAGATGTGCTCTCCCATCAAGTTGAATTACTGCTTGCCTCCTGCACTTTTTACCAAGATTTGTTGATAAATTTATTTGTTATTGCATAACAAGTATAGCCCCACAGAAATATGTTATTTTTGTATCCTTCTGGTGGCTTCACTGTTCAAAATGTCTGAGCTGAACCCTTGAGCTTCCAAATCAATCCCCTCCCCCTTGTATTTTGTGGCATTCGTAAATTAGCTTTTGAATACTTTTGTGGTATGCATGTACCCTGTGGTGATGACAATAAGAGTTTATTATGTTTTTGTTCAAGAGAGAAGATCAGCTCATTGTTTGTCTTTATGTGAATATTTAAATGTCTAGTGCTGTATGTCTTATTCTTCTATGTTGTCCTGTCTATCTCTCCTTTGCTCACTCCTACTACCACCACTCTCTTCATTAGCAAGACATACTAGTTCCTCCTCATCCCATCTAAGTCCCCAACATAGTCCCACCCACAACAACAACATCAAGAAACCATCCCGCAAGGCCAAGCGAAGAACCCCGTCCCTCTATGACAACCCACCCACCAAGGAGGATGTGGAGGCCAAGGTAAAGCAGCTTACACCGGCTGAGAGGAACCAGTACCAGAACATTATAGCCAATCCTGACTGGAAGAAACTGGTTGATTCCGGTTATGACAACCTGAGGATGCTTAACGTCTGGAAGCAGAGCAAGTCGGTGATGCTCCATAAAGGTGGTGACCAAGAAGGGGAATATGCCAATGTTGCTTGTTTCCATGACGATCATGATGATGATGACGATGATGATGAGCATGGCAACCGGAATGATGAGGAGGAGGAAGAAAAGGAGGAGGAGGAGGTTGATGATGCACGTATGCACGCGTCTCTTTTAGCTTACACAATTCTTTTTCTTATTTCATCTTCATCTGCAGATTCTTTATTATGAACTATTTATTATTTCTTCATTATATTTGATCCTTTCATATTTTATTTTCTTTCATTTTAGGGATAGCAGGCAACTATTCCGATGTACTTGATCATGCTCTTAATATTATTCATGTTGTATGTTTTGTATTAATAAAATATTTAAGGATATTTGAAACCATTTTTTAAATGGAGAAAGAATTTTTTAATGAAATTTTAATAGCACTTGCATCGTTACTCATTGCCATTAACGGTGTCAAACATAAACCAGCAAGAGGAACAGGAAACTATTTTGACTATCGGTAAACATTTCAATTGATATAGAAGCAAGGATAAGAATACAAAACATACAATAACAATTTTTTCAGTTCATTTATGTTTCTTCCACCTCATTATCAAATGTGCTATGAGTTCTTTTTAGAATATATGATTTTTAGTGTCCATTTCAAGGAAACAAAAACTATCAGTTTACTAAACACATACAAATTGCACTTTTCAGCATTTTAATTTACTTTTATTGTACGTTTGCATATTCTTTTTCCTATTTGTTTTCTTTGGATTTGATTTTAATCTGAAGCATGGCATGAAACTATCTTGAAGTATTCTTGCATCATGCCATGATCACACCGCACGTTTAATATCAACATTTAAAATCTCTAATTCTAGTGAAAGTGCGTAATGGTTTTGATGTCTTAATACACACACATAGCTGAGGACTCTGGAGGATTCTAACTTTTTGTTGATGGTGCTAGAAATATAAATGCTGCCCTCTCCAGTTCTCCACACATTCTGTTCCATAGCATACAATGTATGAACTGCTTGCATATAATTTTTGCTACAAGGCCTCTATTATTTGGAAGTAGTGTTTCTTATCCCCCTTGGGATTAGTTTAACAAGGACTGAGTTATATATCCTATGTGTCCTACAGGTCACTACAATTCATACTTTTTTCGCAGGGGGGGGGGGGGGGGGGGGTGTTTAAGGAAGGGTAGACAGGGTATAACATGTAAAATGTATCTACATTTAAAGCCTGTCTGTATTTCTAGTAGCTACTTGCGTCCTCCATGATCCCTCTTTTTTATGTTAATTGAGAGCTGATTTGATGAGATAACAACCTTTCAGTGACCTTGCAGGGAGGTCTGATCCCTCCTGGCCAACTAGTGCAGACATGCTTTAAAAGAAAGCAGAAGAGTGTAGATTCAAATCAACTTTTTGTTAACGATAAAGTGTGTGATACTTTGTAATGAAATAAGTAACACAACTCTTAGAAAAGACTGACAATTGAATACTTGAATGAAACAATATTAAACTTGCTTGGTGATTGTTTTCACTTAATGGTAGTCTCACCTTGACCAAATTGAAACATTTAATGTGTGAGAACATCAGTTTACTTGCATATAGCACCAAAATTAGAATTAATCAGTAACTCAAGTCTGTGTAACCGTTAACTGTTAGCAATTTATATGTAAATCTTATCAACCCCCTAGCATTATTGTTATTTAATGCTACAGTTTCCAAACTTTAAACATGCGAGAACATCAATTTACCTGAATGTAGCACCAAAATAGCAATATCTCAGTATTAAACTATTGTCTGTGTAGTATCTCATCAACCCCCTAGCTTTGTTGTTATTTAATGCATTGTTGCTTTGGGTTATAGTTTGATACATCCATCTTCTTTTTAATATAACAATAATAAAAACAGTGCTTACAAAGGGCTCACCACCAAAGTCTTTAGGTGCTATAATGGACAAAATAAACAATTACATATTAAACACAACAAAAAACTACAAATAAACCTACAAATTACAATACATATGAAATATACATCAATGTGAACAGTAAGTTAATCTTCCAAAGCAATTTTGAATAACTGTGTCTTCTTTTAGATAAAACTGAGTGGTCAGCACCGTAGCATTTAAACATATTTTACAGAAATAATATCCATTTTTTCTTTGAATGGCTCATGTTTCTAGATTGCCTCTCTAGCTCTATTAGTAGCAGGCGACAAACTTCATTTTCCTGGCAGGATTCTTAATACAATAAACACCTGTTTGACTCTGGAGGCGTTACCAGGGTTGATATAACAAATATTTAAGTTCAACCAATTTTTACAAATTACTTTAGGCATGTCCTCATCAGCTCAAGATTGCCAAATATCTTGCTATTTCAACTGTACCGATCTCAAATTTTCCAGTTAATTTGCATCTTCATCAGCCATAAGTTGCAATTAGCGGGATATTTGGTCAAGATAATCATCCCAAGATATCTTGGGCTAGTTTGCAAAATATCCTGCTATTTGTCTGTTGCACCTACTATCCAGCCCGTAGACTCGCACTAAGCGCAAACGCAGCGCAAAAAAAAAAGAAGAGCTAATTTCCTGAGGTCGAGTTACAAGTTTCGAGGTTGAGTCTCAAGCTGATGAAGACGCGATTTGTAAATTCAGGATTATTTCACAAATCAGAAATAGCGGGCTATTTGGCAATCTCGAGGTGATGAAGACAGATCTTTTCAGTATAGACAGCTGTGATTACCATCATGGTGTCACTTAACAGTTGGCTGATCAGAACGGCTGATCGCACTACATTGAAATGAGCTTGTTCTATTCTGATCTTCTTTTTTGTTTGCCAGATAAAACGTGACTCAAAATTTCAAGGAATGAAGTGAAAAGGGCTAGTTTATTAATACTTTAGACTGAAAATTATTTCAGGTAGTTGTGAAAATGTTTGAATAAAAAATTGCAGGAGCTTTATTATTTAAGCAATTTCACACCTTATTTCAAGGATGTGAAGTTGTGAGCCACTATATGTAATTAAAGATAGCACATTTTTTGTGATATCCTGTCTCCATACGTCTAGGTCATTATACAACTGTTAATGATCTTTCTGCAAAGCAGCTTCTGGAAGGGTTTTTTTCTTTTTCTGGTGATCTGACTTTTGCTTTAATAGGCAACATGGGCTGTAGGGATAGAGATAGGATTGCCATTTGGTTTAGATTAAGTTCAGGAATAGGATAAGGGTTAGGTATCCATAGCTGAAGTTCGAAATGTTGACAGTGTGGAGCAATTGCTGTGGAGCAGATGTCACAGGTGCATGTGTCTACAACCATTCTTGGAGGTTATCTTTGGCTAGTGTAAACAGTAATATAGCAGGAAATATTAAGGATTAGTCTAATGAAAACACACCCTGTGGATGATGGTGTAAATGTTTAAACGGCATTGTCTCAACAGAGCATTGGTATGGGGAAAACATGTCCCTATTGGTTGCTCTCATCGGAGGTGTTAGATTATAAACATACATTTTTATGTCATTTATGATAGTAGAAAAAGAGCGGGTGAGGTTTTCACAGATCAGAGAATCCATCATAACACCAAGTATACATTACTAGTGACAAATAATTCCTAAAATTCAACACTAAACATGTGGTTTCTTTAAAAGGTAAGGTTCCAAAGCAAATTTTGATTATGATTGTAGTGAAACTGAGAAATGAAGGTGAATATATAGAATTCTTTTCTGAGAAAAGATGGTGAGAATAACAATATTTTCTAAAACTATATACATATATCCAATATTAAGTCCATGTGTTGGCATAAAATGGTGCAAAAAATGATAGGGTAAAGAAGTTTTATGCTTCAAATCCAAGTTCTGTTACCACATTATCTTCAGGTAACAAAGGATGAAGACAATTGCCTGAACTTTGTCAAACCCCCTCTGCGGTGCAATTTTCCAAGTACATCCATTGTGGTTTTAAGTGAAAAGTAGATAGAGAAGTAGACAATATTAAGTCCATGTGTTTGCAAAAAAATGGTGCAACAAATGATGATGTAAAGAAGTTTTATGCTTCAAATCCAAGTTTTGTTCCCACATTATCTTCAGGTGACAAAGAATGAAGACAATTGCCTGAACTTTGTCAAACTCCCTTTGCGGTGCAATTTTCCAAGTACATCCATTGTGGTTTTGAGTCAAAAGTAGATAATGCTTGTGTGAGAGAGTGATTTTGAAGCAATAATGAGTTTCAAAAATGAATGTTGAAGATTTTTAGGTCAGTTTAGAGTGAACAGGGAATACTGTGCAATCAGTCAAAGAGAGAGAGAAGAGAATAATAAGTAATGAATACATATGGACAAGAGAAGAGAGGCAAAGGCATTAATTTTCAGTTTCTAGATTTTTTTCTTCAATTCCTTAGGATACCTCAATGATTCAACTTGAATGTTGAATCTTCAGTGCATATCTCTAAGAGCTACACTCTGCGACTCCAAATGCATCCAACTTTTTCTTGGAATTGGGAGGGGGGGGGGGAAGAAGTGCTAAACTTCTTCATTTCTGCTTCCACTTTCTTCCCAGAAGAAATGCGATGGAATGTAATTCTTCTTGTGCTTTTAGTTTTGTGAGTAGGATCATAATTGAGTGGGTGTCCCTGTGCTGCTGATCCCAAAAAGACCTAGGAAAAGGGTCTCCAAATCAACAAAGAGGTGGGGGGGGGGGGGAAGCATTAGTTAACCACTTCCCTTTTTCCCCAGAAGAAATGCAAAGGAATGTAATTCTTCTTGTGCCTTTTAGTGTTTGAGTAGGATCATAATTGAGTAGGTGTCCCCGTGCTACTGCTCCCGAAAAGATCTAGGAAAAGGGTCTCCAAATCAACAAAGAGAATACAAACAGGCGGAAATGATGGATTTTTCACTTGGAATTAATTTACATGCATCCCTGGAGCTGATTTTTAACGCCTTAAAGGGGGATTGATCTACTTTACACTTAACCATTTTCCTTTATTCATCCATCACTAAACCAATTGATTAATCACTCCCAAGATGGTGAGGAAAGAGGGAATTGTTTTCAACCTCTCAACAGGCAGAACTGTCGAAAAACAGCGGTTTTGAAAGGGTTAGTTCAATAGTATTAACAAATTGAATGCCGACAAAAAAAGCTGTGGTGAGAAGAACAGAAATATTTGATGTTTTAGATTACTTTTCCATATTGAAGAAGCAAGCTTAGTCTAATATCTAAGATTTAGAATAGAGGTTACAACTCCAAATTCTCTATAAAAAAAAGATTGAATTTAAGGGAATAGTTGATTTATTCATATCTTCACAGGGTGCTAAAAGCTGGAGCTATGACATGTTTTAATGTCATAAAAGCATGGATATTATATTTTAATGTCAGGAGTCATCAATGTCTTTCTTTCCTTTTTTCTAAGCCTGCATTTTGTCTGTTTTTTAATTTTGTCTCTTAATGAATAAAAGTGTCCACTTTATCATTATAAATCAAAACTTTAAGATTGTGTTCAAACCTTCTTCTAGAAGTCTAGTTCTGTTCTTGTTCTTGAAATGATAGGAAAGAGTGTTTGTCTCTTTAAATGATACTAAAAATACACTTTAATGTTATACATTGGCTTTTATATGAGTGTGAGGGTTTACGTCGGCTGCACAATCATACTGCTTCAGGCGATGGATGAGACGTAGTTAGACTTGAAGTAGTTTTGGAAATAAATTAAGCTGATTTGATTAGGGGTTCTTTTTATAGTCAAGATTAGCGATTTTTCAACCGAGGTGCCGCAAGACGCCTTGAGGGATGCCACATGTAATATACTAAAATTGTAACTATTTCGAAATAAAGTCGATTCCAGGAAAACCAAATATTAGAAACAAGTGTCAGACTGATGCAAAATGAATCTGTAAATTTGAGGAAATTTGGGTGATGCAAAATGTGTATTTTTTAAATGGGTGCCGTGATGAAAAAATAGGGTGTAAAACGCTGGTCCAGATAACTTTGAGTAATTAGGAACCTAGTATATACCGTGCCTTAGCACCTTTACTAGGGAAGAATAAACATAATTGTGATGAGGTGGCAGTAACATGTTGGATACTTGTATAGGTGGATTAGGACTTGGAGTGGTATTATCCATCACGTCTAAATGTTTCTAACCGAAAGAAGCCCATGCAAGATGCTTTTTGAAGAACAAGGCAACTTTAGAATCTGTTACCACAACCTTGGGTAAACTCTCAGTCAATGTATGCATATTTCATTCAGGTGCTGCCCTTGGTGTAGCCTCCCCCCCCCCCCCCCCCCCTCCAACTTGTTGAAAGTAACCCAACGCTTTGTCAAAGCTGGCGTGTTCTACGAAAGAATTAAAAAACGTGATTACCTGAGTGATCGTTACAAGCTAGTTCTAAGATATGGGCAGCTTTTAGCGTGGTCAAACAGCGCTAAGTAATTTCTAAGATCTGGGCAGTACCTACGTGTATGTACATGTAATTAAAAGCAATTAATGTAGTATGGAGAAAATGATACAGTGTACATCATTTACCTTTCTAGCTCTGTAAAAGCAGCAAGATCCTCTTTGAAAAGACCAATGACATTCTCTTCTGTTTTTGAAAGGTTACTTTAACTCATCTCCTCCATTCAGTTTGATGTTGGTTCATGAATTATAGATGGCATCCATTAGAAGAGTGAGGGAGAGTTTGAAGCTGGAACTCAAGTGGCTTCAAGTGACATTAATCACCATATGCTATTTACCTTCATGTACACAGTATGTAGAGATAGGGGCAGCATTGGGAGGGGGTGGCAGTGGGCAATGCCCCCCTTTTTTTTTTGCAAAAAAAAAACCTTGAAAAAAGTAATGTTTTAGAAATTTCATTTGCGTGTCAGAGATTTTTAGAATGTTAATAGCCATTTACATAATTATGACTTTTTTTTTTTGTTTTTTTTTTTTTTTTTTGGGGGGGGGGGGGAGGAGCAGAGGCTAGTTAGGGACTTGTTTTGTTTAACTCCCCCCTCACAAGTAGGAAAAGAAAAACATACTCTGGCGTTTTTGCTATTTGTGAAACACGTTACCATGGGCTATTGAACATGTTTACAGGGATTGCCAAAATAGGTTAGGAACTCTAGGTAGAAAATTCTGTGTTTATACATTCTAGCTGTACACACATTTTGTAGGTGATCAGCTCACTTTGAATAGAAGACATATTGTAATGTCCATTACACTGTAACTAAAATTCTGGATTTTGTTACCAAAATAAGTTTTATCATGATTATTTTGCTCAAGGTGGAACAAGATTAATAGAATAAAGATAGCTCTGGTATTAGACAGAGAGTAAAGTTATCAAAGATTGCATTCCAATTTTTAGTGACTGCAAGCAAATATTGGCCCCAAAACCTTGGTACATTGAAAAATGAAAACAAAAAATAAAAAGCTGATGGATGAGTGAAAAAAAGGAAAGGGAGATGAGTTGAGTTAGTTTTCACAATCACAATCATGAACATAAAGTTGTAAGGGAGAAATCCTTTTTTTTTTCCTGTTACTTCCTGCATTTAATTCAACTGTAAACATAAGGGTAATGAATATGATTTAAATTTTTGTATGTGGTAAAAAATGCAAATGTTCCCTTATTTTTGTACATTATAATACTGCACTTATCATTCATATCACAAACATGTACCGGTATATTATTGTTTACTCGTCACCGTAAATGGGCTATTTTGTTTTATTATTTTAGTTCATTTTCTGTTCTTTTGTTTGTTTTGCTCATGTATTTGTTGTTGTTGTTGTTGCTGCTGCATGTTTCTTTAGTTCTCGATGTGCATCTTACTGAGCAAACTACTTGTGCATCTGTAGATAATGGAACTACATATGCTGTACATGTAGGATGTTTGGTGATGCACGACCAAGAAGAACTGCAATAACTCCTCAATTATTTTGTTACAATGTTTTGTGAAATTGTGTAACCTGCCAAGCCCAGTATCATTTTCTTCTTACATGCTTACTTTCCAATGGGTTTAGACCTGAACTGCCTTGAGTTCAATTTCATTGTAAATATGGTCATTAAGCATGATTTATGGATGAAAATCCCCCAAGGTTACAATGTTACGGGGGGGGGGGGGGGCTCAGCCATGACCCTTTATATTACTTTTCAAGTTTTTATAAGCACCCATTAGGCCAATACCTCTATAATGTTTTTCGGTATTGATCGAAATCCGTTGCATAATTCATTCATATCGCATGACTTTCCATGACTTGAAAGATCATACATTGCTTTAATAATGTATTTTTAGTGCAACTTGAGTGGCTCTTAAGCAGTCTTACTTTATTAATTTATACTTTAAGCTGTCAACCAATTTTTATATTATTCTTTAGATTTTAAGTTGGCTTAGAACCTGTACAAGCACATATACATGGGTATTGGATGGATCGTCTCATAAAAGGACATGCTCATTGACACTAAGCTCTCCAAAGCCCTCTCACAGACCGAGATAACTTTAATCAACTTTCTGGCATGGTTGCGGGGGATATTGTCAAAGACGCAATCATTTTCTCTTCTTTTTTTAGGGGGGGGGGGGGGGGGAGGGGGTGATTTTGTTATGCCCAGGAAAAAGAAGTAAGGTTGTTTTTTCTTTTTATTTCTTGATCAGTTGGTGAAATTATAGTAGAACAGACACTGAACAACAACTTAAGTTTATTTGCATGTTTAATCTAACTAATAGATAATTATGTAATAATGAAACTGATAATTTTACCTTTGTGTAGCAATTTTTATTGCACGATATTGTGGCGTTACAAGGTGAGACTTGAAAAGAGAAAAAATTAATGAAATGTGATTGATTCTTTGTGATCAAACAAAAAACAACTCAACGTTGAAATAATTTCATTCTTTGTTCTACATCTTTGTCAATGCCTTATATAATAACAATTATACTTTCAGATTTCAAACATTTATGTCCTTTGTTGAGATTAAAAAAAAACCCTGTTGAAATAGTTATATGAGTAATGTTACTATTCTCTTCTTTTGAATAAATGACAGTTGGTTCCATGATGTACGATGACCAAAGACCGGTCTCGGCCAATTACGACAATCCTCAGAGTCCAAAGTTTAGTGACCGTAAGATGACCGAGGCTGCCTACAACGCATCATTGCCGAACCATCCTCTCAACTTGGAGGTGGGTCAGCAACTACAGAGGGCGACAAGCAACGGAGATCAACATTCAATCGATCCATTTGATATGGGTAAGTGGCAAAGTCTCTTTCTCATTTATTCATGGTATTCAAACATCATTGTTGCGAGCTGCATAACAGTTCCAAAAAGGTTTGTGATGACGTTTTAGTCAAAGTTACTCATTGTAAAGAACATGTAAAAAAGCAATCAAACCCTTATAGCAACTTGAATCATTAAAAAGGAGTGGAAAAAAAGGGTAAACAGAATTTGTGAAAGAAATTAAAGTGAAAGTAGAAATACAAGGAAAGGAGGTTGTTCATGATTGTCGTTTTGAGAAAAAATGGAGCAAAATACTAAGAAAGTTCTGATTGCTTGAAGGCTGAAATGTTTGATAATATAAAGCAAACCTTTAATTGATTAATTGGTAACCAACATGCAATCAGTTCATTTGATATAGGTAAGTTGCAAACCTAAGTCCCTTTATTCAAAGTGCAATCAGTGTATTAAGAATTCATTGCTGCATGCTGCTAAGCTGCTCCGAAAAGAAATTGAGGGCCAAATCTCAAATAGTGCCTTGTATATGTAATTCATCTTTAATATTGGCACATATGCCTTACAGATATTAAGATCATAACTGGTCATGTTATTGTATTGTGCAGGGAACTTTCTAGATATTATTAGGAATTGTTGAATATATAGTACCTGTGAGTATTTGTGTAGAGCGAGGTTTTTGATTCATCAAAGTGTTGATAGATAAATCAAATCTTGCTGAAAATCACACACAGTGACTAAAGTACTGCACGCAAATACAGGAATACGGATGAAAACGTTTTTAAAGGTTTTCATTATTATTAGCTTATTTGGAATAGGAGAGCATTTCAAAAGCAATCCTTTTTATTTGATACTGCTACTACATGTATGATTCTGTAAATTGTCATGTTATTCAGCTGAGGCTGCGAGATGATAATAAAACAAACTGAACAGGGGGGTGTTTCACAAAACTTGTTATCAGTGACAAATGAAAGTTTTTGTTATAAGCTACTGAAATCCTTGCTTCTGATTGGTTATCAGCAGATTTGTCACTGATTTTTGTCATTTGTCATTGAAAAAGGCTTTGTGAAAAAGGTCCCTGAACTGAACTAAACTGAATAAAAAAAGAAGGAAAAAGCTTAATACAAAAGATATTTCACCTTTTCCAGAACTCGGCCTTCTCTTTAATCCAAGAGTTCATGACTTTCTATCACTCTGTAAGGTGACCATTTGTTAGATCACTTGAATACACAAGGGATGAGGTTTTGTCTATGAATTAGGTAATAGCCCCTCTGGATATACTAGACCTAGAATGGACACCGGTCTCATTAATATGCATGGACACAAGCAAAGCAACAGATTTCCCCTTAGGCAAGGTTATATCTCAGAATTCAACCAATAGTCTTATCGTTGACTGTCGTCCTACCAGAAGAATCATTTGAATTATAAATGACACACAGATTTACAGATGGCCACTGCAATCGGTGTAGCCTGCACCTCAAGCAATTCAAAATAGCACAATCATACAGTATATTGCACTGTACATGGTTTATAAGCAGCATAGAAACTTTTATACTTAAAGGGACAGTCTTCTCTGATATTAAGTTGACTTTAATAAAAGCAGGAAAATGAGAGAAACAAATTAGTGAAAGTCTGAGCAATATCCAATTAAGTATAGGAAAGTTATGAATTTCTGAAGTTGTCATCAGTGAAACACAAATTGGCAACATTGTGACATATCTTGCGAGCTCCTCTTTCATTTTCATAATTATTGATGATGGAATAGATTTGTTTCTTTCAGGGGTTGTATAAAACATATTTGCAATAATTATATTTAGGGTGAATGTATGGTCGTAAATTTTCTGAAGGGAAAATACAGATTTTAAAAGCTTTTCAAATGGGATGATTTGTGTTTGATTGATTGCGCCTTCAAAAATTCATAACTTTCTAATTTTTAGTAGGTTTTTTCTAAAACTCTTACTGACCAGTTTCTCTCATCTTTTACTGCTTCTATTACTACCAACTTAATGTCAGTTGGACTTCCCCTTAAATTACAGATGAGAAAATATGCCCCTGATCTGATATTTTAAATATCAAATGGTAGACATATGAGAAATCATTGGCAACTACAAATTCCCAAAGCGAATGTACATATGTGTATACGGTAGACATGTATGATATCTGTACATACAGGTTGGCAATATTTGTAATTTATTGGTCTTTATGTTTTTTTTAAATATAATACCTGCCGAGCCGCATTACCATTCAGGAGGAGGGATTTTAGAAAAAGTTGCTTTTACATGTAAACAATGAATATAATTATGTTTGTTATGGTCATTTTCAAGACATTGTTGCGAGTAACGGATATAATGATGTAAAACCAGGAGTCCTTACCCCTTTATTTACAGCAGAAGACTTAGAGTTAGTATTTAAAGACAACCCATTGGCTACAAGAACTGAATGGTTCATGTCGTAAGCCGATGAGAACGAGAGAATTCAGTAGACGATGGGTTAAGTTGCACACTGCATTGGAATGAAGAAAGGCAGCCTATGGTCACTGAAATGTATGTTGATGCACTGCCCCTTGTGGACTGTTGCATCAAAGACTTTCGCCAACTTTTCTTCATTTTCTCGAGATAAAATGATTACTTTCAGACCACAATTATTGAAATGTATGCTGAATTCTCCTAAGAGCCCACAGCTCTTCAGAAAATTTTCTAGGGCTGTTTCCTCGCTTGCATCGGGGGATGGCAATCAATTTAGTTAAAGCATCGCTCATCGGGTAGTATCGTTCAAAATGTATTCCAAACTGTAGTCCCCTCTGCTGGTGAAGCTGGCAAACACTTGATTTGAATGCTAATGAGTGATGCGGCTTCCCCTGGGCAGATCCCTCAAAGGTTTCAGAGGCTCTTTGTTCCGTATTGGATATTCCAGCTGGGATATGATTAGTTTAAATGGCTACCTTGAGGGCTGTATAAGAATTATTTGAACTCAAGAAAATATTGGAGATACATGTATGAAGAGATATGAGAGAGAGAGAGAGAGAGAGAGAGAGGGGGGGGGGGGGTGGATGGGGTGAAAGAGAGAGAGAGAGACAGAGATTAAATAGGTATAGGATTAGGATTAGTGTGAAGAATTCAATTCAATTCAATTTTATTTTATTTCCACTTTAAAAACAATTTACAAATCAATAACAAATACTTATGAATAATAATGGCGGGATCATGAAAAGCACTAATTGGCTTATTAAAAATGACCCCATAAAGGCATCATTTAGCAATGTTAAATCTGAGATTCATGGCCCTACGTGTTATCAGTGTCTGTGATATGGTGTAATATTGAAGCCCTAAAAAGTAGTCTTGTTGCAAACTTTAAATATCAAGAAGAAATGTTGTCCAAGTGGGTACTTATTACTCTCTTTGATGTGCCAAATTGACATTTCTCACATGAAAGTGAAGGAAATGAGGGAATGATTGACATTTGCAAAGCAAAAGTCAATAAAAGTGTAAATCCTTATTCTTTTTGCATGGGACTCAGTGTAGCTTTGATTTTACTCTGTACAATACAGTACAAGTGTGTATTTTAAACTTTGAATAACCAAGATGCTATCACCTTTTTTTCTCTCAAAAATGTCGCAATCTAAAGAGAAATGGTGAGCTTAATTTTAAAATGAATTGCCTTTCTGGATAGTGGAATTTGTGGCAGATAGCTACTTCATGTAAAATGGCAATCATTCTATAAACGGTTAGGAATTGCATTTGATAAGAAATTTGCAGCACTTATCTATAGCAATTGTAAACAATGTGCATGTAAATTGAATCAATTATGTCAATTGACTACCTTCTTAACTGTCTATTCGATAGTGGTGGTGGTTTGAAGTCTTATTGATGCTCTACGTGTTATTGAAAATAGAACTTATTGAGGAAGGGGTTCTTGAGGAAAGAAGTACCGGTACTTCAAGAATCTAGATCTAAATTAGATGTGAAGATAGAATGCCAATTTAGGACGGCAACTGTCAAAAGGAATCATTGGATTTTGATTGAGCCCTCTCCAAAAAGGTTAATTGCTTGAACCAGAAGTAGTCCAGTTCAGTTAGGCTCTTTAAACCCATCCACTTGTTATGATGGCTGGTGATAAAAAGAAGAAAAGGGCAAAAGGTGAGAAGGTTGAGGTGATGGGTTTTATTGCCAGTCTTTTAATAAAATGATTTGAAATTTATTTACCTGTTACGATCACTTCAGTGTCCTCCTAAATTTAAAAGACCTTGACAATGCTTTCTATGGTTCAAGCATGAACCTACTACGTAGTAGGTCCATGGTTCAAGTCCAGCTCTCTCGTTTACACTATAAGTTAAGAGATACCCGGTAGACGTAGACAAAGAGACACACAGAGACATTCAGAGAGATAGAGGGAGGGAGGGAGGGGGAGGGAGAGAGAGAGAGAGAGGGAGAAAGAGATTGACAGCCAGACAGAGGAAGATATGAATTTCACATATTTTATTAAGATTAGTTTAGATGATATATATATTTTAATAGCAGTATTAACTACAATTCTCATCAATAAAATCTACCCATACTAAAGTGGAGAGACATGTACCTGTAGTATTTCTAAAAGATCTCCTTTTTCTTTCCTTCTCTTTCGTCGTAGAACCATTCAATCCTGAAGCAGCTAAACAACCCACCAACCCTTCTGCAGGAAGTGGTGGTGCCTCTGGCCTCCATCCTCATGACATGGCCCCACCCACAAACCCGCTCTACAACGAAGAATGGTTCCATGGGCCCATGAGCCGGAAGGAAGGGGAGCCTCTGCTCAGCAACGATGGTGATTTCCTTGTGAGGGAGAGCACGACGGCCAAGGACCAGTATGTCCTGAGCGGGATGCAGAACGGAACACCTAAACATCTGCTCCTGGTGGATCCACAGGGCAAGGTAAGTCATACCTCAGGTTCTCCCTCTACGTGCCATGTCCTGAAACGTTGGCGACCATGTAGTGCCACAACTCTCCCATTGAAGTAATTCATTCTCCCGAGATCAATTCCACTTTCAGAAATCCCACTCCTTAAGCTACAGGTACTCATCCACAGAATCCTCCTTCTACCCCTACTCATCCTCCCCTCAATTCTTCCAGTCAGTGCAAGATTTTCCAAACCATTCTATCGTATTACATGAATCAAGAAGCTCAGCTGTCGACTGAAATTTGAGGGTTACTTAGCCTATAATACTCTATCATTTTTTTCTCAAGGATCTGTATTAAAATATCACAGCTAAGGACTAGTAAATGTTTAATAAGATGTAGCATTGATTACCAACACACCTGTTTTAGATTTCTATGTTTCATTAGCCATTGACTTCAATGGGGTGTTTGATGGAGTTAAGTCTTTGTGTTTTCTGGAAAGCCCACATTTTCCTGAACATTTTGATATCAAATACTCATTTTGGCAAAATATGGAGTTACGTCTTTATGTCACTGAACCCTTGATATATCATTCATTTGTTCCTTTATCTTCCATTGACGTCAAGTTCATTGTTCTCAAAATGTTACTCTATTAGCTGTATCTTTTGGCTTTCCTCTTCTGATCCCCCCCCCCCCCCCCCACCTTCAACATTTCTCATCAATCGTCTTAAGCGTTGCATACCCTCATTTTGATCTCCTTTTACTTTACTCTCTCCTCGTCGTCGTAGGTAAGAACGAAGGACAAGGAATTTGACAGCGTTAGTCATCTCATCAACTACCACCGTAACAACCGACTTCCCATCATTTCAGCTGGAAGCGCTGTCCATCTGAAGACCCCCGTAGTCAGGAAATTCAAAACATAGGTGCCCCTCCCCCCTCCTGCCCCCTTTTTGTTTTAATAAATCCCCAATTTTTTACAACCCTAATTATATTGGATTGAAATGTGAACGCTGTAAAATTGTAAAGCACAATCGGCCAGAAGTATACCTCGCGAGAAGAACATGTATGTTGTGTCACAGCTGATATCTCTAAAACATTCTCTAAGACTTTGGAAGGGCTTTTCTTGAAAGCTTGAGTCATTGATGACATGATTGTGACTAGCTGTATGCCAGGGTATGTTGGTGTCCTTTCGATTGCCACATCTTGAAGAAATGTAAACGACATCCCGGCTCCTGCTCTGATATTGGCCTTTACTCACATCAGGCTAATAACTGGAACGCATTGCTACAATTACATGTGGATCAAATATTGACAGAAAAAGATATATAACTTCCAATGGTGTCGCAGCATTTATTCATTTTCATGATATTTTCTGTATTTGTTTACCAACTATTAAAGCTCGTGCCGATTCCTTCATGGGTTGGACAGTGATTTCCATGGAAGCAGGATATTGCAATGTACATGTAACTCTTCCAGTTATCATACAATGACATCATTAAATAATCATTGCTAAATGATAGAGTATACTTTACAGAATGAGTCTTATGCTTAACATTAATGTTTTATAACAAACTATTAGGGTTATTGGTTACTGGGTTGTAAAGCTCACAATATGCTGTCGTCAACATTAAAGGGAAGTGCCACAACAAAGTAGCTGTGTAAGACTAGAGTTAGAATTCACTTGCTATGCATTTCTGAGGTTTTCATGATTGGAGCATGCAGCAAGCATAGGATAAGGAGACAATAGCTGAGGAAAATTGCTTCTGCATCATGAAAGTTTAATTAAGGGATATCCAGGTTATTTAGATTCCAATAATTTATAAAGTGAAAAACCATTGCACAGTTATGATTATGATATCCTGAGAGACATGATGGTATTAATACTTATCTTTAACAAAGAGTTAATGACCTTCGACAGAAGATATGTGGATCACCTACCTATTCATATTAAAAGAGCGTATTCTTTAAGGCTGCAACGCAAAGTACATGTGTTTAAACATTTGACATCATTTGATTTTGATTATCATCGATTTGTTTAGCATTTTTTACAGGTGTTTGGTTATATTATACTTTATATTTAGTCCAGCCCCGAAATCATGAACTTTGTGAAAATATTCACTCCAGCGCTATGAGGTGGTAAGCAGCTTGACGATCAAGGCTATATGAATAATGTATAATGTATATATATTTTTGTTACATGTACAAAGATGTATATGGTCATTATATTATCAAGTTTTTTTCTATTTTCATGACCCATTTGATTTGAAATAGCATTGTAGTTGATTGCAGGCTTTTTTCTTTTTGTATTAAATACTGCAAGCGATTTGGTCGGGTCCATTTCAACTGGTAAACACTTTAAAAAAACAGTTGTAATTGTTAGTATTATGATCATTATTTTCATTATTATAATTATAATAATAATAATAATTATTATTATTATTACAATTATGATGCATTATATTGCAGATCATCTCCATAAATGTATACAACTATACATATTTTCATTTTAAAATTAATTACAAGCCCAACTGTTGTGACCATTGATTCACAAATCTTAATCCTCACAATTTCTTTAATCTGTATAAAAACTTTTCAAATCTTTGAAGATTTGTTGATCTACCCAGCAGTGTTTACCGTAATCAATTTAGCAGTATTATTAGGTCATCTTCCAAATGTAATGAACGCTGGCCAAAGACATTGTAGACTGATTCTCCTGATACCAAATTTCCTTTATTTACATGTGCATCCAAAACATTTATTGACATTTTCTCTGTGTGATTTTCAGGCTACATGGTGAAATAATAATAATTGTTATGGTAACACATATTCATGCCTCAACTATAAGAGACTTCATCAGCCTGTACTTTTTGTCCAGTTATGCTATTTTAATTTAGATTGAAGTTAATTAATGTCAGTTTTCTGCTTTGACATGTTTTTTTTTAAGTACTTGTAGTTTGTACCGTGCTTTTATTAATGATAAATTTTATACAATTCCCCACTTTTAAAAAAATAATTTTTGTTTACACAGTCAATTAAGTTGGTACATTGTATTTACTAGGAGTCACATGTCTATGAATGCATCGATTTTAAAATGTTGTAACTTTTAATTTGCAGTATATGACTTGTTTGTGTTCACCCTTTAGTAATGACAACCAAATACAGAACTTATATACCCTGTACTACACGGATGCTGCTTCCAATGTTTGCGATCATTCCTGATAAAAAGTAATGAGTGAAACCTCGTCTATTTGACGAGTGAATGGCACTATATGGTGCAAAGATGTTGATTTGTTATCACATTTAATGATGATGTGTGCATATGAAGATACTCGCTCCACTATTACCAATCATTTATTTACATTATTAGTAGCATTGAATGAACGCTTTATGGATTATTTTTGTTAAAGTGCCAGACGTGGATTTCATCTCTCCTCTCTTTACCTTTCTCAGTAATACCCGTTGGAATCTCTTCCTTTTCTGATGTTTTGAGTTCAATTTGGCAGATGTTTGCCATTTGCATATAGGCTGAATTTTGGCTTTAATCTCCTTCCCCTCCTCTCAATCAATCAAATTAGTGGTCGATTGTAAGAACAATCCATTCTTGGGAAGGTTAAATGAGCAAAGAATTCGTTTTGTGGTTGTGATGATGGTATATTAGTTTTACAAAGCTACGCTATTGAGGCTGGCCAATATATTCAGTTGGTAAAAGGATACGCTTACTTTATGAAATAATTTCTACACATTGAGCCTGCCTGCATTTGATCTTCACTAATTCACCACATCCTTAATTTTTACAAAATATGTAGTTATGAGCATTTGACAGAATTTTTAAAATTTTTTAAATCCCCTTGCGTTTGTAGGTATCATGGTTATGTGCTTGTTTGTATATATTCAAACTTTTTATCATGATAATAAAATACTAATCTAATATAATAGTACTCTAATGTTTGTTTTCCAGCTTGTATATATACTACTGAATGTGTAACATTTAGGCCTTACCATGCATTATGCAATGAACTTGTTCTTTGGTGCGACTGACGAAAAATATATTAAATATATATATGATAATGCTGTCTATTTTAGCAAACATGTACAGTGGTTGTGTATTCTCATGTATTATTGCGGTGTTCGGGTGGAACTCGTAAGGAATCTCCATTTTTTTCTAACTCACACAACCAGCATTTTACAGAATATATTGTTGCATAAAACACCATGTATTTTTATCACTACTGATTATTGATGTCAGGTTTAGTCCAAATGACTCTGATACTCGAGTCTGATGAATAAATCATTCTATGACCGCCAATCAGGGGTGTTTGTTTCTTGTTTGGGTGTTTTATGTTTAATCTCATAATTGTTAGTGTCTGTAAGGTTGGTTAATATTTTTGTGATGAAAGGGATTTAAAAAAATGTAATTGATAGAGAGAGCGTGGGAGGGAGGGGGATAATGAGGGGAAGAGATGGGGAAAAAAGGAGGAGAAGGGTGAGAAGGAGAAAGAAAGAAAGAGAGAGAGGAGAAAGCAAGAAAGAAAGAGAGAGAGAGAGGAGAAAGAAAGAAAGAATGAGAGAGAGAGAGAGAGAGAGAGAGAGAGAGAGACCTGTGAATACAACTAGCAGATATACATATTTTGATAAAGAAAAGTTACAATAAAGTTTTACACAATTTCTTGGCATCCTAACGCATCTTAAATAACTTAAAAAATGTATTTATGAATGAGTTATTCCAAAAACGATGAATTTGAATCGACTGACTTGGAAAACAGAACTTCAACTTAACTAATGAAGGTTTTTTTTTTTCTCAGTTGTCTTCTTAACGTTGAGTTTACTACTCTTAAAATCCTATGTAAAATCCCGTCAAATCATCATTGTTCAGCACAAATTTTGGTAGAACGCACAAAATTATTTACCCTACCGATTTCCTAATATATTGAAAATGATTTCATTTTATCCGAAAAAAATAAAAACGAAAAGAATCAAAAGAAACTGGGTCACAAAGAGAGAAGGGGTGACGCGAAAGTACAAAGTTTTATAAATGAGTAATCCTGTAACACTGGTCGGCAGCCCCTCCCCCTTCCCCCCGTCATAAGACGGACCCCATGGGCAACATCTAAACGTGACTCCGTCACGGGAGAGGGGTTATGCTCTAATAAGTATCACACCCGCCTTGTAAAGCTTCTCACTTCCGACGTACTTCTTGACCTCCTCACGAAAGTACTTGTGATTTTTGAGAAGAAAAACAAAAGTTCGGTTAATCAGTGTATAGCTGGGGCTTGATCCCGCCCCCCCCCCCCCACTCAGTGTTATTTAGGGTACGCATATGCGTGTTCCCAGCGACCCTCCCCACCCCCCTTTCAGCAAAAGTCCGGTGTGTAAAGTCAATACGAGTCGACCTTTTTCTTTTGTTATACCTTATACGAGCCCTTTTCAGCACCCCCCCCCCCCCTTTCAGCGGGAGAATTTGGGAACACGCATGGTATCCCTCCGTTCACGGAATGGGGGGCCGGGGGCATGATCACTCAGATTTCACTCTAAATCATTTTTTCTCTTTATTCCACTATTTGAAAAACGTGGAATATGCTTGGATATAGCAGAAATCCTCAGTATTTTGTAGAATATATTTGGATATCGCAAGACTTTCGCAAGGTAGCGTAAAGTTACTGACTTTCACAGTAAATTTGACCCCATATGAGGCATTAACCTAAAATCGAGCATTCGAGCTACATTATCAAGGAAGCAGATCTAGGATTATCCCCCCAGTGAACCATAAAAAAAATTCGTGCTGATCAGGATTTTCCATCCCACAAGTGGTAAATAAATAAATAAGTAAAGTAGGCTAGTTGGTCTTCGGGGTACGGTTAGCCCCGGTTAGCTGTCTGTCTTTATATACGTGTAAATCGACTCTGACGGATTCCGGTTCAAAATTGAATCGCGTCTTTCGGATAGTGACTTTAAACTTCTGTCCCCAGACGTTAATGTACATAATTCTGATTGATATACGTCTGTAAAAGCATAATTACAGTGCAGCAAGTTATAACAACTTAAGTTCTCTTGGGGAATGGAAAGCATACATTTTCATAACTCGACAGTAGGCCTTTAAATTATCGCTCAAGTTCAAACTCTTATCGCTTTATTAGATGCTCATTCAGGTTTCATTGCGGCAGAGAGGCACATGCATAGCTGATAAAGAAATGAAAAATATAAACTTCGGAAAGATAGCAAAATCATGACGGGAGACGAGACGTCTAGGATATAACGGAGCATCCAATTATTATGAAATAAGTTCACATGAAACATTATTATCAAACGAAGGCTTCATGATTGTGCTGCCCATTTTGATACATTATGATGAAATGAGTCTCTTTATTTTCTGTATTCTCGCTAACTATTTGTAGAAATAAAGTTTGATGAATAAAGTTTGCACGAGATTCTTGTAATTGTTACATTCCAAGTAATTTTACCCTAAAAGTACAGAGACTCGTTCGCGGAGTAGAATTTCTAACACAGATATCTCTCAATAGTAGCCTACATGATTTTCTCCGAAGAGAGAATAACACAGGGATTGGTGACTGCACACCAGTGACGTGGCATGAGTCCATTCAATGAGGGGGAACTCGTTTCATCAAAAAAGGGAGGTGGGGGGGGGGGGGCAGTAATTATTTGGGGAAATTAAACGCGAATTTGAAAGGCCTCTGATAAGGGTGAGGGTGCGGGAGGGGAGTTCTCATCAAATTATTTTCTTGTCCCCCTTTCCCCTTCTTTTCTCTCTATTTCTATATCACTATTTTCTTTCTTTGCCCCCCCCCCCGCTATTCAGGAGGGAGGGGGATGGGGCACACGCTGACCCCTGCAGAAACTCCACTGCCGCAGATTCTTTTCTCATCGGCATGCATGCCCAACTTTGTAAGCACTCAATTTTCTCGTGGCGCCGCGGAGCTACACATCGCTATATCCGTTTCCCCTCTTTTATTCTCTAGCCGCCGCCTATTTTAGGTTATTTTCCTGAGTTTGTCCTCTTTAGAGGCGTCAATCTTCACTTCATCCACAGCATGCTAATCCAACCTCCAGGACTCCGAACCGTTAAACACAACAGAGGCAAGTTTGGCCATTCACTAAAATTAATGATGATTACCTGATGCTATACGAGGTATTTTCAAAGCCATGCCGCCCTACCTCTAAAAATAGATCTTAAACAAAAACGAGAAAAAACAAAAAAACAACGTATCGCCGATGAATCACCTGTATGTTCAAATTACTCATTGCCATTATCATTAACCTTTACCGATTCATCGTACCTGAAGAGATTTTCTCGGATACAATCATGATAAAATGCTGCCCATTGTATAACATGATATCGATTATCAAATTGCGTTTTTATAATTTCATAAGTCATGCAGAGTAACCTCATGGACAATAGACAAGTACATCGTGCAAGTATGATCACAAAACTGGTAATTATATTAATTTGTCCCTCAAATGGACATATAACATTTCTTGAAACCAGTGGCGCAGTATGGATCCAGCCACTTGTTTGTTTTTTTCCCGTAAATCATTATAAAAAACAATAACACAATATAACAAAATCAAAAGCTTATATAACAATAATAGAATGACAAAACGGTTGGATAGTCCATTTCAGAGCCATTAACCTAATGGCTCTGTTCTTCCATGGAGTCCACTGAAGAGGCTTTGGTGCAGGGGTAGGGTGATTTCGAAAATATTAGGTAAATGAATTTGGACAAATTAATACCTGAGTCAAACCGACAAGACCGACACCAGACCAAGAACAGACCGACCAAAAAAATAGCTTTTCCCCTACATATTTAAAAAACAAGTCGGTTTGGAGTTGATCTGAAGTCGATTTAGCGATGTGACTGAGGTATGAGGCCATCGTGTATATGGGCAGGCTTATGAGGGGGTCGTATAATTTTCATTCACCTTTCTCCTATCTCCGTTTTCTCTCTTTCTCTAAACACCCCCTTCTCTTTTCATTTTGTTTGCCATGCCGTATGCTCCCCTGCACCCCCGCAACTGCCTAAACACCGCCCTACTTCCATTATCAATATTACAACTTTACAGTGATCGTAAGTAAACGACAACAAGAGAAACAAACAAAACGAAAACTAAAGAACAAGAAAAACAACCAATAGACAATACAATGAGTAGGCGTCATGAGAGACCAGGAATAGAACTTAGATATAGAAAATTCATCAATAATGCACATGGAACGTGTTCGGAAAAGGAGGGGGTGCGTCGAAGAAACAAATTAAATAAAAAGAGAAGGGGAAAATAAAGCTTTCGGCAACCGATCGAAAATGTTTCAACAAAAATATTACGTTTACCTTTTCCAGATTTGTTTGTAATATCGAATGTAGAAATCCATGCACCTGTTGGGGCGGAAAGCTTTCAGACGTATTAAACATTCAGCTTATTACGAAAGGAAGTATATAGTTTTGGGATTATTTTTGGATAAGCTAAGGGAATTCGTTATGTGACGAGTTATCTCGATGGATATTAAATATAGAAAGAAAGAGAGAAAAACAGGGGGGGAGAGAGAGAGAGAGAGAGAAAGAGAGAGAGTAAGTCAGAATTAAAATACAAATTATGAAGGGAAAAGGAAGAGATTTTCAAAAAAGAATTGAGAGTAAGTGCCGATACGAATGAAGATACGAGAGAGGCGTTGCACGAGAAACGGAGAGAGAGAGAGAGAGAGAGAGTGGAAAGGAGTTCACACATTGAAAATTTGAAATCTCTTCGAAGAAATTACTAAATATATTGTTGCGGCAGATTGTAGTTAGAATATTGATGGATGAATGCCACTTTTGCCAAGCTTTGGGAATCGACCGGTCACCACGCACCAAGCGTAATTTTTTGATGGAAATTTGCGCTAACGTTTAAAGGATACATGCTCGTCGAGAAAAGTAATTTCATCACGTTTCCTAAACGAATGATGAGATATTGTTCCTCGAATCTGTTGAATCATACCAGCATTTGTTATGTTTTATTGCTCCTAGGTTTCCGGTTTGCCACTGGCAAAATCAAATTAGGCGCACTTCTGATGATTAGACCGTTGAAGTGGGAAAAAGGTAACAACAAAACATTATTGCAATGGAATTGACCATCAAGAAATACAAAATGAAAAGTATAACACTTTGGTGCTACTGTATATGGTCCTGAGGATGCGACTTTCTGGCAAGTAAACCCCTGGCTTTGATTAAAATTACTGTCGTGAAACTATTTTTAATCAGAAAACTTATTTCATCTGCAGACATGGCAAATGACCTGTTTTTAACGTAATAGTTTTTTTCCGCTTCTTTGTATCCTTCTTATTGACATGCTTGTGGATGAAATTAAAAAAAAAAAATATTAAAAAAGCATCAACCAAAGACTGGAAGCCGGGGTTGGAGGGTTGGGGGGGGGGGGGGGTGGTACAGGGGAAGTCCAAGTGGTGCTGGGTGCAACACAAGACACTAGGGGTGTTGTAAGGGGTACTAAGATGCTGCCAAGGGTTCCAGGGGAACTGAAAGGGGGTGTTGGGGTGCTGCAAAGGGTGTAAGAGTGGTTGCAATGGCTGCCAGGGTATTGCAAGAGGTACTAGCTGTGCTTGTTACCAACCGGAGTAGAACAGCCCCCCCCCCCCCCCTCTAACCACTCCCCGGAAACGAGGACGAACGTTGCTCATTAAGATTTTCACGACTCATATTAATAAATAAATGATATCCTCTGCATATCAAGTGAAAATCAACCGCTTCTAGGTTCATATACTAATAAAACTTATACATGTACATACAATGTTAATTTTTATCTCATTGTAAATGATAGTAACCACCAAATCATCCATATAGTTTGAATTTACATAATTTATCTTGTGATGTAATCAATGTAAAAGAACGGATAATTTAATACAAATAGGATGAGAAAAAAAGAGGAAATTCTGAAGTGGAAAATTGAAGAAAAAAAGAGAGTGTTTGCATTTGCGCGCGCGTGTGTGTGTGTGTGTGTGTGTGGGGGGGGGGGCAATGGGATTAAATCCCTGCTTTGCCGTCGTTTTTTTTTTTGTGGAGAAAATGGTTATGAGTTATGATGTTTTAACAGTAATTCTTCAGTTTCCTTGGTCGGAAGTTTGTCGGGGACAAACTAACTCTTGCTCCTTTCAAGTACCATAAAATAATCCTGATATAAAGATAAGCGGGGTAAATTTATAAGACATAAATAGAAAAAGGATTACGTCGTGCTGTAAAAAGACTC